>JAUYWH010000015.1:8782870-8805668 GCA_034779795.1 Ctenopoma multispine | reverse complement strand
TCAATAGCCCACTTAGAAATCCCCTTACTGATAAAAATGCTGATGTGTCAAATACTTATTTCCCCCGCTGTATGTAAGTATGATAATGTGTGGGCCGTTTTGTATGTGTATGCCTTGTGCCTGTACAGAGACGTGTTTCCGTTACCTTCCGTCTTGATCCTGAGCGCTGTTCTGACCAGAGCGAATAGTGTTGCATTGAACATCACTGTTCCATCACTGTTCAGAGGCATGTTCATCGACACCAGACGCTACATGAGACAGAATACAGAGACAGACACACACACAATTACGCAAACTTCCAAAGTAATAACACAATGACAACAGATACTGAAAGCAGTCAAAATGTTATGAGCAATTCAAATGTCCAGTCACACAGATTTTTATTGTTATTCATCAACTGGCATCATAGTTTTAATTTTATGCCAACATAGCTATAGAACACATTCTGAGTATTTTAATTAAAAGAATGTTGTATATTATTACAGCTATACAGTCCTTAGAGCATTTTAGTAATTTGTTGGACTGTGTGTGTGTGTGTGTGTGTGTGTGTGTGTGTGTGTTTACCTTGCAAGCCACCCTGTGGGGACAAAGCTTTCCAAAGCCGAGAGGAGGCTGGATTCTCCGGAGCAAAGTCACCACATCAAGATGCTTTATTCTGCCCCTGAAAACAGCACAGGTATTACATTATAGACACCTCGATACAACCTCTGTAGGCAAAAGGAGAATTATTCCAATGACATAATTTAGATTTCTGTAACTTACTTAGCTTCAGGGTCATATTCAGCCCAGATCCTCTTGAATTCATCGAGATGATGTGGCCCCAGAATTGACCAATCACGCGTTAGGTAATCAAAGTTGTCCATGATGACGGCCACAAACAGGTTGATGATCTGTGAAAAATCAGAAAATAGGTCAGGAATAATAATAATACTATAAAACCGTAGCTGACTGTAGTTTGTTTAAAATTACATCATGCAGTTTTTACTGTAACAGTAAAATAGTTGACAGTTTGGGAAGTCTGATGATCATTTTTTGTTGCCAATTAAATGAGAGCTTTTAGATTAATATAACAACTGGAAACAGGAAAATATCTAACCTGACTCTGTCAAAATGTGCCAAAATAAGCCTTTCTGACTCCAGGAAGTCATAACGTACTCACATAACTCTTTTCTTCTCTGGAAGTGTTTTTTTACACTTTCTTTGTAATAAATAATTTTTAAATACTTTAGGGTCATTAAATACTATACGATAAATTTTTGTCTGTGTACTCACCAGAAAGGCACAGAGCATGTAGAAGCTGACAAAGTAAATAATGGCAAACTGGCTGCCACAGTCCTCATTGGATGTACTGTTTTCATTGGTTGATCCTTTTTCACATGGCCGATTGGGCGAGCATGCCAGCATGATTTCCTGCCATGCCTCACCTGTTGCACATCTGATAGACACATGTGCGCACACACACACACACAAATATGCATACGCGTCGGCACAGGTATGCATGGAAAGATACACACAAGAAAAACATATAGAGACACAAATGCATGCATAGATGCACCAGCATGGAGTCACATGTGCATAAACGCAGAGACACACACACATACAGACGCATGGATGTGTGCATGTATGCATACAGGCATACAAGCATATAGTGACACACACAAACACATACACACAAACACAAGTACAAAGAAAAAAACAGGGAGACATACAGACATAAACACAAGTGTTAGAGCATAAAAACATTTAAGTGATTTTTCACATCCTGATAGGAAACAGTAAAGAAAAGTCATTTCAATTTTGATTTTGTTGAAATGTAGATTCAAACTTCATCTAAATTAGTCCTGCCTTCCATTCTGAATACTTCATCAATATAAAGTTTTTAGGGGATTTTTGCCAGATTATCATTTTTAGTAACATTTTACATTTCTTATCTATTAGGTGTTGAAAATTTGCTGAATTTAAATGAACCCAAACTGATTGAAGAAATTATTATTGTGTTTCCCTTAAGCACATCAGTTATGAAGTATCCAAGTAGAACATCTTTCTGAATGGAAGCCCAATTCTGTGATATGTTCCATGAAGGGGTCTGAGCAGAATCTGAAAGGATAGAAATTACACTTTTTATGGTTTTATGGCAAAACCCTTATAAAACAATAAGCCATATAATTAGACAATGTGCACTAGTGAATTATGTATGAGCTATCCTTTCAGTTTCTGTGGTTTTTGTCCCCGCATGGATCCTTACCATCATCACAACAACACAGGACAGAGAGGTTTTTGGGAGAGGATCCAGAATCCAGAAAATGCATTATCAATAGAGTCCTCCGACAACTGTGCTGAAGGTGTCGTCATCAGTGGACCACAAAATTTTCTGCTAAATCACCATCAGGTTTACAATAATTATCAGCTAACTACCGAGCACAACGTACGTGGAGAAAAACATTGGATGACAAGCTGCTAAGTAATATCATGATTGCAGTGATTCTACAGCAGATGTTTGGAGAAGATTTTATGGAGATCATTGGTTAATATCTACAGCTTTTTAACTTTTTAACTCACAGCATGGTAACAGTTACATGGTGTCATAGTACCAACCGCCAAAACATTTTCTCACATTGACTCTTGCGCAGAGTCAAGTCAAAGAGTCGGATGAATTTGCAGCTTGACATTTACAGTTATCCTGGCATTTAATTAACCCACTGCTGTCATAAAATGTCAGGGATAAGCTCTAACGTAAAATATACAGAGTTGTTCAGGGTAAATGGAAAAGAAAAAATAGAGGAGACCAAAAAAGAAAAAGAAGAGGTATTATTGCTGATCAGGCATTATTAGCTATTAATGACAGAAAAGGGAGAAGAAGAGAATGATCATGTAGAGACAAAAAAAGAAGATAGAGGAGTGAGAGAAAGGTAAAAAACACACATTAATGAGGATAAAGAATGGAATTATCCTCCTCACCTGAAGAGCAGCAGCACTGCCTGAGGGAACGTCTGGAAATTGTTGTTCCTGTTGATCTCTGTGTGGTCTCGCAGTGCTATCTTACCAAACATCTGCACAGGGGGGGGGGGAGGAAGTAGTAACAGCACACAGCATACGATGTCAGTGTTGATAAAAGGAAGTCAATCGGAATTAGAGGCCCGCTGTCCCCAGCAAATCAAATCAAAGCGTGTCTCGCTCATCATCAGACACAAACTATACAACAGCTTTTAAAGAGACAGAGGGATACAGACAGAGAGATGGAGTAGAAAGACAAAGGCAGACAGTAACTACATATCAATAACTAGAAAGTGAAGAAAACTGAAGGAGAGAAGGATGATGGGACCGAACAGGAACAGGACCGAACAGGAACAGGACCGAACAAGACTGCAGAGGGACAGACACAGGACGAAGGCTTGCTAAAGGGAAGAAGGAGAGAGTAGAAATCAAGACAGAGGGAGGAAAACGAGGGGACAAAATGACAGCTTACCTGCATGCCAATGACAGCGTATATGAAGAATAGCATCACTATAAGCAGAGCTACGTAGGGCAGAGCCTGAAGAAGAGAGAGACACATCAGTGAAAATATGCAGTATTACGCACCAAGGCCAGAGTCTATTCACTTTCATCCATATTTAACAAATTTGATGTATCTACAATTTATTAAAAAAGGGGTTTATTATCCTCTTACATGTAGTTTTCACGTTTTGCTTAAGTGCATTATGAAAATATACCATACTTTATGACGTGAAAGTGAACTGATCTGCAGTCCTGTGTGGCACAACACCAAAAACAATGCAGGACAAATCATCTGACTTTGGAGTGAAGACCTCAGTAAAATACAAGCTGCTCTCTGAATTTAGCCAGGGGACCAGTCCCAACATTTTGCACATGAACCAAACATGGCTAGTACACACCTGGGCAACTGTGTGCAACTGAGCTCCTGGCCAACATTACCCTTGCGCCTGAGAGATCAGGGCCAAATCATGAAAAAGTTAAAAGCTGGATTATGTATCAATATATCTATATGTATTAAATTATGATCAATGGTACAGTAAGAATAACTACAGTTATATATCCATGACCATTACTGTTTTTTGCTTTATCTCCAATGTTTCGAATTTCAATGACTGGACCGTTACATGAAGTCGCCCGTTTCAACTAACACAAGAGAGAGAACAGAATATTTTAATTTTCCCATAACTATCAAATGATTTAATTTTTTTTGGTGGAGTGCTTCATTAAAATTACACTAATGCTTAACTTGCCTATAGGGATTGGAGAGCTCTCAGGGGTTAGTAGTAGTTTTTGAGAGTAAAAAGGGTTAAAGAAGAAAAAGTAGAAATTGAGATAGAGAAAAAGGGAGAAGAAATAAATGAAAAATTACATTTGTAGTTCCTGCCTGCTTTAACTTCCCTGTGAGAGAGTGTTATAATCCCTCCCTGTCTCTGCAGTGAGACTCATAAACGTCCTGCCTGCTACCTCATGCTTCCCTATTTTTCTTTCCTTCCTTACCCATAACGCTGTAGGTAAAACAGACTGTACATCCATATGTCCCTTTCACCTGACTTTCTGCACAACTAGGAGGTGGAGATAAGGAGGGAGGAGGCAGGAAAAGGAAAAGTGGCTTGTGAGACTCCACCAGTCTGGATTTACACAAGAACAAGGATATTTTTAGCCCCTTGTGACTCAATTGCAGCATCATTTATATTTATAAAACATTAAGTCAGTCTATTCTGGACTGATTGAGAAGATGATTCCTTATTGAAAAGTATTAATTTTTAATAATCACATTTTAAAATAACTACAGACTGTCTGGATCATCAAACCATTAAAACAGGCCTGCAATCTGGGTCACATTAGGGTTAAAGCTCAACCTTTCCTCTGCCATTTCTGTTCTGTGTAAACCCAATCTCCTGTACTAGCATGTTGTGTCCGGTTCTCCCCTCACTTGAAAAGATTTGATGAAGGTCCACAGCAGGGTCCGAATCCCTTCCCCGCGAGACAGCAGCTTCACCAGCCTCATCACGCGGAACAGCCGGAAGAAGGTGATGGAGATCCTGGCGTTCTCTTCAGAGTTCTGCAGTCCCTTTTTGGTGGGGTTTGGTGTTTTTTTTGTTTTTTTTAGAAAAAACACAGGACGCATGGGGACACAGGCAGACAGGTAAGGGAGGGAAACACATTCACACAAACACACATACAGGTAAAGATGATCATACAAACATTCACATGTGCATATACACACAAAAATATATGCAAAAATGCAGACACACAAGTGACATATAAATGCATATTCCCATTCACACAGAGATGTGATTGTAAATATGCATCACACACACACACACACACACACACACAGACACACACACACACACACTGAGTTAATAAATGGAAATCAGCGTCCTACAAAATCCCATCAAAATCAACTGACAAAAGAGATCTGGGAGAGAATCGGGCAATCATGCTTGTTTCTGTGGCTTCATGGAAAAATCACATGGCAACAAAGAGATCACCAAACCGTCGGCTTCCTGAATACACCTGCTTCAACTTATGTTTATCGTTATGAAAGGATAAGTCCAAACAACCTCTAATGATGCTGAACCATCAAAACCACGCCAACTGTTTGTTCTGCATCATATTACAATTAAATCAATTTTGGCGATAACATTTGTCAAACAAGCATTAACATATTTTGGGAACCACTGTTTTAAATCATCTAAGGCGAAGGATTTGATTATTCTGCACTGGTATGAAATTTAATTCTAAAAGCTGAGACTGGGCTGTAGAGACTTGCACTGATGGAGATACGCTATTTCTTAAATCCCTGATAACAATTCACCACAGATACAGTGCAAAATACTAGTTTGCTGGCAGCTCCCCGTTTCACTAATGGAGGCAGGCAGGCTGATTGTTTGTCACTGAAAAACTGACCATTTCGAAAAACAATCCATAATGCTACGATGTTACACTGTTCACTGTCCAACACAACAATACTTTTGTTTAAAATCAACTATTTGGCATGTTATTGAATTTTTTATTTTCATTATACTATGTATCAGCAAAGTTTTGAAGTATAAGGTGGAGAAACGCTGTCGCATTCTAACTGTCTATTGTGCCAGGAGTCATCCACAGGAAATAACTCTGTGATGAAATATTCAACCACCTCGCTGAGTGCTATTCCAATTTAGATTTATTTATTTATGCTGCTGCTGCTTGTTCACCATGACGAAAAGGTGGAAAAACAAAGGTAAGATCAGGATTTGTGTAAAGCATGATGCGGTTTATAGAGCATCTAAGGCACAAGAATATAACTCACAATTAAACCACACACAACAGTAACAATTACACACAAATGACAATAAATAATCAATAAAGCAACATGTAACTACACACTTCAACACAAATGCACCAGCATGCATAGAACAAACTTGTTCTTCACTGTAATAATGAAATCTGACTGGAAAAAAAAACAGATCAGGAGCCTCTCTGACCTCTGAATCTGTTTTTGCCATTTGTGTTTTTCCAAGAAGCCATCCATCCATTATGCTAAACCCACAGAGAACACATAGTGTACTTCTAAAAAGAACTTGCCATTCTCCACACATCTTACTGCAGTTTGGGATAACAGATAATCACGTTACTTTTCAACAGAATACTAATCTGCTTTCTAAAATACTCAAAAGAAATCCAAGGTTGGAAAACGTATTACACTTATTTTGGCATATATAACTAGGAGAGGGTATTTTCTAAATGTAGATGTTGCATTTTCCTGCTTTTGTGTTGATAAGTAACTCAACATGTGAGTTGTCCCAAACTCCACTGACAAATATGCTGAAAATGACACATCCTTCTCAGGAGTGCAAAGTCTACACTGCATGTGATACCACAATTTGACCACGGTGGGCACCACTGCACCATTGAGAGATTTAGGGGTAGTGAGTGGACGAGGTAGAGATTGAAGATGAAGAATAATAGTTTGAATTATTCAGAAATCCAAACAAATAGCCTGATCCATAGACAGACATACAGATAGATAAATATTCAGATATACAGACAGAATAGAAAGATAGAAAGACAGAATGATAGCAGACCAGTGGGAGACAGTGGAGAAAAGAGACAAGGTGATAGCGTGACCATGATGGCTTGCACCAAGGATGAAGCACTAAAGATATCAGACCCGTAAGGTAGGGTGAGCAACGGGTTGTCGTTATATTATGCCTGCACAATACAGTGTCCTTTATAACACGCACACACACTCTTTATATATATATATATATATATATATATATATGTAAAATTATATATTTTATATATTATATATAATATATAATTATATATTTAGATTTTAGGTGTTAAAAAAATACATATAATTTTTTTAACATCTAAAAGTCCAATCAACAGCTACATAAATACAATTGTCGACATGCTGCAGAAGAGCGATGAGGAGAGATGACAAAACAAATGAAGCCAAAAGTTCTGGATCATACCATGGATGGTGTAGCAGAAGGAGGGATGGAAGGATGAAGGGATGGAGGGATGGTAGAAGAGGCAGGGAGGCGGACGAGGTTACCGTTGGAGCGTACCATTGGCCTTACCACAGGGGGGTGAGAGGAGGAAGAGGAGGAGGAGGAGGACGAAGAGGAGGAGGACGAGGATGAGGAGGAGTCAGCTGGCTTTAAGGAAAGGCAACAAAGATCAGCACCAGAGCAGCGCCTTAGTGAGTGTGTATGTGTTTGTCATAATGCATGTGCGTGTGCGTGTGTGTGTGTGTGTGTGTGTGCGTTTGTATGTTCTACTGTGGAAAGTGATAATAATTTTACACTTCACCAGGCTAGTGAAGGTTCAGTCTTTGATTAACCATCACATGGTGGAAAAGTGAAAAGAAAACATAATTTCATCTGGGCCAGGAGGGAGCACTCTGTGAGCTACATATAGACAATGGCCCCATCTTCCATAAGGGCCACATCAGACTGTGTTACGTCTTATCAAAATAGTAGAACTCAAACATGAAGTAATACTTTTCTGCCCCATGCCTTGAGGGAAAAATTATGAATGATGGTCTGGGGCAGCAACAGAAAAGGAAAGAGCTGAATGCATATGTGTCTATGTGCAACACTTTTTATGTAAAAGGCCTATGCCACATGATCTCATGAATTTGTATGTATTATGAGGGATATAGGGGCGCCTCTGTAGCTATCTGTTTTTCTTTCTGCCGGCTGCAACTACAGTACAGTAACAGTGAAGCTTTAGCTTACCCCAGGCTATGTTTACCAATTGCATCTTGGCATTAAAATGAAATGCCTGCTTTGTGTTATTCAAGTCATTCTTTGACCTGAGAATAGTCAAGATTCCACGTAAGATAAATATGTGATAAGTGAGCATGTTTGTTTCTGCTGTCTGTCGTGCACCACAACATGACTTCATTCTACTTTCAGGCCAAAGAGTAAACAAAATAGCACAATAACAATAACTTATGGTCATTTCTGTCAGTTGCATTAATGACAAAGCTGATATTAGATGCTTTTGGAAATTGCAGCCCAGAGGTATTTAACACTGAGAAGCACAAAAATAACATACTGTAGGGAGACACCCATAGGTCATCCCTGATATTGCCACATTATATACACTGCTGAGAGTGAACTAGTATTTTAATCTGTGACTCAGGAACAGTTCACTCTAGTTTGGTATTGGCCCTGTTAAAATATCACACAATAAATGCATCCTTACTCCCAGCCTGATATAGGAGCAGGTACGACCGCACTAGATCATCATCGGAGAGGAAGGATGAAAAAGAAGAGAGAAAGAGTGCAGGAAAATTAGAATGGAAGACTAATTAGGAATTTTAAAAAAGTAGTATAAAGAAAGGAAATGAGAGAGGCAAGAAATTTCAGATGGCAAGAATATACTGTAGCAAAAACAAAGAGAAGGGAGCAATGAAGTATTTGAACAAAATTTTAACAGGGCCATACACACCTTTATGGTCACACACAGTAATGATGTACACAGAGTAATAGTTTGCCATATTTTATATTTACCCAATACACTTATTTATGACAAGCATTTACCAAATACCCATTTTGTATTTGTCCAGTAATCATCTGCATATTTTGAGATTTTAGGAAGGGAGAACTGGCTGAGAAAGAGTGACTATAACTACATAGCATAACTGTGTATGTGTTTGTGTGTGTGTGTGTGTGTGTGTCTGTGTGTGTGTGTGTACATATCTGATGATAAAATACAGTGTGAGGTAAAGGAAATTAGGATGAATAGGAAAGATGTGTAGGAAGGAAGGATGAAGGGAAGGAAGATGGCATTGATACAACCTAAGGGCAGACTAAGGTAAAACTGAAAGGTGGGAGAATGTGTATATATACGTGTGAATTACACAACGGGCTAATTGGTTCCATTTAGGTACAATTTAAATCTGGATTTGCTTCAATTTCAAAGTGAAATCAAAGCTGTGAACCAGAATGAGATTAAACTCAAGTTTTACTCTTTATTACATCTCTAATTATGAACTGACACTAAACAAATGATACAATGAACATGTGGCCCTGGAAGATCTGTGTGCCGAGTGTAATTTTAACACCCTTTCAGTGAAAAAAAATGTAAATAAATATACAGTAGTCCTTTTAGGCTGAACTGCAGTGCATATGTGACTTAAGGACACTGCAGAACACTGGATTGATGAATTTATTTATATTGAACTTGTGCTGATTCCTCACATTGCATGTCATTTTATCAAGCACATATTTCATCAGTTCATTCAGTTCAATAGGTAACACGGGTTTCTTGAGAGGTTTTTACCAGGTTTATACCTCTTTACTGTTCATTTTCAACACAAAGCATATCGTATGTTGTAATACCACAACATAAAAGGAACTTTTAACTTCTAATGTGCTATGATGAGACACACAACAAATTAGAATCACTGTTTAAAAATAATAATAATAATATATATAATAATAATATATAATAGATAAAATTCTTAGAGCAAATCAAAAACACGAGAGACCCATGTTACCCAGCTTGCATATCAGGTGAGCAAGCAACACCACAAACTAAGAAGGAAGACAGAGAAAGAGAGAAAGAGAGAGAGATAAACGTTCACAAAAGAAGAGTTGAGTGAACTGAAAAAGCTTAGGAAAAGAAGAAGAGAGATGGAGAGCAGAACAGGGGGCATTCCGTTCGAGGAGAAAGAAAAAGAGAAATAGATGCAGTCCATACTGGCATCATTTGCAAGACACTGCTCAGAGCAAATCACTACCAATCTGTTCGCACTACTTCTACTCAAACCAAAAACAAAAAAACAAAAAACATACAAGATTTAAGGAGCACCCGCAGGTTGCTGGGGAGAATTAAAGACCCAGGATTGAGGGGGTATTCTATTTCGATGGCCACCAAAAATGCAGCTAATCTAAGCCAACATGCACCCAACAGAACAGCGAAGTGGGTGCACTCATACAAGATGTTTTGGCCTTTTAATATTTACTAAAGGCAAAGGAATAACATTTTAAAAGCTGGCCTGTTACTGCACGCCACTGTGCACTTAGGAATGGAATGAAAGAGAGGTAGTTGTTGGCAAGCTACTACTATTAGTTTCTAATTGCATTTCTCAGTAGGTTAAAAAGCACTCACATGTGATTTAGTGCCTGATGAAATGCAGTGGCAGGCTAGAATTTCAAATGTTTAAGTGACAGGGTCCCAGTTCAAAAACAGTCAAAGAGTTCAAGTGCGGAGGGTTTCTTAAAAAAGAAACAAAGGGTAGCTCGGGCATCTCATCACCCAAAGCTTTGAAAATCACCGAAGAAGAAGAAAAACCAAAAACCTGGGGCATGCCTTAGGTTAGACGTGAAAAAGAAAAATAATGAATCATTCAGAAAGAACTGCAAACCATCAGTCAAATGAATCAAACCAAATCAAAGTCAAACTCTAAACCAAAGTGTTAAGTGCAACTTCACTGACTTGTATAGATGACAAAGCTGTATATCTCCGGCCCAGTAAACCTCAGTACAAAGGCGGAAAATTGATCATCATTGTATAGTCAGTTCCTGGCAGAAATATTATATTTTAAATTGATTTTTTCTCTCACCCTGACAACCTTTATAAAGTGGCTTTGTTTCTATTTCTTTCCCATTTTGCACAATTATACTTTGTTCATTTACACATTTATATTTCTGTGATTCCCTTAACATCAAATTCCTAATTACTACAAAAAAATACTGAATCGAATATATATCAAAGCACTGTTTATAGTGTCATTTATAAGAAGCTCTGTCATTTTCTCACAGGGACAAATGGGTTCCCTTTCTAAAGGCACGAAAACAAATGCTAAGCTTTTACACCCTTGGGAAACACTGACCTTATTTATATGCCTGACTAGTGCTGGCTAAGGTGGAACCCGCTGCATTCCACCACAGAAGAAAACACTAGTGTACCTGTATGCATATTTTTTTTCTGCTTCATGTCCTTTATCAACAGCATGCTTACAGCTACAGAGGTTTTCAGACAAACCTGCACTTTACATGCATGTCACATGTAATGTATGGATCTCATGTGGTTAAATATGAAGCAGGGCTCAGCAGATGGAAAGTTTAGATTAGCATAAAGACTGTACACATGGAAACAGGTAACAAAAGGTAACAGTATTCTCCTGTAACTTCAACCTACTATTTTTACAATAGGATTTTTACATGGATTAAACAAAAGAAATAACCTGTAAATTAGCAACTGCAGAGGTTGCTGGTAGGCTTGGTTCTCAGACTATTCTCCTGCCAAAGAGCACTTTAAATATGACAACACCAATTATCCCTGAAGTGTAAATATGATAGACCCTCAACATTTGACTTGTGTATGGGATAGTCATTCTTATTCAGCCACACTGTTGACCATAGGGCGTCTACGTCAATAGTAAATGAATTCATACATACATTTACATAAATTTCACGGATCCTGAGTAAATCCATTTATGGATCAAATTGTTCCCCAAGTCTGCACATTGCTATAGATAGGGGAATAATGCAACTGCAACTTGTATTTCTCATCTAAATTTAAAGTTTTCTTGGTGATTTATGAATTGAGGGATTTATGACCCTTGAGTAGGAGTAAAACTGCATTCCTTCCTTCTATATTTAGCACCAGGCCTTGATATACCACCATTATATCTGTCATGCTATACAGTGTGCATCATGCCAGGGGAATGGACATTACCCCTTTAGCAGTGGTAAAAAAAATGAAATAAACCCAGTGTGAAAGCAAACAAAATGCTGAGACAATGCAATAGGCTCTATTGACAAATGCAATGCTACTGTTGTGCAGCAGACCGAGCCATAAATACCTATCTGAAGCCATTTCAAATATTAGAAAATCCAAACAAAATACTAGTAAATAAAGAAAACAGCGTTTGATATGCAGCTTTACTACGCTGAACAGTAACCAGGTACAGGCATCAGTTTGAGAACAACTTGGGAAACAAGTGTTTCCACAGCCTCTGTTATTATAATTATTACAGTTGTGCAAATTATATGAGGGAATAACAATAACTGACCATGTCAAAAGATATTCAGATATAAGGGAGGAAAATAAAATAACTTTGACTAAATATATTTTTTCTTACATAAGTCCTTCAAATGGCACTGAGATCTTTTTTGATTGTGCTACATCTGGCTGTTTTCACCGCCAGATTTACTCAACCATCTCTTTAGTTCAAATGCTGTGCAGCTGAAGTTTCCTAATCATTTGAAAGCATGCGAGATGGGTATCGGCACTCGGTCTGTCTGTTTGTGTGTGTGGGAATGGCAGATCAGGCAGGCAGGAAGGGAGGGAGTTGGACTACTTACGTTAACCTCAGTGATCGCTATGTCAACAATGCTACCCACAACTATCAAGGCATCAAATGTGTTCCATGCATCAACAAAATAATGCTGCATAGGGGTGGAAAGAACAGAAAAACAACAGAAGAAAAGGACACGACATAAGACATTTAAAAATGGAAAAACAGAAAGTAAAGGAGAGAGAAGAAAAATAAGATAAAAACATTATATACATGAGCACTGGAGTTTTAGTAGGAAGAGAGGGGGAAAGAATCAACAAAATTAAATAGTAAAAAAAGAAAAGAAGGGCACTTTCAAAGAGATGGACAGCAGAGGAAGAGCAGCGGCGACTGGTCATGCTTGTCCATGGGAGGTAAATGTCAACAACAAGAACCACAATAAAGAACATATTGCAACAAAATCACAACTAAAAACCACCCCTGGGCCTGCAGTTAAAAAAAATGAAAAGGCAAATAAGGCTGTTTGGTCAGTGAGTTAGTTCAGTTAGTTGGGGAATCAAACCTGAGGACATGTCACAGTCTGACAAAAAGCGTTAAAAAACCCCCCAAAAAAACAGAACCCAACAACATTTGAGATATTGTAAGGAATACGGACGGAGAACGCAAGACAGAAACCCTTTGCGGTCAAAGCTAAACCCTGCCTGTGTTGCTTCTACATTTTATGAAACCCATGAAGAAGCTTGTCCTTGTTCAGGAACGCTTGTTGATGGGGGGGGGGGGTCCCCTGAGTGGCAGTGGCAATCTTGGTTTTAAGGATGAAAAGAGAGAACGAGAGGAAGAGAAAGAAGGAAAGACAGCTCAACACAGAGTAGCCACAAAGGAAAGGAGAGTGGAGGGAAATGAAAGATTTAGAAGAAGCGGGAGGACACAAGATAGAGAGAAATAGAGAGGGAGAGACAAGGAGAGTGACAGAGGGCATCGTACTTACGTTGATCTCACTGAGAATGACGTCTATTATGCTGCCAATTACGATGAGGAAATCAAACACATTCCAGGGATCACTAAAGTACCCCTACACAAGATGAGGTGAGCAAGAGGAGGAGGGTAAGAAAGGTAGGTTAGAAGGAAAACAACATCTGCTGCCACTTTGCAGGCCTATTAAGATGGTATGAGGTTCTACAGTGCTGGTACGTTTAATTCTAATTGTAATGAACAGAATCAACTTGTTTCCTTTCCAGTATCTGTTCATCGAGTGCAGCTGAATTTCCTGCTCTGTTGAGGATGGCGTGTTGTATAGCAGTTATTTACATGCTCCACCTGAGTCTTGGGTGATTCTGCAACACTGTGGAAACGATTGCACCAAACACCATTATGTTTTTTTTAACTTATTTTAGGCAGTTCATAATCTGCAGCGGTACAAACTAAGTGTTTATGAAGTAAAAAAAACATCTGCACAGCCTGAGCCCAAAACAGTATTATTTAGGCTCGTATAATAAATGATATCATCTGTACTGTAAACAGATATAACATTTTTATAGCATTTTAAAAAGTTATGATGAACCTGGGATTGTGTTATGCCTCGTGTAGAAACAGAGCTTGATTGAGTGAACTTGGAGGTAAAGGGAAGGATGTGAAAAAAAGAGATATCTTTTTTTAACTGGCCTGGCACATGGCCGTTTAGAAACATTTCCATATGCCCTACTGCAAAACTAATAAGATTTTATTCAGATGCTGAATGACCTTTCCAATAACACACTCCAAATCTTGATCACTGGTGGTTACGAGAGGTAATATGTTCCCACAAAACTATTATACTACTATACTATATATAACTATACCACAAAATTGCAGAATCTATTAGTTACTGTATAACTGATGACGTGTAAAAGTTGATGCAGGGAAAGTAGAAGTACCACTTTCTGGAATATTAATTATAAGGTCTCTATTTTATCTTGTATTTTTTGGAACTTTTTTAAATAAAGCATTTAGTGTGACTATACAACTTTAAACAACATAATCCTGAATTCTACACACAAACAAATCCCATTCAGTTGTTTGTATCAACCTGGTAAAATGGTAGATAGAGGGATGATAATCTACTTTAATCATATAGATTAAAGTGGATCAACACTTATCCATTTAATCTATATTAAAATAGAAAAAAAAACCAGCTTGCCATAGAAGAGGCACTGGAATAATGCGAATATTACACGGCATCAGTGGACTCTATAGTGGTTTTAATTAAGTTAAAGTAATTCTAACTGTTAAACCAGAGCTAAACATTAGCAATAAAGGGCTTAGCATTAGTATAAAACACTGGATTGATGAAGGAGGACAAATTAAACATACATACTGTAGATTAGATAACACATGATGTTTAGAACAGTGAGGTAATGTGATCTTTAGTGAACTATCGCACACAAACAACTGGGAGTCAGTAAAAATGTACTCAAATATTCAAATCAATATAAACATACAAAATAACAGTAAAGACATTAAGAAATCCTCGTTGCTGTTCCATTGCAGAAACCGAGATGGCAAAACCTGCTGAAACGTTAAAGACATAAATCTTCTCCACAAAGCAAAGATTACTGCTTCTAATTCCAGGAGCATGTTGATGGCTGGAATATTTGAGAGTAAAAGTGTTAGTGAGCTGGTCCTCTCTGTATTACTGCTGTTTAGGGCAAAACGTTATTAAGGTCAAACAACAGACAACATGCTGAAGTTGCAATTCACTCGCTAGTGTTTTGGAAATAAGTCAGTTTTATTACCACCGTCCAATATGGCTTGGGAATGTGGCATCATTGTGCACTACAGACTAAATTCAGCAAAGACAAACAGATATATTTTTTGTACATTTGTTTTCTTAAGTTTTGCAACTCGTAAGAATTCACAATTCAACTAAACAAACCCTGACAGGGTTATTTTTGGGTAAAGAAGCTGCAAAACTTGCTTTAAAAACTAGCAAATTAAATTAGCATTACTCGAGGTAAACATAACTTTATATAAATAGTGCAGCGCAGAATGATGCCAATTCCCAACCCCTTTAAGGTTGTCTTGCACAGATTGGGGATTATTTCTAACAATGTCTAACAAAAACAAAATTTTCTAGACCTGTAATCTATAAAAAAAAATCACCAATTACTGAAAATTCTCCTTTCTTATACAGATCTTCCGATTTGAAAACTGTACTATTCAACACAAGAGATAAGAGTAGATTAAATTAAATTAAATTCTGTTTTCACTAATGATTGTGTTTAAGGATTTTCCATTAACCCTGCCGTTATAGGGGGAAGCATTCCTATCTGTTATTGTTTAAATAGGTGATGTACCAGGGCATTTTAAGATTGGACAAATAAACCCACAGCTACATGTACATAGCAACAACAGCAGGGAAACAAGGCAGCAGTAAATTAAAAGCCACATGATGTTGTTTACTAATCATGTTTTAAATCCATAATTTTGTAATTATCGTGAGGAGGAAATGACACAGGGATTTGGAATACATATCTTAACATCTGTAAGCCATTATTTTATTTTATCCTCTTCTATATTCTGTTTGATCTATTAAGTTATTCGACTGTACTCTAATCAATGTCGGAGATGCTGTTTTCTAAGTCTACTCTTATCCTATCCCATATTTAGAGAAGAGGACCTACCCTCGGTTTGAAGGCGATCAATTTAAGGATCATCTCCACAGTGAAGAGTCCAGTGAAGAGCATGTTTAGGATGTTCATGGCATCAGTGAAATTTTTTGTCTGTCCATGATGCTACAAAGACACACAAACAACTCATTACTGTCTACAAAAAAATTACCTTTTAATGGAATCTGTCTGCAACATTTCCTCTGTAAGTACTCATCTGTGAATGTAGTGTGTCAGACTCACCTGCATGGCCAGACAGATGGTATTGAGAAGGATGAGCGTGAACATCAGGTACTCAAAGTAGGTGGAGTTGACCACATACCACACCTTATACTGGTAGGGGTTTTTGGGGATGTAGCGCCGCAGTGGACGGGCTTTCAAGGCATACTCCACACACTGACGCTGCAACACACACGTGAACATGCACAAACAGTGACATCTTACATTAACTTCTGTCTGCCAATGAAGTTCCCAAAAGCTTCATCTCTTTGTTTCTCTGTACTCAGACCATCATAGAGGAACAGCTGTAGAACAGTCCTTTGGCAGTCTAAAAAAGCCTTTTCCATCACAGACTGTTTTTCTATTCTTCCACCCTGTGTTTTCATTTCCATGCTGTTTCTGAGACATGGATCATCACAGAGAACACAGCTGCAGGGGCTTGGCCTAGCTTCCTCTATAAGCTTTAGACTCATCTTCTGACTGAATTGATGCAACTCCCGCCTGGCTGGACTCCTGAAGTAGCACAGCCCCTAAAACCCATGTTCAGCCTCTCCAGATTTTTCTGTGTCTCAATTCAATTGCCTGGCCTGCATACTCTCTCCCTTGTGTAACCTAAATGACAAAATGACTATATAATGACTATCCACAGAACAGCATAGTCACTCTGTCTTCTATTCAAGTATCATGTCTGTTTGCAGTAACACATTTAAACATGCACAAATTCAGTAATAATAATATATAAAACACACACAAACATTACCTGGTTCTTGTCCAGCTCACAGTTTTTATATTCCTGTTCTCCTTGCTCCTGGAATGTGACAATGACGAAACCGACGAAGATGTTCATCATGAAGAAGGCAATGATGATGATGTAGATGATGAAGAAGATGGATATCACCACACGGTAATTGTAGATGGGCCCGACATCCTCAGCATGAGAGTCTATGGCCCGGTATAGTAACCTGAGGACAGGGTAGGAGGTAGACAATGATGGACAGAGAGAGGGGGAAAGGAAAGGAAGAAACTTGAGTGCAAAGATTTACACAAATGAAAAGATGAGATATCAGGACATTGCTGGAAAAAAAGCAAGCACAAAAGTGTACATACACAAATTATGCAATTCAATTGCAAATTAGGTGTCAAAATTCAAACAAGAAGAATGTAAACAGCTCATGTTGTAGTGAGTGATTTCTCAGTTTGCAGTCTCAATCTTCCTCATAAGCAATTTCCTCCAGTTCATTAATGTTCTTGGGTTTGTGTGTTGCAACTGCATCAGATGTACTTGAGACAATATTCGATTTGTAAATGTATGCTCTTATAAAGTATTCTACTCAGACGGTTGAATACTTTTGAGACTGTAGTACTCATTAACATTAGTTGTGCTGAGCTAATTAAGTTGTTCTTGTTTGTTTCATTCATCTGTGTATTGCAGGCAGCTGAAAGTTTGTTGATTTTGCCAATGAGGGTTGAGTAATTTTGAATGCAACTGTACAATATGCATATCAATAAACAGCCATATTGTGTTTGTATGAAGACACACACCCTGGCCAGCCCTCAAAGGTAGACACTGCAAACAGAGCCATCATGCCTTGCAGGACATTGTCGAAGTTGAAGTCACTGTTCTCCCACACTCTCAGGGCTCTTTCAGGCTTCCCTACATCACCATCTTTATACATGATGTAGGACCCCCTGTAAATACAAGCAGACATACATGTTCACACATATCATCTAATATTTAGACTATAAAACAGAGGCTAACATGGCTGTGTGCAGGCCCCCTTACCTGCACTCTGCCTGAGTTTGTTTAGAGTTGTCGGTACAGAAGAAGAACTTGCCCTGATGGAAATATGTAGATATTTAAGACTCAGTATTAAAAAAAAAAACACATATCCTTACAACATTACCACTGTTGACATTTCATAATGTCTGCAGAGAGTTCGGGGAAAGCCTTGCCTTCTTACTCTCCTTTTCTCTTTACCTTAAAAAGTTGTACTCCAATACAGGCGAACATGAACTGGAGCAACGTGGTGACGATGACGATGTTGCCGATGGTCCTGATGGCCACAAACACACACTGCACAACATGCTGGAAAACACACCAGAAATGATTGTGAGCTTTTGTGTGTGTCTCTTTTGTTAAGAAGAGTATGTGTGTTTGTAGCCACTGTAGCCAGACGTGTTTGTACGTTTCTTTATGTGTAGAGGTGCTAACCTTTAGTCCCTTGGCTCTGTTAATGGCCCTCAGCGGCCTGAGCACTCGCAGAACTCTCAAGATTTTCACCACATTAATTGCGCTGGACCTGAAACAGATATACGATTAAAATACAGACCAGTAGATCTGATTAACACATTTTACTATGACATTGTACTATTAAGACACATCCTAGGAAATCTTAGTGAGCTTTAAAAACATATGTGCTTAATTTTTTTACAACAAACGGTGGAGACTGAGACAAATCGAAATACAGACTAAAGACATTAAATGATCACGATATATATAAACTGGTCAAGTGAACCAAAATTGTGCTTAAAACTCAGTGAAAAGAATGACATAACCCAGATTAACATAGGTAAATTAGTTATTACAGATATTATCTTTATGCAATGTATACTGAAAAGCAATGAAATATATATTGAAAAATATAATATAATACATTAAAGTATATCACCATGGTACTGACAAAGAAAAGATACATTTTCTCACTACTACTACCTGTTTGTGCATAATATTCATACATTCACAATACTTTATCTTTGATCAGCTTGTAAGTTTGTTTGCTGTTAGTTTGTTTTTGATTGATAGCATCTCCTCTGATACGAAGTGCTGATTATCCACTCAAATCAGGTTTTGTACATTTACATACATATTTACATACATAATACATCATAGGTCACTTTCAAAATAAGGAACAGACAGTATGGTTTCTAAACTGTATACAATAAATTCTAGTAAGAAATGTTAAAGCCACAAAACACACAAATAGAAATAGTATATAAACAGACGTACACAAGTACAACACAAATAAACTAACACAAATAGTCTAATACAAATATCTATTTACAGGCAAACAGATTGTTATTGCGCAGTAAGAGAGATTCAGTTCAAAGGTCAGTTTGACAAAGGTCAAACCGTGTGACCTTTCAAAGAAAGTGGTTCAAACGAAAGGTTTCTACATACTAACGAAAACAATCAAATTAATACAATGGCATTTTGAATTTAACAATAAACGTTGGGAAAAGATTCTTTATCGGTTTTTCAGCAATCTGAAATAGGCTTGCGCAATACACTTACTAACTGATGAACAGGTAGCAAACAGGCTACAAATCTAGCCTGCCAGAATATTTTTCTTTTAATTTCAATGATGTAGATTAATGAAGCAGTTTTTCAGTTAACTGAGGAACAAATACAAAACCTTTTCCCATAATGTGACAAAGGCAGCAGGAAAAAAAGCATATTCAAAATGTCAATGTATTTTTTTAAGGGTGTGACTTTTTAAATGGGTAAAAGAGTGGTTTAAAGAGAGTGACTACTCTGTGTAGCCCCATTGTGCTATTTCTTCCACAGGAAGGTCAAGTTTAAAGGAAGTTAAAGGTAGTTCACGTGGAGTAGAATATGATCAGTAACATATCACAGTCAAACTAGCTGTGAGGATTTCTTTTAGTGTTAGTAAAAGCCATGCAAGTCAAATTCCTTTAGAAATAACTTTTTAAATATTGCAAAAATATATGCTGTGTCTGATTACAAGAGACAAGTGATCTTCCATATCAATATATACAGTATAGTACAGTTTTTTTTTTAATATATTGTATATGTTGTTGTTTACATTTCTACAGGCGCAGGATACTTGATTACTGCATAATCAGTGTAGTAACACCATCAGAGAAAACTAAATAATAGTAACAGTTTGTAGAAATCAATCCAACGCAATTAATTGGACTGTGATAAAGTACTGAAAAATCCCACACACACTCGCTACCTTTAACAGGCAAAACCCAGTGAGTTTTAGCATTAAGGTATAATTTCTATTGCCCAGGAGAGTTCAGTTTATCTAAAAATATGAGAACTGAATTTGACAAATCTATGTCAAATACCAGCTTAAACAAACTGGATTTGAATAGAAACTATAGTATTAAATGAGCCAGGTAATTTATCCAAAGAAACACAATCTCCTGTTCAAAACTAATTATGCTGCTGCCTTTATGTTTAAATTGGTATGCATGTACTGCCAACAGATACCATGGGCTCATAAAACGTTTTCACCCATTTTACCAACGCAGTTTAATCGTATCATTACAGATGAAAGGGTGTTTTTTCATTTTGTTGCCCTGAAGGAGGCCTTAACTAAACTCTCCAAGACCATTGAAATACCAAATCAAAAGAGTGACGACTTTAAATAGTTAAGGTGAAGGTCTGTTAGGGGGGGGTTATTAATATGGACTAATATGGACTTACGTCGAGAAGTCTAGTCTATTAAGCATTAGAGACAGAGAGTGTGGTATAGCAAATTAAACATCAGAAATATCACAGCAATTCAAGGAGTTATTTGCTACAAGAAGCAGAGGATATTTTTAATAAACATCACAAAGAGAGAAAGGATTGGGATTAATGAAGTGTAAAGTTGTTAGAGAATAGAGACAAATGTGAAGCTTGGGGCAATTTACATAAAAAATTCCCTACTTAGCCACTTTACAACTCGATTTGTGTGTTCTCAAACTGTGTGTCATTCAGTAGTGCCTATCTGTCTGACTGGTCCAATCTTTTAACATGTTATAACACAAATTCACATTTCGTAAAACTGTCCAATACAATGATTTCACTTGTTACGTCTGACAAGCATAATAATGAACTCACTGTATTCCAGAGGAGATGAGGGACACACTAACCACCACCAGGTCCAGGATGTTGAAATAGTTTCTACAGAATGAGCCTTTATGGAGGAAGGCTCCGTAGGCTGTCATCTGTGGAGATCAAAGTTTATAAGAGGTCCTAATGCAGCAAATCCATCACACTATTAACCAGGCTGTAACAATTTGTCAACAACACAACGAAATATCAGCAGTTATATTATTACAATATATCATGCATAGTACCTTAAGAATGATCTCTATGGTGAAGAGTCCAGTGAAGACATGATCAGCATAGCCCAGGATCTGTAAACACAAGAGGGAAACTGAAGCATTATGCTATCAGTTGTGTTTGCCATAATAGTAAACTACTAAAAAACTGTGACTGGACATTTTGGAAAACAAAACTGAATTATTTCAGACACCTTCAAAACATAAGTCAATGAAAACAAGTCGTTTTTTAGCACTCATCAGTAACAGCACAATTCATTTAAGGCTTACACAGCCGAAACTCAGATGGTTCTGAAGTTCAGAAACAGGATAAAGGGCCTAATCCTCCTGGGTTAAGGCTGAACATATGGTCAGCATGGTCGTGGACGACTCTACAGTTTACTGAAATATTATAGGGATAATGAATTCTATTTAGGCTGAAACAGAATTTGGATAGGATGCATTATTTCATTAAGGCTTCAGACAAAGGTTAACTGATTTAGACTAATCCACAGCAGCCTATACACAAGCCAAGAAAAATCTAACAAAACAGATCTTAATTAGCCCCAGGGCACTTTATCTTGATTCTACAATGTATAGAAAAAGGAACACAGTGTTCTGTCTTTACTGTACATTTTACTACAGTTCACAGATACGGCCTCTAACTCAATTACAGCCATGAGAACTAAACAACATTAATACAGAGCCTTGAATAACTATTTACACCTCTTGAACTTTTCCACATTTGTTCACATTACCACCACAAACCTAAATGTATTTTATTGGAATTTTATGTGATAGACCAACAGAAAGTAGGATAATTGTGGAGTGAAAAGAAAACTAAACATAGTGTTCAAAATGTTGTATAAATAAAAATCTGAAAAGTGTGGTGTGCATTTGTATTTAACCCCAGAGTCAATACTTTGTTGAACCACCTTTTGTTGCAATTACAGCTGCAAGTCTATTGGTTTATGTCTCTACCAGCGTTGCATATCTAGGTACAGCTTTTTCCCATTCTTCTTTGCAAATATTGAATTTCCCGGAGGAACCTTCCAGAAGGATTAATAAAGTTTCTATCTATCTATCTATCTATCTATCTATCTATCTATCTATCTATCTATCTATCTATCTA
>JAUYWH010000015.1:8757210-8775883 GCA_034779795.1 Ctenopoma multispine | reverse complement strand
AGAGGAGAGGAGAGGAGAGGAGAGGAGAGGAGAGGAGAGGAGAGGAGAGGAGAGGAGAGGAGAGGAGAGGAGAGGCAAATGTTTCTTTGAACATTTTAACCTGTTGAATGCAGATAAAGTTTGAAAATATGAGATAAAAGCAATAAAGTTGACTTGAGGCTTTTAGGGAATTGTCATGAATTGTGTTTACTGCTGTTGCCTGTAGGAGCGGATGACTGACCAGCTGACTGAAGCAATGAAGTGACTCACTCACTGACTGAATGAAAGAATACAATGACTGACTGCCTGGATATGAAGGCTGACAGTACACACGTCTCTTCTCTACATGTGTCTGTCTCAATTATGAGATCAGCGGACGCCAAAGTAGCTCCTACCCCTAGGTCTGTCTCCATAGTGAAGAAGAACTGACAAACACTGAGACTCTCAAGAAGCCTTATCTCCATAATAGTGTGAGCAAATGCTCCCGGACAAACTTGTTGCAGTCTCACGGAGGAAGGATGGGGGCTTATATTTCCAGTCAAAGTGGGGGTTACTATTCATTTGGATATTGATTGTGTTACTACAAACTTACTTGCCTTAATAACAAAAATGCAAGAGGTAATTCTGAAGACAAATTAGGTTTATACTTTTTTAGAAGTGTCCCTGTGTAACAATACATTTATCATGCCACAAAAAAATTAGGACTAAATATTTTGGATTCCTGACAAATTATTGTAGTAATTTTTAAAGCGGAAAATTCTCAAGAGCTGATGCTTCCAGTCTCTCAGACGTGTCTTTGTTTCTTAGGTTCGGGCATACACACCATACATCTGAGCTCTACAAAATAATTATCAGTAATGTCCATTCCTGCTTTTCCTGCTTTTGGAGAAATTCCGGGAAATATGTGTTGAGTTTCTGGCACATCCTGAAATTCAACACTTCAGTTATGAGATATTTTTGTTTTGACTTGTTTTGTGCTGACAGGGGACAAACAAACAACATAACAAAACACAAAGTAACAGATGGACAGCAAGAGTACAGATAAACAACAGTGTGCCATCCAAGTGTGCCTGCTGGCTTTAACATTCCTCTGAGTATCGGTTTTATATCACCTCTAAATTGTTTATTTTACACTGCACACACACACAATCATGAATAGTTTATTATGTAGGTGTGTTCGCTTTTGTGTGCTGAAGTGGGCCCGCTGGGGTCACAGCTCCTGTGCGGCCTCGTGTCTAAGAAAAAGCAATGCACTTGTTTGAATAATGTAAAAAATAAAAAGAGAGGGGAGAGCAGGAGTGAGTGAGTCAGCTGTTCGTGAGCTCCCACGGGGGAGGAGGAAAGCACTTCACCAGCGAACACACGGAGTAGAGAGGATGAGAGCAGAAACAGAGGGAGAGAAAAAAAGGAGCCAGAATTACTGGATTACTATTAGATCAGATGTAGATTCTACTCTTCGTTCGTAAATGGGTTTTCCTTGCACCTTGTGAGTCAAGAGGCTCTTCAGCCTTGTGATGGCCTTCTTTTCCCATCTCTTCCTCTGTTATCCTGCTTGTGTTTTTCTTCATTTTCAACTTAGAACTAATCTCAGACTTCACTACTCTAGTATACTTAAGAAAAAATCTACATTATATAAGGCACAGTGGCTGCTGCATTACTAAGGCATTTATGACAAAAGATAATGTTGCATCAGAATAAGATTAGTTCTTTATGTCTCATCAAGGTCACAGAGGTAATTTCATTGACTGTAAAATGAAAAAGGCTGCCCTCTGGAAACAGCACCTGTTGTTACTTATCTCTCCAGATCCACCCATGGTCTGCTTCTGAAAATTTGATCAGTTTTGTACTGATAACCCACTCTATTCTGCTCTCTTCCATCCAGAATTGAAGGGTAAATTCTTCCAGACCTGCATGAGCTTGATGAGTCAGAGGTCTGGCTTCATGAGACTAGTGAGGGACAGAGGCAGGCCGGGCCACCGTGCCAAACACTCACATGCTAACAAAGGAAAGATATGGGATAAAGTTCATCCTTGGAATTGATAAGAGGTGACAGAGAGAGCTGAGGAATAGAGGGAGGAGAAGAAGTGTGAGTGTGAGAGAGGTTGAGGTACTCACGCTAGTCGGGTACAGCAGGTCTCCCCCTCCACATCTCCCCCGGGGGCGTTGTCTGTGTTGACTGATTCATTTTCACTGGCTGGCATGCTCACTGCGAGACAGAGAGGAGCAGAGGCAGAGAAAAAGAGATGAGAGACAGAGACAATCAAAAGACAGAAAAAGAAATATGAATTAACACGACAGAGGAATGGGAACTAAAAACAATACTCCAAAATGTCAACTACTACACATATATTTAAAAGCTACAGTCTGTCACAATGGACACTGGTTCCAACAGTCAAACTAATCTGTAATTTTGTTAGGATTATGAAGTAATGTTTTTTCTTTTACACAATATAAAGTCATCTTGCTCCAGTATACGAACTAAACACAACTAATTAAAAATGGTATTGACATGTAGGGATTCACAATTCAGCATTGTCCAACCCCACTAATTAAGATACAGTTACACACAGACCCCTGAGTCAATTAAACCATCCCCAAATTTTGCACTGATTGCCTAAACTAATTGGATACTAAGTTGCCATACTAGCAATATTTACTGGTTAGGGATACTGGGACACAACCTCTGCAACAGCTATTAGGATGGATTTCAACTTCTAAGCTGAGGGATTGGTTATCTCCAGATGAATTAAATCTTAACGAAATCCTTTGGTGAGTTTATAACATGTAGACTTTGGTCATAGGTCTGCAAACACTGTGGGGGATGTTAGAGCTTAATTGCATTCAAGGTGTGAAAAAACCTTGAAATGGTTTTTGTTCAGTCTCTTAATCTTTAATCAAACTGTGAGGGCTCGGGCAGGATTTATATCAATGCAAACATCTGAAAATTAACTTGATCCAGGGATCTTTTTACAGAGATGTAAACAGGTAGAAAGCTGGCTGAGCCCAATCTTTCTTTGTTTATGAAGCCACAAGGAGACTGCAAACGCGTTACTTTGTTCTCCTCTAACGGCATGTGTAATGATGTGTAAAGGTGGATAGATGAATACCAGGAGGATGTTTACAGAGACTCCTGCAGAGGAAGGACAGGAGTAATGTGAATTGTCAGTTACGAATGGAAAAGCATTAAAAAAGGAGGCTTCGAGGGAGGCATGGACGGAGGGAGAGGGAGGAAGAGAGAAAGGGACGAATGTGGGGACAGCTGCTTGAGTGAGTGATATGAAGTGATACATTGCTTTTTATTGCTTCTGTCAGTCTTTGCCTGCCTGCAGGGATGATCTGCGCTCCTCTCACTGTCAGCTCAAACACTTATTGTAACGCCCTCTGGGTACCGGAGTCAGATACTGCATATGAATCTTAATGTCTCTCGTGTTCAAATAAGACATACACTGTTTAAAACAAATAGGCAAAAACTACTCATGCAAGGTCACATATGATCACCACTTCAGATGGCAGCCATTAAAACAAACAAACAAATAATCACAATCTTTACCTAAAAAAGCTTGCTGTATGTTATGTATGAGTTTGTCAAGCAGTTGTGCTTGATTTGAATTGTATTCATACAGTTCACAAACACTGTGTTCCTCCTTGAACACAATTTTAAAGCTTCACTTTGGTAGTCTTGCATTCCTACTTGCTACTTGTAACTTGCGTATAAGGTTTTAAGACATTAAATTAAGGGGAGAAAATAATTGATTTATTTGTGATAAAGAAATAAGCAATCCAGTAAAGCAAAGATATACAAACAAGCTGTCTTTCTCAGCATGCAATTGGTCATCCCAAACTAAAAGGGGCAGCATTCATTAAATCAGTCATTTTTCAACTCCTAAGAATAAGCATTACATTTTGGAAAATGTGGAATAACGTGACAGTGACAATAAAGCATTTTTTCTGTAGGCCAATCTAGTTCCTAAGACAGAATTCCTAAGATTTGTTATTGGATTTATTTAATTTTAAACATAATACATAAGTGTAAGTGACAGCGAGGGAACAGTTTATGAATCTAGTATATTTCGATAAAGAGGTTGTGATGGATGAATTCAGTGTTGTAGATCAGGATGGTCTTTATGAACATTAAGGCCTTTGCTTGAACACGCTGTTTGTTCCCTCACATCAGCACGTGCCACCTGCTGCTATGCCACTTAGTTAAAAGCACTCAGGGCCCTCTGGTCTCTCCTGAGGCTAAAGCCTTTCAAATATAAACCCAGCCCTGTGTCTTCTACTCTGTGGAGCACTGAACTAGTTTAATACCTATTGTTAGAGCAAACCCCAAAGACCAGTGTCACAGAGAGAAGGTAGGAAATGGAGAGGGAAAAGCAAAGGAAAGATACACAGAACATTGCAGGGAGATAAATGACAGGAGGGAAAAAAAGAAAGTGAAAGGCAGGGTAGGTTCACACTTTTTCAACACAAAGAGGAATTCCTTAACTTTTACTTCAGTGTTGGCATGTGTTAATATATTCAGACAGAGCACTGAATCACAGGTAAGTATGTGTTTACACACTAAAATAGAGAATGAGTCATATTGTAATACTTTTTGTTTTTTATTAACTTTTTTAAGAGATCAAATACCCCAAATCAGACCAAAAATTACTATTAACTTATAATTTGAAGCCTTGACTCTATATTAAGCCTGTCCGTTTTTCCGTATGTCTCCTCGTGCCTGTGCCAATTTAACTTGGAGCAATATTTTGAGTTTTTGTCATTTTCCCTCACAGGGCAATTGTCAAATTAGATTAGGAAAAACCATTAAGAGGCTCATTACCGTGTACACAATCATGAGAAAAACAGCTGCTTTTTTTAAAGCTGGTGTAAGGAACAGACATGGGTTATGTGTCTACTGAACATCAAATGTGACAATTGCCTGGTGAAAATGGCAACAAGGCTAAAGGTTCAGATTTCAAGCTACTTATCTACTGTCTTGTATTATTAGAGCTAGCGTGGCTTCTACAAATGCAGGGAGAATTTAATGAAAGGAAACAACAAAGAGAGGACCATGACATCGCAAACATTATTTATGTTGTTAATTGTCATGAACACTGAGTAAAATGCACTAGACATTTGTTTTCTGTGATGACATTGTCCTCTTTTTTTCAGATATTTCCTTTAATATGGAACCACATAGCAGAACAGTGGCTTCATTTTATACAGCAGTGTTGTTTTCTCGTGTCAACTCATTTCTCATAGTTCTTGCCTGTTTGATTAATACATGATTAAAGGCCGAGAGCCATGAAACATGGTAAAGATCTTAATGCAATTAAAATACTTAATTTTAAAACTTGTGACTAAAGGTGTACAAAATGGTTGAGGAAAACAACAAGAAGAAACAATTTTACAGTGTTAAAAGGCAGCCACTGTCCACTTTTGTTTGAAGCTTAAAATAAATGCTATTTCAATGCAGGAGAGAAAAAGAGAGGCCAGGAAGAACATCTAGCAAGGAGAAAGGCCAAATCATGTTTCCAGTAAATCTTAAACTAGTGTTCGACCATGCAGACAGACGCACACGCCTTACGAAGGAAAGCCGCATTTTTCTTCATAGCTCCACGCAGAGACTGAAAACGATGGCTCTTACCTAGGGACAGAAAGTATGGCTCAGCAAGACATACACACACCCGTACAGACAAGCACGCACTGATACACACAAATAGGCACGCATAACTGGAACAAATGTGGAAATGCACATAAACTGTAAGTACAAACACAAATAGGCAGGCGTACTCATACTGGCTTCGATGCTGAACACAGCCAGCTGCAAAAAACATGACTGCTTCACAGTCACACCTCATTTCATTACTCCAGTTATAACTATAATTTGATATGTAGTACTGCCATTATTGGCAAGAAGACCTTTCAGTCTTTCTCTCTCTTGTGTCATTTAGTCGCTCAATCTCTATTTCATTTCTAGACTTTGCCATCATATCTGAACTAGAACATACTCCTTCTCCAAGGTTAAAAGACATTATAGAGGAGAAAGAGAGAGAAATGCTGTAGAAGGTGGGATAGACAGGAAGGTTTTCACTTATATGTTCATTCACAGTTTTTCTGCTCTGCTGTTTCCTGCTCTCTGACACTCTTTACATGATTTTGAGTATGCAGACTCATATTCTTGATCCTCAATACTGGAGTCATTCTATTGTTGGATTCTGCTCATTTTATTCAGATCCAACTGACCAAGCATGTCACACTGCAGAACAGTACTGATTTCTCCAAACCAAAACAAATTCACAGATACAAAGCATGAGGTTTATCAAACATACTGCTTGTGTAAATATACAGCTTAGCAAACACATGCACACATATGGTAGATAATTATATACGAGTATCACACACTTCACGTCATAACGCACAAGGATCAATAAAGCTTTCAGCATGTTGCAGATGAAAATGATAACTACCTCCTGCACACTGTAGCATGATATAACTTGCTTGAAATGCAAAAAAATAGTATAGTTATCCCAGAAAAGAGTTTGACAGATAGAATATGTAAACCTCACGGTGGGCTTGAATTTTAATATGAACACATCAAAGACGAAGAGACACAAACATATCCCATCCTGAGAGTCAGTAGAATGTGTTAACCAAGAAAAACTCACTGGTCTTCTGACCCAGGTGGGCTGGGTGCCAAAGCAAGACGGCAGCATGCACAAACAACATGGCAGCGAGTCAGAGCATGCAAGACACACAGACACACACACAGACACAGTACAGTATGCCACTGAGACGACGGGAAACACGTGTAAAAAAACACATCATATGATACAAACTATACATAAATAATGAACTACCACGCCATTCACATCACATCATATCTGATCACATTTAATTGTGTGTGTGTGTGTACGTATATTTGTGCTTGCCATGTGTGCAACCTCAGAGGGCATAACCACATCTTGACACATGCACACTCACACACTGTATTGACTGTTGTTACCAAAACAGAGAAAATCAATACAGTAAATTCACCTACTACTTTCTGTCATCAAAAATAACCACACACACACACACACACACAATATAAACATCTGTCATCATAGAGTGTGAACACACTATTGACATCATACATCAACACTATTCCTCTGTATCTCTCCATGTATGGTCTCTAATGAGGCTTGTTCAAGTTTTGAAATCCCATCTGTTCTGTGTCCCAGACAACCTCTATATCTATATCTATACACACACACTCACACACAGTCACTCTCTATTTCTATACATGTGTCTCTCTATCTCAGCATCTATTTTCCCCTCCATATCTCTCCTATCGACTCCTCTGTTCTCTTATCTCTACTTAGGACATGTGTATGTATGTGTGTGTATGTGTGAGTCCTATGCATAATGTCCTGGGCAGCAGGGACAAACTGCCCTCATTCGTCTTCCCAGAGGAGGATCCATTCATCGAGAAGAGAGGTAGGCAAAGCAGCAGAAAAAGCAAGTGACTTGATTTTCCACCTTCACAAACAGAGGGATAAATGATCTTTCTGATAGAGCACAGTGGATCACACATATGAATCATTCTGTCAGAGCATCTAAATCTAATGACCTAGGTTATACCATTTAGTAAAAGAAATGGACTTAATGTTGCATGTGATGGATATCTACACTTTTGATGGAAAATTTGTTTAAGTAAGAACTATATCTAGTATAAGTTTATAGTTCTGAACTACACAATATCAAGCACTTACGCATGATCTTATATTTTTCCTTACCACTAACTTGGAAGTTTTTAAATATTGAACACAATGATGACATGTGATGATGGTGTAGAGGCAGCATCTCAATATTGCAGTGTCACATTTTGCAAACAGGGGACCACACTGTTATTGTGCCAATTTCTCAGACACTGCTGATGTGTTTTTGCCACACTGATTGGCTCAGGGGAGCCTAACAGTAACAGGTGAAAACAAGTAGATTTGTTAGGGATAAGCCACAAGGGTGCTGTCCCTTATTTTCATGCAAATTGAGTAATTGCTCGTTTGACCATGTTCATTTCTTGAGGTTCACTGAAAGATTAGATCATAATTCTTTCTTTACCTTCTTCTTCCCCTGGCAATCATTAGTGTTTCTCAGAATGAATCACAGTCCTTTGCAGGAGATGAACAGATTAGGCTATATGGGGAATGTATGCTCTTCTTCTATATATTTAGTCTTCATTATTCATTAATTCATCATCAATGTGAGCAAGCTATGTGTTGAGCCTTTATAAACTAGTTTATAGCACATACTGTATACACAGTACATAAACAAAATTTCAGGCAAAGTTTTCCCTGCCTCTTCTTCTCACCATCCCTCCCTCACAGATTCTATTTATCTTCTGTCTCTTTTAGGTAAAAAGAGGCCAGTGCTCTGCTCCCCCCATTCCCAGTAAACGTATCTCAGTCGTGTGAAGACATGTGCCATGTGTGGCAGCCTCTCTCTGGAGGTGTTGTAGAGGAAGAGAGACAGGGTGTTAATATGTGTATATAACTTCTGTCAGAACACAAGTGCACACATTCCAAAGGGTGTATACTTACATTATGTGTGTGAGTTTGCAGAAGTGTGTGAGTGTGTGTGTTTGTTGTGCGTATGCAAGCGTGTGCCCAGAGGCTATTAGCTACAGTCTGACACATTCCACTAATATCTAAACAGGTTTCAAACCTCAGGAGAATTCTCAACCAAAACAAGTAGACAATATTAAAACCCTCTCAGTCAGTTACTTTGTCAGTAACTCAGCTATTTATTCACTGACTGAGCCACCACCATGTGAAAGAGAACACAGTGAGCTCACTACTAATAGATAAAACACTAGATAGATGCACACCCACATATATGCACAGTTATGCTCACAAATTCTTGATGCAATATGCACAAAATATAAACACCAAAATTCCAACCTGCCTTTATCACATGAAGTCTTTCTACTACCATTCAATAGTACCACACAACAAATCCTAAATCACATGTATAATCACCATTAAAGCAAATAGATCTTCACTCGCTTCTGAGCTCTGACTCTCTTAAAAACACTCACACAGGTTGTAGTACTCACGGTTTCTGGGTTTGTCATCGTCTATGCCTTCTTCTTCATTCTCTGGGTCAATGTCTTCAGCCTGAGTGATCCAGTCTAAATAGCCCTGTATACACAGACAAAAAAAGTAAGAAAGCCAGATTAATGAAATACTTCAACTTTCATTATGTCCCATGTACTTGTACCTTTTCTTATATTCTTACACTTGTAGGTAATGTAAGGGCATACAGTGACCCCTATATTCCACTGGCCTTCCTTCTTCTGAGCGGTAAAGGATGTTTAATATTTAATAAAGCTGTATTGACTATAATAAGATGTCTATGCATATCTTGTGCCCCTGTCTGAATGTATTAACACTCATCTTGAAACAGGACTATTCTAAGGTGAGTTGGCCAGTGTGGATCAGCAAAGTTAAAGGTTAAATCCAGGCATACGTTTTGAAAAACTGACAGCAACAAACAGTGAAACATACTGGCAGGCCAACAATGTCAAAGTGCATCCTCTTTAAGAGCAGGACAGAGCAGCCTACCTTGAGGTCCTCCTCCAGTTGCTGTTTTTCTCTGAGTTTTTGGAAGTCACCACGTGCCTTGGCCTTCTCCCTTTCTTTGGAAAACTCTCTGAGAGGAGAGAAGCAGGGCGAAGGGATGGAGAACAGAGAGTTGGAAGGAAAGGGAAAGAGAGACAGAGGGAAGAGAAAAAGAATCTGAAAATCTAAACTGAAGGGTTTGCAAAACTTATGTGACAAGATTGTGATAATGCATAAGTGTATACTTCAGAACAGAAAGGAAGGGAACCCTGCCAAAGGGAGAAAAAAGTAAAGATGGAAAAGCTCTGCCAAAGAGAAAAATTGTTAGTGTGTAATCAGATATAAAAGCACATCTAGACATCCTAACACATGCAGTTACATTCCGGTTTAGTTTTTGTATTGATAAATACTGCATAGTAACACACAATAAGGCTTCATGTAAATGTGCAATGCCAAAGGAGCTGCAAGGGCAAGAAATTCAATTTGATGAAATCACCAATGAACTGACTGTGCTGTACTATGATTTAGTTTATTGGTCTTTACTTAGTTCCCACTACAAATCATTTGTATTATGACAGCAGAATTCTAATTATTATGCCTAGTGTTTTCATAGGAACATGACCTATGTCTCCAATACTGGCTGACTGAGAAGAAAGAAACTGTTGAAAGCAAACCGAAGTGATGGCTGTTCAATGTTCAAACCAGTCCCATCACCAGGATGTAATTTGACTACTCTGTTTTATTGTCACCTTGTAAATGCTAGTGGATATGAATACAAGCTACATGAAAAGTCATTTAAATATTGTCTTCAGTGTTACTGTGAATGTTAAAATATCCAAGTGTGCAAAAAAGTCATTTTTGTTTTACAATTAATTTATCTGTAGTGCTGCAGTGCAGGGCAAAGGGTGCTCCCATGCCTGCTGAGAATTCTGCAGTGTGTTCTGGGTCTACCTCTAGCGTCCTCCCAGTTGCAATGTACTTGATACAAGCCCAGAGGGAGGCACAAAGAGGGCTCTCTTTAACAGCTGTACCACCTCAGCTTGCTCCTGTCAAATTGGAGAAGTGGTTTTACACTGCTTCACTGAACTCCTCACCCTTCGTCTGCCATCTCATTCTTTTGGTAACTACTGAGATATACTGGCCAGAGGTGGTAATGAAGAGCTGGGGGCATTATGTTTTTGTGTTTGTCTGTACATTTGTCCGTTCATCCATACGACCATCTCTCTGTAAGGCCATCCAATCCTTGTGAATGTGATATCTAAGGAATGCTTCAAGAGAACTGTCAAGTTGGAACGATGAACTGATTCGAATTTGGTGGCCATAGGTTAAAGTTAAAGGCACACCAACCTAATTTGGTACCACTGTCTAACTGTGCTCAGTGATGGACTCATTAGTTTTTGGTGGCCAGAGGTCAAGGTTGTTGCGACAGCACCTGATTCTAAACCTTGTGAACTGACATGTCAAGTATGCACTGAGGTTTCCAGGAACTCCAGTTTCCTCAGCAATCTAAAGTGATGCAGGTTAACTGGTCACTCTAAATTGTCAGATTGGCAATCAGTGCAGGGTGACCCCACCTAGTCAACTGTCCACATACTATTGAGCTCCTAAAAATGGTACTCCGTTTATAATTCATAGATGGTAAATGCCATATTTTTGTCAAACCTCTTAAAAAATCTGAAAGTCTACAATTTGGTTACATCTTGGTTGTATTAGTTTAGATACACTGTATAAATGCCAAATAATAAAAACTATATAACTGTATCAGTAAAGTCAGCAGTTTTCTGTACTCTTGGGTTTGGACAATGTGGCTTAGTTAGCTGCTTACACTCATGCTTGGTTTCACTGTTCCTTGGAGAGCATCCACAAGCTCTATAATGAAGTTGTATAGATTGTCGTTTTCATTGATTTTTACAGCCAGTCTGTAGGGGTGAGTGTGAGTGTTTGAGAGAGCGAAATGTGAAATTTAGAGCACACCTACAAACTGCAGAGATGCATATAGCACAGATCAGTGAACATTAGGACAAGCTGTTATTATCCTGCTTGACAACATTAGCAGGAGTACTATTGATCAGTGTCAGTGTGTGTATAAGCTGCACGCAACTGATGTTTTTGGAAAAAAATTGTACCATTATCATCACAATTTTCCAAATTATTTTTAAATTCTCCTTTACCCCACGTGCTGTTCTGATTATTTTCTGGACACTGAGTCTCTTTCACACTAGCCTCTCTCTGTTCTTCCTATCACATATTATATCAAGTCAAGACAAATGCAGGCCCACTGAATGTTTCTGTCTCTACATCTATCACTCTCCTTCTCCCTGTTTAGCCATTACTTATTATGCCAATCTGAGACCCACACACACCATGGAAGAAGCAGTTGGTAAAAGGTCAGGCTGCGTAGTGTGTTGACAACATCATTAGTCAGAAGTCAGACAAAGAGTCAGACAGCCTAAACCCCCCACCCCAAGCTGTTTGGACCAGATAGACCTCTATTATTTCTCCCGCAATGCTGCTGTCACATTACTGTGGGTATAAAAAGTCAGATTCAGGTCAGTCAGACAGAGGTGAGACACTTTTCACTCCCATAAACCGGTTTTCTTCCAAACTTCATCATAGTACAGAACCATCAGAACAAGAAGAAGACAAAACGCAAAACTTTTCACACACAGGTTTTGATTTTTCACACATCTCATATTTCAAATTATACTTAATTGCAAAGTTAATAATTCTCTTTTTAAATTGATGCTGGTGTGTGGTCCATAACCTGGTGTTCATTAATCACAAGCAAAAAAATAGTTATGATTCAAAGGTTCGATAGTTACCAATGGTACCAACAATCCATTAATAAGTGAGAATTATTGTGGCTGTAAATGTGATTTATGTGAACCATATTTGTACGCTCATATATTTGGGTTTATTTTCTTATGTGATTTCATGTATTCCCAAAAGCTTAAACCAAACTGCAATCTGCAAGGTGGTCTGCAAACACAGCTTTTATTTGGTATGATATTAAGCTGGTGTCCTCTGGGGGTCTGAATATATTCAGTACAGCTACCCTATGTCTCTCTCTATTTTAAATGGAGATAGCAGTGTTTTATGCCACCTGAGCAGTGCTGAGAGTTGGGCATTTCATAATAGCACTAGTGCTTTTTTGTGGAAGTACAGCAGCACTGTAGAGCTGCATTTACAGAGGCAATATCTAAAAGGTCTTAGTGATAGAGAATACCCATCTGTTCTGCTGAAATGTCCTGAAGCCAGATGCTGAAGGGCAATTTTACTACAGTCAGCTACAAATGACTATGACAAGAAATGTACAGTATAAGTAGTTGATGTATCTCAGATGGTGACGCTCCAAAGGCTCCTACTGTACATATATGGTTGTTTAATAGACATCATTGGATATAAGCATCACAGAATGACGATCTTGTTACATGTGATAAACGTATATGTCCCAGACATATTTTGTACTTGTTAAACCTAAACAGATTTACTAGCAAAAACATGACAAGCAAAGACAAGAAAAAAAGCTCTGCAAGAACAACAGCAAAAGGCTGAGAAAGAAGTTAGTTTCAAGTAACCTTTGACCCTGCCCTTACCCGCTCAAGACCCCCAGAACCAAGTTTAGCACAAAGAAGGACCCGATGATGATTAAGGTGACAAAATAGACCCAAGGCCACCTATAATCTACTGCATCATTCACCTAGGAGATGAAGTAATGGAAGAAAGGAAGCAAATAGATGACACAGAATAGATAGAAGGAATGAAGTAAAGTTAAAGATAAGATTGATTAAAAGGGAAAGGATGGAAGTAAGAAAGGATCAATTAGGGAATGTTAGGACAGAAAGAAAGACGGAAGGGAGTAAGCAAGGGAAGGAGTTAAATCTTTAGTTAACATTCCTAACAGACAATTTGCTTCTGCAGGATCCCTGCAGGGAAATAGTGCATTCATAGCATTTGTCAGAGTCACTTGGTGTAGCACATGGCAGTGTATTCGGTCAGCTGTATTTAGCTTGAAATTGAAAGATTCTAAGTTAAGAGATGAATGCTTTAGGAGGCAAATTATAAATTAGTTATGCAAAACAGTGATAATGACAAAAAGCTATGAATGAGCCACATAATAAACAAAACAATTCTTTAAATAACTTGTGTGAAGAAGCTGAGCAAATGTATTTCTGTGAAAAGAGGAGGTAATAAGTTAAATGGCAAATCAGCCCATTTGACAAAGTTTCAGAGTCAATGTGGAAGAATTTGAATTTGAGTTAGATACTCTAACAGACGGTGCAGCAGGACTCCTATGGATTGGACATTACTGTCCTCATAAATTACTCTCTCTCAATGTCTATAAAAATCCATGATTGATTTCTTCTATATTTTAATCAATATTTGTATTCTGGACTCATGCATTAATTTATGCTGCATATTTAAGGTTCAGTGTTCACATTGTTATTACCACTAGTATTATTATGGCTGTGATTATTGTTCTAATGGCTAATGTACTGTTTTTAACTGTGATGACCAAAATATATTTTCTATGTACAACATAATGTTTTCATGGATGCTTAAAAAATCATTTTACTTATTCAGTGCAGCACCCTCTATCCAATAATTTCCATCTTTAATTCTGCGTTTCCTCCAGATTCCACTCCTTCCTCAGAAGAACCTTTTTGCCTGTTCTGTTTTCCCTGTTGTGCAAGTTTTTTAGCGTTCCACCTACACGACTGACCTGGGGGTGCATTATTTATTGTGGTGTCCCTACAGGCCGGGTGGCGCTTGTACTCAACCTGCGTGACTTGGCAGAGCAGGATAAAACAGTACCCAGCTCGCCTGCTGGAGCAGCATTTATTGCAACAAAACACACACGCTAAACATGTAGGCACATACACAAACAACATAAGCAGATACAAGCTCATCTGCACATGACACCAACATATAAAGTATGGAAAAAACACATATGTATATAGATAACATTATTGCTTACACACATCTGCGTGTTGTGTGTGGATACATATAAAATAGTTCACGTTTACCCAAGTTTTTCTTGTAACATTTTCATGAATCCCTTATTGTGTGTAATAATGACAACAATAATACTACACAACTGTGCTTTTTATAGTGCTAAACCATCAACTATTCTCACCATAAACTGCATTTTGGTAAATGGTAAATTAAGTGAGTCTTGTTACATTACACTTAGACAGCTACATAAAAAAGCACATATAAAGTAGGTACACACATGACAACAGCATAAGCTCTTACCCGCTCAACACCCCCAGAACGAGATTGAGAACGAAAAAGGAGCCGAAGATGACGAGAGAGACAAAATAAACCCATGGCAGCTCATAGCCCATAGCATCCTGCATCTGAGAGAGAGACAGGGGAGAAAGGAAAAGGGTAAAAGGAAGAAAAACAAGTCAAGAGTTGTTAGGGTGGAGGAAAGAGGAAAGATATGGAAGGTATAAAGGAGAAACGGGTGGTAACAACAAAGAAAGAAAATGAAATGTGGGAGACAGAAATTTGAGAAAAATCCCATACAGTGAGTAAATGGGAGAGGAGAGGGCAGCCGAGGTCAAAGACAGACAGCAGGAAAGGGAGAGAAGACAGGCAGGAAATAAGAAAAGAGCAGTGCATGTTAAATAGAGTCACAGAAAGACCTTGTGAAGCAAGAGTGGCAGTATTATACTGTATGATAACATCTGGTCTTGATAAGGTGGATAGGCCTAATTTTTTGTATAGACCAACTGTTATCTCTTATTGAGGAGTTATAGCATGTGATCATCTAGGTAAAATCAATTAGAATATATTTTTTAGGACATTTACTTACATTCATCTGCATATTGTACAACAAAGATAGATGTGCACAAGTTATTGTTTAAGGACATTTAGAATTTATTTTTAAAAAGTATTATTAGTCTGCACATAAATTCAATTTAAAAATAAATGTAAGCAAAGTTGCTTATTTTTGGTAAATTGAAGAGCTGTCACTTTAACAAAGAAACTACTGGAAAGAGAAAAACATAACAGGAGAGTATGGAGGATGTGAGGCAGCGGGTTCATTTGCTACATTAGCACCACATGCTGGACGTCATTAATCTACGTACTTGAATATGTGTGACAATAAAAACTATATAAATGCACGGCCCAAACTTGATGAACCACACAAAAACAAATATTTTAAAGGCTTGGTATTGTCTAAATCTTTTTCCACTGTCATTTGTACTTATAATTCCAAATAAATAGGTCCCATTTATTATAAAGTGAGCTGGCTACACTGGCGCCCTCATAATAAGTGAGTTGTGTGACTTAATTGATGCTCTGTATATGTGTGCGTACACAAAAAGTTGCAGCAGACAGTGTAGTAAAAGAAGGGGTGTAGAGCTAGTAAGCTCTCTGCTCCATGTGCATACACATACAGACACAAACAACTTGCATACACCACTAAAATTCACTTACATACTGTCAATGTCTAAACATAGACCTGATAAACAGGTGTTAAAATGGTAAAATATTATTTAGCTTTAATCTTCTTTATTCCTGCCATATGAGGCTAAGTGTGTTGTATTTGTGTGTGTGTGTGTGTCTGCTTGCATGAGTGATCACTTGACACTTGAATCAAGAATCAGGATTCTACACACGTCCTAAATGAATCAGTGCCCTCAATTACATAGTGTATTGTCTGCATCGATTTAGCCTGAGATATGAGCTAAAACACACACACACACACACATCAACACAATGGGTTTTTGTGTGTTACTCTCTCTGAACAATCTTTGTGTGCATACCTACTTTTCTGAGAAGAGCATTCGTGTCATGGCTTTATACTGGAAACTCAAAAGCGTTCATGTGCCTTTGACGTTACAGATATCACATATTGGCTGCACACGCCAAGCATTATGACACTCACTCATACACACAAAAAAAGACACTATTGTGGTGTCCGGCTCACCCAGTATAGTACGTCCGTCCAGCCCTCCATGGTTATACACTGGAACACCGTTAACATGGCAAAGGCAAAGTTGTCAAAATTGGTGATGCCGTCGTTTGGGCCCTCCCATCCCATTCTGCACTCTGTTCCATTGTCTGTACAGTGTCGACCATAAGCTCCATCAGGTGCGCACGGTGCTGGCTTTTCTGTAATGGTACCTTTGGCAAAAAACGTCAAAGCAAGGGGACAGTGTTTGACTGTATCCTTTTATCATTTTATACTTATTTCAAGCCTTAAATGAGCTCAAATTCTCCTATAGTTCCCTAATGTGTCTATGCATAAAAACAAACAGGACTTTTACTTCAGAAAGAAATGTAAAATAATCCATACATTTTAATACATCTACATCTAAAATTATTTATCAAAAAAAGGAAAAAACCCGACAGCACATCTGAAGGAGGTTAAATGACACATTGAACTAAAACCAAATAGAGCAGTAATATAAAATCAAAGTGAGAAGGTGTACTAATTATACAAAACAAGCTCTCCAGGGTGATGTATAGCATAACAGAGAGCAGTCAACCAGCACTTACCCAGCGCAAAGCTAATGCCTCTCATGGGACCTATAACATCACTATAACAGCACTCAGGTCCATTTATACCTGGGGGCCTTCACTGAAAATCGTTTGAATCATTTATAGTGGCTGCTGTTTCAATCATAGTTCAAATTGTTCATACAGAGTAACATAAATTAATATTTAAATAATTAATAGAGGTTATTGTTTAAGGTATATGCTCTATTTTCTCTCTGCCTTGTTGGCTGAAGGTTGATGTCTTACTACAATCAAAGATTTATGCTCAAATCACTGACTTATTACCTTGGAAAATATTACAATAATGAGAGTACAGCTATGGCTCACTTTGATTTTTCAGTTGAAAGGGTTTATGTGGTACAACAAGTGTCTGTGCGTGAATATATGCTTACTGCAGCTTCCTTTCACACACTGTTGGATACATTCTTCAAATTGTAAGTCTATGTGTTTTATCATGCATATTATATTTGCATCTGTGCACTAGTGTGTGCATAGATCTAGATCTGTCTGTCTTAATGAACGATCAGTTGTGTGAATGTATGTTTGTGTGTACCTAAATGCTTGTAAACACAGGTCTTGTGCATCTTGCCCATGAAGAGCTCCAAGCCGATGATGGCGTAGATGATGATAACGAAAAGGACCAGCAGGGCGATGTGGAGCAGAGGAACCATGGCTTTGATTATGGAGTTCAACACTACCTGTAAACCTGCAGCACACACAGAGAGGACCTGCTGAGGATGCATACACATGTGGATAAGCACAAAAAGACAGGAAGTACTGGCTCCTAATAATTGCAATGATAAAAGCCTTTTTTTTATATACAAAGCACTGATAGTACAACATATACACAACATCATGTCACACTTCGTATTATATTTGTTCTCCAATGACTGACAATGACTGTTCCTCAGAATATAAAACATAGCAGAGCATGTTCACATATACAACTATGCAGTTATTTCACTAAATGCTTTGATGGACATAGACACAATGCAGCATAGTAACCACTCTCAATAACTGTATTGAAAAAAATACTGCAACTTAACAATATTGAAAATGTTTTGTCCAAGATTATCTTTGTGTCTGTGTGGAGACAGCTTTGTACACAATATAATTATATAGCATTTGGTGAAATAACTGCTGTAGGAGCAGCAATAACTCAGGAACACTTGGAGAGGCCCTCATATCTGTTGATTTCATTACACAGCACAGTACACAAGGTTCATTACAGAGCTCGACTAGAGATCACTATTATGTGACTTCTACTGTACATACAGTTAGCTACAATGTCACTGGAATCCATCAACATGACAAATCTGTCTGTCAGTGTGCTAATCAGCTAGTAAACATGCCACTGATCAGTTGCCATGACACCAGTTCAATACACACTCCAATGTGGTTGCAGTGGGTTCAGTCTAAACACTGTGAACTGAAGCGCTCATGCTTTTAAACCAAACAACAGAGTGTGGGATGTGTAATAGCGACCTGTGCATTTGTTTGGTATTGTACGCACAATAACTGTCACACACAGACACACACACACACACACACACACACACACACACACACACACACACACACACACACACACACAC
>JAUYWH010000015.1:8714569-8757110 GCA_034779795.1 Ctenopoma multispine | reverse complement strand
ACACACACACACACACACACACACACACACACACACACACACACACACACACACACACACACACACACACAGCTGTCCTCCACGATATCCGATCCTCTCCTGACTTCTGGCCTGTTGGATTATTGATTTTTGTAGTCACTAACGCAGACAGGCTGACAGACAACTCATCTACTGCTCGTACTGTCTCTGATAACAGGAAAAGAAGACTCCATGTGTGAGTGTGTGTCTGTGTGCGCATTTGTGTATCATCGTATCATGTATCATGTGAGACATCAAGCACCAATATAAGCTGCAATCTGTGGTTCATTTCTCCTACACCTTAGCCAATCACCATTCACACCTGATCCCCAAAGTACTGTTACTACTCTCTTTCCTATCTGTCTTTCATTCTTCCTTTTTTCCTGTCATCCACAGCTCTCAGTACTTACTGGGTACTCCAGAGACCAGTCTGAGGGGTCTGAGTACTCTGAATGCCCTCAGAGCCTTGACATCAAAGCCCGCTGCTTTCCCTCCAATGGGAGTGGCCCCATCCCCTTTGGTTGCCTGTTCCAAAATCGCACTGAATAACCTGCAAGACAGAATGTAATGTTTAAATGATCGTCTTCTGAGAGAGACAAAAACAATAAAAGAGATACAGTAAAGACAAACAGGGATATAACACAACACAGTAATGACTAAGGTAAATGCCATTGTTGTAATTATGGCCTTATTTTCTATTTCCTCCATTGCCACTGAGGAAACTGCCACAATATACATCACCTTTATCATGCTCTATAAAATAACACAGCCCAGCCTAGTCTAAGACCACATTTTTAAAGTGAGGGAAATGGTGAAGAATATGTGAGCAGTGTTTCTTGGACAATAGTCAACAGTAGAAAATAAAACACCTTCATTAGTTAGCTCTCCAACACAACAATAGAAAGCGTTTCATCTGTTCCCTCTGTTTTTCACAGATAAGGAAATGCGAGACACTCAGCTTTAATGATTTGACACTCAGCTCAACAGAACTCTGCATGTCTGCAGTGATGGGAGTTGTCTCCAAAATGTGTTTCCACAATCGCTTGTGAGGACTCACTTTTCTCACAGGCACCAAAATGCTGGCTCCACCCTGTAAGTCACTGAATATTGTGACTGTTGTAAGATTGTTCAGATTCAGATTAGGCTGAATAACTCTTTATGAAATTAATATAAGGTAATGAAAATTCCACTTAGGGTAAAACAATATGATTATGTGTGTGCTCACAGCACTGCCAGATTGAATATATCACAAAATTATTGTTGCACATCCTTAGTTGTATAATCTAAACTACTTAAAAATTCTAATTACGGTCCTCTATTTTAAATGTGTTATTACACTGTTGACTTCTGTTAGCTACTATCCTTCATGAAATTCTTTCTAGAGATCTCAAAAAACTGGCCCACAAAGCTGAATATGTGAACACTGCAGTATCCAGTATAACAGAAAGTATACGGACACCACTGACCAAGGGGGTGGTTGAGGCCCCCCACTAGATAAATCTTAAGGGTTACACAAGAGTAATAGGAATGGAAACGAAGCAGTAACCAAATGTACTTTTGTCTGAATGGGGGCAAATCCCTGAAGCCATATTCACAATTCTTGTATAAAGCCTTTCAAGAAAACTGGGGGCTATAACAGCTGCAGATTAATGTTTAGGTATTCACGCAGATTTGACCTTACAGTACAAACACTTAAGTGGAGATATATAATAATGCAAAACTTATCTTCAGTAAAAGACCTGAACATGTTTTATGCTTTTGTCTTGTTACCTATTATCCCCTATGAAATTACGTAGAGACATCTCTTCAGCGCGAGTGGCTCACATGCGTGAATGTATGTATGTCCAGCGGAGCTTATCACTCTCCCCTACTTCTCTGTGTCTCCGAGATCCTTTAGAAATCACCATACAATGCCATTTTCCAGCTAGCGTGGCTCAAAGGCCAGTCAGCGGCACGTTAGTCATGGAGAATTATCAATTAGCACAGATGAAATGGCCACTTGAAAAGACATCTCAAAACATATCGCCCTCTCTCTCCCTCTCACTCTCTCGCCCTCTCTATTACGCACTACCTCCCTCTCAAATTAATTCAATCTCTCTCTCTCTCTCTCTCTCTCTCTCTCTCTCTCTCTCTGTGGGAAGCAAGCCTTTGAAAAACAGAGTATGGAAAACACATCAAGGATCCACAGTTTTGCGCCAGCAGCATTTCACCCAACATGTTTTGCTGTGATTGGGTGTTAAATGATAATTAGAGCCTTTGAGTGTAGCACCACATAATAGGTTGTGTACATACATAGCTAAAGATAGTACATTCATGTGTACATTCATAAGGACAACAGAGGCCCTAAGATTATAGAGTAGCAAGTATCAAAACATTAACGTCACATTAGTACAGAAAAAAAATCATCATTATAAATTTTGTAAATGAATCTACTGGAGCACCCTGTAGCTGAATGTTTATAGTGCATGCTTATGCTGCATTTTCTTCTCTCATGTATTATGTCAATTTAAAAAATTACATATTAATAATTAAATTTACTAAATGTCAAAGTATTAAAAATATCCATGACAAACTCCTTTGGTCCAAGGTGGCATTGCTTTTTTGTCAGAGCAATAGAACAAAGCCTATAGATATTAAATCAACAATGATAGAAAGCACGCACCTGCAAAAACTGGACTGAGCATGTGAAGATGTGTAAAACAAGAGTAGCAGCAGGCTTATGGGGAATGTTGCTTTTATCAGACTGTTTTTTTTAATAAAGGAGCAGTGTCACTGGTGCTGATAATTATTGATTACTGATCAAACAACAATCTGTGTCTCAGCAGAGACTAAAGGGAATCTATGTGTTGTACATAGTCATACTGCACCAGCTCATTGAACCTTTACTAAACTCTTAGGTACATGTCAGGGAGTGTGTGGGCTCTAGCGGTGTGTGAGAGTGTACCCTCATGTGTGTGTCTCTGAGGCTGCTCTGCACCAGGTACAAACTCTTTCACCCATATGGTGAACATTCCAAAGGGAGTGAACTCTGTCACTTTTCATCTACACAAACACATCCACACACACACACACACACACACACAAGCACAGGCAGCGTGACAGTTAGGTGCACACTTGCACAAAACAAACCCTCACTCATGCACACACTAAGATTAAGCGCTGTCACAGCTGAACACTTTCTAGATCTGCCTGGATCTGCGTGTCCTCTCCGAGTGTGTGAGGGAAGGGATGTGTGTATTTGTGTTTATTCCTGAGGGCTGTTTGGAAAACTGGTTGCTAACTTTGGTCTCTGTCTTTTAACAAACAAGTAATGATGCTATAATTACTGACAGGATATTATTTGCATTATCTGCAAATGCAGATGAACTGAACAAATGACCAGTGCTGTCATTTATCTGCTGAGTACTGTTTCCATTATCATGTTTTCACACTGGTTTTCGATTGATTTCAGCTCTAAATTTTTTTGTAAAAATCTTACTTACTACATCAAAGGAGAAATAACAATTTTTTCACTTGTTAGTTTGCTTATTTCCATAAAAGATAAATGGATCTCATTGCAACAAAGAAAAAGACCCTAGGAAGCTCTGTTAAGGCAATCCACGTTGAATCTCCCAAACCTCCTTGAGCAAGATGAACCCTGTCGACTCCAGAGTAGCCACTTGTACTTGACCTTCTCACCTCTCTGTGGTAAGGGTTGCAAGAAAAAAAAGTTCCTCGCAGGAATGAACACAGTATTATTAAACATTATCATGCTGTGACGCAGAATAATTGTTAACATTACACAATTATGCGTCACAATAAAAGCCAAAATTCAAACAAAGGCAGAAGGAGACAGAGAGAGAGAGGCAGACAGAGAAGGTAGATAACAGCATAAGAGTGGTAAAGGTTGTGTTTATGCCCGGGGCTCTGGCACCATGATACCAGCCGATGGGGTGTGTGTGTCTATGGGGTGCAGCCAACCATGTTCAGTTAGTGATGGCTAATGTGAGTGAACACTTGACCGGCAATGAACAAGACTCACTGAGTGTGCATGTGTGTGTGTTGGTGCAATAACAGAGCCTCCCTTCAGGCTTAGGGGTGCTTTTTTTTGCTAAGCCACCCTTTGTACACACACAAACACACACGGTCAATTAGACCATTTTTACAGCATTAATGTAACTGTCAGGTCCACTGGTTATTGTACCATTACCCTCACACAAAATTGTACACAAAACACAGCTGGCAGGCAGGGCATGCACACAGATCCACAACACAGGCACAGAGGGTTTACGAATGGGCCATGTTGCTGAGTTGCAGATAAAGAAAAACAGAGCAGAGCTTTGCTATCAGCATCTAACAAGCTAATCAGTTTAAGCTTCACCAATACACTGTTGGGCAAAGTTTACTTGGGTTTAATACAGATACACTGTGAAGAAAGCTTGTTTTATGATAGTACTTCTTTTAAAGGTTGTTATGTATTGACTTCAGTACTTTAATATTAATAAAAAAATATATATATATAAAATCTAAACAATCAAATCAATAAAACCTAAGTGAAAAAATGTTATCAAGTCACTTCCTTTTCTTTGCTACAGTAATCAGAAGTGTTCACAGGAAAAAAAGATCTTAATCTTGCAAAACTAGCAGTGTGAGAACCTCTGGCATTAGACAGAGGGTGCCTTGGCTGTAGTTTCATTTGTTGACAGTAATTATACCAAGGTACTATGATTAATTTGCCAGTGATGTGCTGCTGTTTAAAAATGTGTCAGATAGCACGTTTAAAAAACCTGGAAAGAGAGTGAATTACAGTTACAAAGGACTTTCTATCTTTACCGTTTCCTTTATCAAATGACACAGATTCACTTGGAGTAACATAGGACCATCAAAAAGCATTTCAAAGTTCTCTTCTCTAAATGTCTGTTCACTCACCCTACGACTACGATGATGAAGTCGAGCAGATTCCAGCCGTTCCTCAGGTAGGCGTTGGGGTGGAAGAGCAGGCCGTAGGCTATTACCTTTAAGAATGCCTCCACCGTGAAAATGATGAGGAACAGATACTCCACACGCTCCTGTAGAGACAGAAAAACAACATAAGTTAGTTTATTCGTAGAAAGAACACAGAAAGACTGACTGTAGTATGACAGAGAAAGTCCATTAGAGAAAGATAAAAATAAAGGCGATGAAAGAGAGAAGAGTTTATAGAGAGGCATGTTGGGGTCAAGTCAGTAGTAAGGTTCATGTGAGTGATGCAGGATACCATAAACTGAGAAACACCAGTCAAATGAAAGAAACACTGATTCCAAATTCCAGCCTGCAGTAGATCTCTATTCTTCTGAGAGGTAGGTTAGTTAAAGCAACTGTCCATAATAAATCATTAAGATTACCACACGACATTATTTATTTATGCCCACATCAACACTAACAACCTTGCTTGTGACTTATGAGTGCCAACATCGCTGGCTTCTTATTCTCTACCCCTTTAAGCTTATTAGCCTGGATGGGATGTTCTGTTTAGGTGGCTTCTTGGTGTGTGTGTGTGTGTGTTTGATTATTTATGTGAGTCTATTTGTCTAACTTGTCATGTACGCAGCTACAGCATTTTGATTATTTAATCAAAGCTGTTCTCTTCCTGTCCTGAGAGCCTTCTGTCTGAAAGGAGGAATGCATGCGTGTGTCAGGATACACACAAATGCACATACACAAATTCAACCCTTCTACTACAAAGTTCCTCACAGATTGTTGTCACAGGGATGACCCTGGTTAAAGGGGTCCTGGGAAATGTCCTGAAATATCCTTTAAAGAGATTAAAAAGAGAGAGGGGATTATTTAACTTTCTGACCATTCTAAAATTTTAACTAAGTCTTTTTCTAAAGTTTATAAGCAGAATCACATCAAGGCGATGGGGCAAAACTATTAAGCTCCTGTGTAAACACAACAGAAAATATTCTATATTTAGACACAGTATATTCCCCATTCCCTCTCTCTGTGTCCCTTTGAGGTATAAAGTTTTTTTTTAAAGATAAAAATATATTTAGCTCTGTCCATCCATCTGTCCATCTATCTCTGTGCTTGCTCCGCCTCCTGTTCCCACTGTTTTTCCATGATCACACACATACAGGGCCAGAGGTTTGGGACAAAAGGCCAACCAGGTCTCTCCAGGCTCCAGCCTCATCCCTGGGAAGAATCAGTCAAACCTGGATCTGGAGGGACAGAGTTTCTTTGTGTGTCCAAGCTTAGCGAGGGGACAGAGTTAGCAAAGCATCTCTGTCATATGTCATAGTCAACTTGTGAGTTAAATAAGAAAAAATACAAACAAAGGCTTAAGGTTAACTAGTTAGCTTGAATTCGTACAGTTGTTGCGTCAGACATCAAAACTACAGCTTGCATTTATAGCAACAACTGCTTATTCAAGTCTGAAAAGCCCAAGCAACAATGAGCTAGCTAGCTAATTTCATGAGCAGCTGCAGAGTCTGCTAAAAGCTTGGGATGGAGTGGGATTTACTGAGGCTGCAGTTAATCATCACAATAAGCAACATTCCACAATAAAAGCACCACCGTAAAATATGATGCTATGAAATAGCAATAAAGTTTCACATAAGTGCTCCAATAGAACATAATTAGCTGCAGTACAAAAACATATTATCAACAAAACATATATTTCCTCATATTAACTGAGTTAAGTGATTGAACTATTTATCTTACACTGGACTATTCTGGAGATTGCAGTAACAGTAAGGCTACTGCCAAGTGCTATCTACTCATACTTTGAAGTCAGACAAAAATAAGCCAACCAGTTCCAAATGAAAATGATTTTATATTTATCACATACGCTGTTATTTTACATGCTGAATATTTGCGATGGAGCTACAAATGATGCCTCATAAATGCCTCTATTAAAAGCCCATGTTACTGTTGGATAAGCTATACAGTGGATGCATTAAGATTTGCTCCTAACGCTGATGTGAGGCCAGTGAGACAAACTACCATTAGCCCAGTTACACTGCACACACATGCACATATGTAACCATTGTTCCATTCATGACACTACTGTTCTGTTTGTACTGTAAACTGTATTTATCATAATTTATCATCAGAAATGACTCGTGCATCACAGTTGGCATCAGATTACAACTACTTGATATTGATAAAAGACTTTGATGCTTTGATTTTTCTTTTAATGATGTGATAATCATGCAAACTGTGATTTGGCAGTGTTTCCCCACACTTGGAAATGTTCAAGAAGCTTGACTGGCGGAGGGAGTGGCATGAATTATTATACAGCAGATTTGCACAGCTTAAAAGAATGACAACTTGAAAGGCTGGTTGATTTTTTTAGGACACAAATTCTGCACCTGAATTGGCTACTCTGTACGAAAGCTGTCCCAAACTTGTATTGTCGCCTTTTTCTGTCTTTCAGTTTCGAGTCTAGCCCATCCAGTGTTCTTTATTGTAACAACAGTATCCAACCTAAAGGTTAAGATTAAGATTTTCACATTAAGCAGCTGTCTTTCTATTCTATTTGTGTCAGTTTCAGAGAATTGAGAATTGATTGTTTTTATACTCATCATTCATACTGCAGACCCCCCGCCACACACTGAGTATTAGTGAATGTGGAAGTAATTAATCTCACACCAACACACACAAACATATACACACATCGTCCCTCTCAAACACGCAAACACTCTCAATCACTTTCTCTCAAAAACACACACAGACACACACTCGCACGCAGGCTGTGTATCTGCCAGTGACAGGCAGACAGTGCGGCGCTCTGAAGAATAAAACACAGAAAAACATCTGGTAGGAACAGCTCAGCCTGACACATAACAAAACACTTCTCTGCCTCCTTTCCTTGCATTTATACGAACCCATAAAGGGCAAAATCCATAAGGGGCACAACTAATCAGGTTAGTGACTGGAAAGAAATGAGAGAGAAATGATGAGAGAAGGAGCGGAGGAGGACGGACGAGAAAGAAGGAGACAGAGGAGAGAGAGAGGAAGGGAGAATGAAGAGAGAAAAGGAGGCAGACACAATGACAGACAGGTGAGTATATGGGAGCAATAATTCAGTTATCTGTGATAGGTCAACCAAACCACTCATCCATCAACCAGGCCAATCAGATTATAGTATCGACATTCTACCATACAGTGGACAATGATACCACTCGCCATGTATGTGTGTGTGTGTGTGTGCAGCATGATGCAGGATTAGCCATTAAGCTGTTTTTGAAAGATCCCACATAGACATCGTAGTCTAACATTTGTATAGATGTGGATATGTTTCTGTAATGCAGTTTGAAATATATCAGACGCACAGTATTTGGAGGAGAGCATGAAAGGTGTTGAAGTTATTCTGAAAAAGTTTCAATAAGCTGGATAACAGCTACAAATCTGACAGCTTGAGCTTCTTAACCCTATTGAGCTCTGTTGAACTGATGTCAAGCTGAGTGCAGTGTTGTTATAATCAGCAATATAATCCTCAATCAATAACCACAACTACTACACACACTACATAAGGCATATGCTCTTTACTTTACACTCCTCCATTACACTCCTTACAGTCCTCCCTAGCACCTTGTATTTAAACGAACAACTTCTTCCATCAACTCCAATCAGAGATCTTCCCATGCGATGCACAAAATGATGTAGAAATTATCCATGAAAAACATTTTCTACTTTACACTCTTCTAACGCTTAACTCCTTCTCACCAAGTTTCTTTTCTCTTTCTTTCTCTCTTTGTACTGCTCTGACCTCACTCCTGTGTCTTCACCTCCTCTCTCTTTCGTCCCCTCATCTCTCTTTCCCTCCCTTCCCTCTCTATGTAGGTGCCAACCATAAGTTTCCATGGAGACCAAGATGGGTTCTGATGTTACTATGGAAACTGTGGGCTGCAACAGCACACTTTCTCTCTCTCTCGCTCTCTCTCTCTTACACACGCAGATGACACTGATCAGTATTGTACCAAGAATATCCACAGCACAAAGTCCTAATTACTACTCTTCAGTCAGCAAGCAGACTTTCTATTGTGTGTCTGTGTGTGCACATGTGTATTCCCTTTTCTTTGTGTGTGTCTTCACCTGTACTTGCTTGTGTATACAATATGTGTAAAACTGTTTGTGTGCATGGCCTTTTCCAGTAGTCTTTGTCATATACTTTCTTATCACCTGCCACCAGTGATAACACTAAATCTTTCTAATGTCAAACTTCAGTGCGTCATTGTATTACTGTGGCATTTGATTTATTAATGTTTTCATACCTACAACATGTCACACAGTACAACAAAATAGTTGTAAGCAATTATCCCACGTTCACAAGTTTGAAAAAAGGTCCAACACGTTTTTTACTTTTCAAGACTTCAAGAACTTTATTACTTAACTGGGTTAAGTTTTAGGTCGGTGAACAAAAATGTATCTGTATTTCTCTGTGGTTGTAATTGCTACAGATACCTAAAAAAACTTGAAGTCAAACCTGCCAACACTTAAAAGAAGAGCTGCAGATTAATAATGTTGTATGATCCTAGGATGTGAAACCCACAGAAGTGAAAAATAGCAGCTTTTTACGGCACTGTGTCAGTACTTAAGACAAAATTCTTGTTAAGTGAAGAATTTACCACATCTAATAGTCAAAAAGAGAAGGAACTTCAACTTGAAAAAGTCACTATCCTCTGTCTTGCACTAAGGAAATAAGATACAAAGGAAAAAAGAGGAGAGCAGAATCTGTGGAAGCAGCAGCTAAGATGTTAACATTTCTAATGTGGGTGGGAAAAAGAGAATGAGCAACACTCTACTCTTAATGCAATGTGCTGCTGAGGTGATATTGAGAAAGCAATGCTGAACTACGATAGCACCATGGGTTGTACTAAAAACTGATATACTGTCAATCATCTTTGTCAGCTGCCCTGTGCTCTTTTAGTACGAAATGGAAAGTGTTTTCTTCTCACCACACTCACTCCTGTTGCTTGGTGCAACAGGTCTTAAAAACATAGATAAACAGATCAGATCACTGTTTTTTTAAAGGGGTCACAGGGTGTTTCTACTTATATTATGGAGAGTGGTAAAAAGAGAGATACAGAGTTTCTCTCAAGGGTTTTATATGCTTCAAAATTCACCCAAATCACATTTGCTTTGTGATGTATGATGCTTTGTATGATGTCCAGACATCAGCCAAACTATTGAGACAGACACTATGATTTCCTTTGAACATTTTGACCAGTATATTGGAAAAAAACTCAATACCTGATGTGTGTGTACGTGTGTGAGAGATACAGAAAGACACAGAGAAATCAAATTATGGTCGTCAGCAACCTCTGACCCTTGAAAAAAACTATGGTTTTCCACAACGGACAGAGACAAAGGCACACACACATAACTACAAACACAGAGACAGTCATAGGATTTACTTTTACACCCAACAGATCCATATGTTTTAACATTGAATTTTTTGTTTGTGTGGAAAATGCTAGTTTAGGCTGAAATATTAAGGAAGTAACCAAAGTTTTCTGCATTAATGTTGACACCACCTTTATTAAATTCATTTCTTTTCTTCTTTGTGTTTGTCTTGTGTTTTCCTCAAACATTATGACTCTCTAAATTTAGAAAGTTTTCTGTTTCCAGGCAACATTTTACAAGATGAACAGAGAAAAAAAAGCAAATAAAGAAATAATACCAGAAAGAAAGTTGATGCTAGTGTGCATGTGACAAAAGCCCTGACACACAGCATTGTTGCGGTTGTTCATTATCACCTGTATCTTAGATGGTGAGACCACTATGAAACTCACTCAATACTGTACTTTCTTTACACACAGAAAAAAATGCCACATCTTCTCTAGTTAGTTGCTTTCTTACACAGAAAATGCCATATGCTATTTATTTCTTCCATCAATACACTGTATATGATCCCCTTCACTGTTGACTAAGAAAAAAGTACCTGGATTAACATCAAGCTTCTACTTGTCTAAATTTTAAAAACTATTTTCTTCATCTGTTTCTCCTGTTCTAGGTTACAAGGTCTGAAGCCTATACCAGCATGCACTGGGAGGAAAGCTGGGAATGCCCAGGGCATATCCAGTCCATTAACAGGCACTAACATAAAAACATCTACCGTCTTACATCTACAGAACCGAACTACTGTACAGTCAATCTGACCTGGATGTCTCTGGACTGGAGGAGGACACCAATACTGAAGGTAAAACAAACATTTGAAACTGTCTGCAAATACAGACTGAGGTGTAGAAAATTGGAGACAATGTTTGGACAAGGATGGCAAAATAGAGAGAATAGGGAACAGAGAGCAAGAAAGACAGAGACAAAAAGAGAGAAAGAGTAACAGAGTAATTGGTCTAAAAATAAAAGAACACAGGAGTATAAATCACCTCATATCGACATCCAGTGTGTGTGCGTGTGTGTGTGTGTTAGTGAGTGTGTGCATAAATGTGTGTGTGTAAGCTAGTTGCTGTCTCAGGGGAAGGTAACTGATACCCTTGAGAGAGGACAAGAGAAGATAAGAAAGAAAGCAGGAAGAAAAGAGCGTAAGACACTGTAAGGTAAAGAAGCAAAATGAAAAAAGGTGAAGTGAAGTGGTGGACAAATGGCAATCTTTTGCTATTTTCACGTATCCCTCCATCCCAGCTACACACAAACACACTCTCTTCCTTCTTTTTCCTCTCAAATGTAAAATGCTACCTCTCCAGTTCTACATACTGTGTGTGTTTGTGTGCATGTGTGCTGACTTATCACGACTTCTCCTGCCTCCTGCCTCACTATGCTGGGAGACAGATGCTGCACAACCGTCCATGCAGGCAGACACACGTGCTGAAGTACAAATGAAGACAAAGTGAAGTGACACACGAACATACAGATCACTGTAGTGCATCAAGATCAGAGTAGCTGCTTGCTAAACTGACAGAATAAGATAGATTACTATACTCTATAACTCACCGTATGACTCATGGCACAGAGCTTGTGTGGATTTTTGTGTGTGTGAATGTCAGTCTGCAATATGCCTCAATACAGCTGATAATGTTATTGTGACTTGAGTGATTGACAGGTGAAGAAGAAGGATGAGAACATACAGCAGGACATGCGGCATCATATCACGAATAACATATTCATCAGTTGTACTTCAAATGTCTTAATGTCACTTTTGTTCAGTGATCCATTTGAATGAGATAATTATCAGTAATAACCATGGAGCCCACAGCTGGCAAACTTAATGTACCAAATTACTATTGTGAACACCAACGTTATGAATTCAAATAATCGTTTATTCTATCTACATATTCTTTTCTTTTGCTCTTTCTTCTGATCAGGAGTGTTTTGGACGTTGACTGGATGACAGTGACGGAGAAGCAGAGGACAGGGAAGTTAAGTATAAGTGCAAACTAGTCCCTTTTAAGTAATGAGAGGGGTTTTTTTGTGGATGTTTATGTGTAAATGCTTGACAGTTATGAGAACATGAAAAAAAATCCTAGGGAAACACTATTGTATTTCTATAGAGCAAATGTGGAGAAAGGAAACAACTGGTGTGATGTGTAAATAATAAATTGTTGGCATTATAAATGTTATTCTTAGAATTTATTTAAATATAGATTTTCATCCTTGTGAAATTAATCTGTTCTGCTTTTCGTCTCTCTCTTTGTCCTTTCCTGCAAATACAGTAAACAGTAAATCTATGCTTGTCAGCACATTCTTTCATCTGCTGGCCTTCCCTCCCTTCTCACTCTTCGTACTTTCCCTTATCCATCTTGTCCAAATCCATCTCTCTTACTTGCTCTCGTTCTTCTCCTTTTTTGCCCACTTGTTTTTCTCTTCCTGCCTGTCCATTTCTCTCCTTGTGCTCTCTGTTTTATCAATCAGTTATCCTGTCTGCATAACAGGAAGATACAGAAATAGCTGGATGAAAGAAGGAGTTGAAGTAACATTGAAACAACCGAACAGTACTAGTGTCGTTGTGATCAGAAAAAGACTGTAATCACTCATTTGTTGTGACGCAGTCTGCATGTTCCCTGAATGATTAACCGGTGATTTGTCACCCCATGGCTAACCAAATGAGAAATTCCAGGTTTTTTTTTTTTTTTTTACATCAGACCTGTATCCACACACCCACTGTCTAAAGATCCAATGTGGAATAACAAAAAGTGTAAAATCATCACAACATCAGTACAGTATTATACAGTGTCTCACATGCTGAAATAACATCTGAATAGCAATCAAAATTTGCTCATTAGTTTATCAACATTATCATGCAAGTTTCTTTTTTTAATCACCCTGCCCTACACTGCACAACTGCAAGCAACGTGAGCGCAACCTCAAGGACAAATAAATAAACATAACTATATTGAATAAATATTGAATAGACATAACCTCCAATCTATCAATAGACTTTACTTCAGTTTCTCCCCCAGTAACAAATCTAGCAGCACTGATCACCAGGAAATATCGATTCCCTCCTGTGTGAAACAGAATACGTTCCATGTCTCCCTGGTTTTTAATTTTTTATCCAAAATCTTGTGGAGAACACGTTTCTCTTGGAAGAGAAATAAAAAAAATCCACATCTCTCTCTTTGACTATTTCTTTTGCACTGTCTCTCTTCTGTGGTGAATCAGAACCAAACAAACAACTATCTTCTGCTGGAAAACCCCAGTCTGTGAATGAGACTGCGTGTGTTTGTGCTTGTGTTGAGAATCATTCCTCCCCTGGTTAATGTCTAGTGGTGCGAGACCAGAGCACAACCCCGTGAAAACAGAGAAATGAAGACAAAACGGGAAAACACTGAGATGTGTTTATGTGTGTGTCAGACAAAAAAATGTAACAGTGATGTGTGTATATAAAAGCACTGTAACAATTCCCTTCAGTAAAAACTATTTGCAAAACTGAAATATGTATTTGTCTTCTTTTATCACTGGATTATCACTAGTGCTTTACATGTACAACAACACATACTACAGCATTACAAAAGAAAAGGATTCATCACTATTCTTTTTTATGACTTTCTATTATGATCCAGTCGCTATCTGTGGGTGTGTGATGTGTGTTGTGGTGGTGCTCTGTGTAACTCTCATACTGGGTGCCATAGCAATGCCATCCTGACACCCAAGTAGGATTAGCTGCTCACACCCACTCCCCAGCTGTTGCCATAGTAGCACTGTTGAAACACCCACAAGCTATAAAAAGACAAACTTCAAGAAAGCGAAAAGTGACATAGAGAAGAAAGTAATTGCGATAAGTGTGTGTGGTAAAGAGAAAACACATCCTTATCATTTTGATTTAACTAAAGCACACTTTGCGTGATGGGTCAAAAAGGGAAAGGGCAGGAAAGGCAAAATAGAACAAGGTGCCTAAAGACTGTAACAGGGTCATTAATGAGGACAAATGAAATCAATCATCTTTTTTTTTTTTTTTTTTACTGTTGAAACCTCAGCGGATCTGTCCTCACCTTGTCTCCTTTCAACCTCTGCATTCCCTTTCTCTCACTTTCTAGCACTTTTTCTCTAAACCTGTGAAAACGCCATCTCCACTACTTTTTCTTTCTATCAAACAGACTGTTGCTGCTTCTATCTGCTTTCTCACTTATACTGTATATTATATGACCTTTGGTCTGCAAGAAATTAACTAATTTCATTATTGAGCAATGTTGATTATTTCTATATCATGACCGCAAACACAGTTTACCTGCACACTTTTTTGGTAGTTCATTTATTTTAGTCTAATGCTGTCTGTGTAATTGGCTAAAAATAGAAGTAAATTCTTAGTAAAAAAAGATTTTATTTCCAACATTTCTGATGTTTGTGTAGATACGGATGTCTAATTAAATGTAGGTAGAAAGACAAAAGAAACCTGAGGAACAGCTTAAAGGAAAACACTTCCTCTTTTTGCAGAGAGAGGGCAAGTGGGAAATTAGCCATGTCTGTGATATGTGTGTGTGTGTGTTTTTCACTGCATCATTCATTACAATCATGGAATAAACAACTTGTTTGGTATTATCCCTTAAATGTGTAATTGTTTATTCTACAGAACGGGAATCTACTGGTTTTATCTGTCAAGTAAAAGTACATTTGCACGCTTAATCGCTCAGTCTACATTAAAAACATTCAAATGTTTGACTGATCGGTCTATTAAGATAAGTGCATGAGGACCATGTCGGTAACAGATTCAATACCACAAACATACACAAACAGACAAACATATAGCATCAATGACGAAGACGGAACAATCTAAAGAGTTTGATACAGTCACAAGTTGTGGAGAGACGATGAAGGGAAATGCAAGTGGTAGAGCTGAGTGAACCTGCACTGCATCATAACAGTTCCGTCAGAGCGCTGAAGTTGCACACGCCATCAGCTGATCAGTATCAGCTGAGTCGAGTTATATAATCTGACAAGCTCGCTCTCTCACTCTCCTCTGATCATTCATACTGCGGCTGCTGTGACTGGTTTTGCTGATTTATTCCTCCGGCGCCCTGCCATCATCCTGTTATGATTTTGTACTAAACACAACTTTTGATAGCATCTCTTCCCTTGTGCGTTTTATATACTCCACATCTCTTACTGTATGAGTGTGCTGGGCTTTGCTCCGTACACACCAAGGGGATTATTGTGTTCCCTGTGGAATGTGTTGCATGCTCCATCCTCAAGAGCAAAGTCTTTTCTACACTGACTTAAATGTAACTGTACACTACTACCTTTCCACCATACTGTATCTGTAACTTTGATACCACACTTCCTTTCCTCATTCTTTCCTCCTTCCTGCATTCCTACTTCTCCCATCAGCCCAGTAGGGAACACAACGGCTGTGGCTTGTGTCCTTGTTACCTACTGTACAAACATGGCCATCATTACCCATACAAACAGAGAACACCTCCCACATTTACCTGTAGCTACAGCATAATTAGGTATGAAGAAAGGAAAACAGAAAAGGAAGGAAAAAGTCCAATCAATAACAAGAAGAAACATGGAAACGTGAGCAATTTCTCAGTCTTTTACAACATGACCTCCATACTTAAAACGTAAAACAAATGATCAGCAAAAAGATTTGGTGCATGTTCGTCCAGCAGTGGTCGGTTTGATCCAACTCTGATGGGAATTTTTTTTTTTTTACTGCGTAGTGGTCAAGTGCAGAGTTTCAAGCTGACTGGGGTTTTTGTGGAAAGAAATCTGCTGGTCTGTGCTTTTACTGATTCAGCTAGTGCCACAACAAGACAAAGTGTGTGTAGGCATGAGAGTCGTTTTTGCCCAGGGATCGATTTATCATGTGTAGTATGTGCAAGTCAATGTTTGTTTGAAAGAATTCCAGATGTGTATGTTTGTCTGTAACTAACAGTATAATAACACAATGCTTATGTTTATATGTTTGCTCCCAACACTTACCATGTTAAAAAGTCCTTAGTAAGGGGCTCTAAACTGACGTATAGTTTAATGCACTTGTACTGCTACTCCATGAATTCCATACTTCACCCTGGGGTGTCTTACTGGGGAGGGGGCAAGCCGAGGGAGGGACCCTTAAGAATAAAAATACTTTTGTTGCTGCCCCAATGTTTATTTCACAAAACTCTGGTTCCGATTTTGAATCCAGTGCTTGAAGGGAAAACTACAAACTGAATACAAAGAGAAAACCTGCTCCAAAATGGGATAAATCAACTGCTGTCTGAGAGCAACTGTAACAAAAAAACTAAACATTTGTTTCTGTGCAGACTAAGCCAAAATTATCCCTTAAGTGAAAAACCGGCCAAAACCAACCAACATTTTAAATGAAGATGTGATGCTTAATGACTAAATATGGTGTCAATATAGGTGTGCATAGGGTTTGCTACATCTCTATGTCCACTGCTTCAGACATGGAAAGAGATGAGGAAGATACAGGGAAAGATGAGTAATACAATTAGTCCAGTTTCTCATGAGCTCCTTCACAGTCTCCTTGACGTTTTACCCTTGCTGTCACTTACTACACATTGTGTCCCTGCTCTACGCGTGTTTATATGTATGAGGGTGTTTCAGTAGGAATGTGTGATGAGCAATGAAGGATAATGGATATGGGAATGTCAGACACATACAAACACACAGCCAGAGACACACACCTTTTGGCCAGACAGTAGTATATCACACAGACAAGGACATAATTTGACTTTCTCTCTCTTTCTCCCCCTCTCTCTCAGTATCCCTCTGTCTGTTATCTCTCTTCACATACCCACTTACACTGTTTCTGCCATTTTAACTCACACACATTTTTTTAACACTGTCTGTGTAAACTTTCAATGCATGTTACTACTTTGGGAATGTGCATCAGTGTCATCTGTACAGTATTTTTGTGCTGTGTGTTATATGTCAACACCAATGACTTGTTAAAAGCGGTGTTTGCACACTGTTATGTTGTGATTGAATCATTTAGATTGGCTCAGCCTGGCTGTCTTGTGTACCCGTGTCTACCTATGTGTGTGTGAGCGAGAGAGTGAGAGACTTGGCCTCTCATTAACTCTCCATCCAATGTTGTGATGTAAACCCCTGCTGACTCTGGCATGTTGTCCAGCTCTTGCAATCCATCCCTCCATTATTATCACGCTTTGTTTTCTCTGCTTGACTTTTCTCTGCTTTTTCTCTGGTGCTTCCAAGAAGTATGAATTCTAATAAAAATACAGCATGGATCTTCTTCCTTTTGCCCAAAACAAACAATGATAACATTTATGTGGTCTGTTTAGCTGCTAAATACTAATCTCCATAAATCAGGATGAGCTTACCAAGCAATTGTTGTGCCTGTTAATTATTTATAATCCAGATCACAGTTATTTCAAACAATATTTTTACATTAGTGTGGAGCAAGCTAGACAATGGCTTCATTTTTCATGGAAACTGGATGCAGTCAACAAGCATGACAGCAGCAGGTTGTTAATGCTTAATGTTTGTTTTATTATGTGACGTACTGGGGTGCAGGACATACATTTTGACAAGTCTTGAGAAGGTTCCATGCTGCTGGCACTGCAACTGCAAGTGATCCCAAGTCTGACACTGCAAACATGAGTTACTGTTCTGGGTTGCTGGGATAAACCTCCTGTTGGCCAACTATCGCATACAGCTTTCTTTTTATCCCAGTTTCTGTTGCCACTGTGAAAGTGTCCGTTTCTATGGTTAATAACAGTGAAATGTTTTCAGACTAACAGGCTAAGCACCTGATAGTTAACACTGACAAAATGTGGGATTTTGGATAAAGCAGGTCGTGTACAAAATATCTTCAACATTATATTTTGCAATCACGTCAGTGAGTATACCACAGTTAAGCTCTGCCATAGACAATTGTGATTGGTTTAGGAAATTCAGACAGTTCAGAAAATGAAGACAAGTCTTCATCCTCACACAATTTGTAGGTAAGTGAGCCGGAGTTCAACTTATGTGTCTGCTTCTCTGATGTAAAAACATGTATTCAGCACTAACTGAAATTCAAAGTATGGTAGACATATGTATCTACAGCTGGAGATAGGTTTTAAAAAAATCATGTCATAAAAAAATCATGTCATAAATTCCATTAAGATGTTTACAAGCACCTTTCAATAGTTAGATTTGCTACGGAGCAGAGAGTGACTAATGAGTAATGGATGAAGATGGCCTTTTAAAGTAACAATAGAAAGACTTCTTAGGTATTTAACCTCAGCACTGATCTTTCTGTCATAATACTCTTGTGAGTATCTTTGTATGCGACTAACATTAAACTGATTTGACCTATTCATGTGTGTTATCAACAAACATGCTTGTTGCCATGTCTTACACAAATTATTTGCAATTATTACTGTTAGTTTAAGCTTTTTTAGAAGCCAATACCATTATTAAAATCTGTACTAATATACAGCATTCCTGCTTTAATTGCAATATGATTAGACTGTGCTTGTAAATCTAGTCAATTATATGTTAGCCTGTGTCTCAACTAACCCTTTCAAATACTGCTTATAACCATGGCAACCTCTCCCTTCTATAGGAAACACATCTGTAGGACAGTAAGTGTTTGGTAGAAGATGATGACAAGACACAGAGGACAAACTGTACTCATCTGGACACAGTGATGACATACAGCAGATAGGTCACAAGCACACATGGACAATGGACAAGTGGACACACCTGAACGTGGAAACATATGGTACATGTGTAGAAACAGACTCGCACATGTCCTTTTGTCTGTTCCCTTGTGTGAGAACAAGATGATGACAGAACAGTGGAGGGAAAGGAGAAAACAACAACTCCAAGTAAGCGGAGGCTTGGTGCATGGTAGGAGATAAGAGATAAGAGAGGAAAGACAGTGACGATGACAGGACAGGACAGGGTGAGAGAACCTCCCCACCTCCCTTGATACCATAATATTGGATTGGTTACAGGACATCAAACATTTGCAAAACAGATTAAGCTCCCTTTAAGTATTAGACTTAGCAATAAACCTCAATCTAAATTTAACTTTAGTATTTTCGATTTAGAATGATTTTACTGAAATATTAATATGGTACATAGTTTATATAAGTATACATAGGTTCTTTCATTCCCCTTTTCTTTCTGACTTTCACCGTCCCTCTATCTGCCCTTAATCCTATAGCATAAATCATACTGTCATCATTGGACCCTGCAATATGTTTTTCAACATGCTGCAGGGAAAAGGAATCTGCGTGGCTGTCCTTTTACTGTATTTCATGCTACAGTTGTTTATCACCTGCTGCATGCTCCCATCTTTGAAGTTTCTTTACTGCAGGGGTTTCTAATACATCAATCAAGATCGACCGATCGAAATATTCCTTTAAAAAAAAACTGTTGTTTTCAGCTACATGAGTCATTTACAATATGATGTCAATTTGATGTTCTAAAATATGCTTTTCTTTCACAAACATGGTCATTTCTATGTATGTCCAAACTTTTTACTGGTAGTCTAGATAGATAGATTTGAAAAGCAGCTCGCAAGCCAATAAAGTGTGGGCACACCTGCTTTACTGACTCTTCTCCTAACCAGTCTGTAAATGTACCTCTCTGTCTGCTTCTTTGCCTCACTTCTAATGTGTCTGAGTGTCTGTCAGTCCATCTACCAAACATATGCACCTTTGTAAAAGCACACCTCTCTCTCCTGCTTCCCTCCCTTCCTCCAGAGGATGCCCATTAGTTCCGCTTGCTTGGTGTTTGATGGAGCCTGTCCCCCACACCGGCCTGGAGCTAGAGCTGCCACGGAACCTCTGATTCATCAATCTCCCTGCAGCTGGCAGGAAACTGACCCAAGGGTCAAGATCCCTGCTGGCCGCCTGGAGCCAAGATGGCTGATGGGACAGTAGAGGGAAAGAGAGGAAATAGGCAGGTGGAATGCACAGTGTAGGAGCCTCTGTAGGTAAACAAGGGGAAGCAGGTTGTAGAGGGACTTGGAAGATGTAAGAGTAGCTGTTTGTGATACTGAGGGAAGATTTGTGCGTGTGTGGTACTGTCTTAGATACAATTACGGAGCACCTGTGTGGGAGAAAGTCACTTTTTCCTCTCCCTAATTTCTTCCACAAACCCTTCAGCAGGGTGTTATTGTGTGGTCAACTCTCTTGTGTGTGTGTGTCAAAGATAAGCAAGCGTGGAGCTAAAAGGAAATTTCATGGTACTAAGCTGATACACTAAAAGCACAATGAAGGGCATCAGGGTTAATAAGCATTCAACAAATGGATTTATAGGGCTTCATGTAATCCCCCAACATACCTAAACCCACACACGACACACACAGACACGCAGAGAGTACACACTCATGCACAGCAAGGTAGCCACATGCATATTATCTGGGGCAATTGATTTAAATAATAAAACAGGGCTCTTAGTTGGAAGTAACTCATAGTTACAGAACCCGAATTGTAATTTGCTTGTGTCTCCTTGTAAGTCGCTTTGGATAAAAGCGTCTGCCAAATGAACTAAAGTAAAGTAAAGTAAAGTAAAGTAAATATCCCTCTGACTCTAAAACAATGGGAGTACAGTACATAAGAGAGGTGGTGTAGAGAACCGAAGAAAAATTATCAGGAAACAGAAGAGTCACAGACACAATGCGGTGTCTGTGACAATGACATTTATAGATTCCTTAGCCTGATCTAACTCTCTGAATACATATTGGCTTGGAATTCGCTTGATGTTAGCTCCTAAAATAATAGCAGTGATAATGGATCCAAAAATCGCAAAAACAGCAAAAAACATTGTGTGCAATAACGTCTCTTTGTAAACATGATGTTGCACACTCACCCCTGGGAGTTGCCCAGTGTAACTACAGTCCACTATCACTGACCCTCAAGCAGCTTGACTGAATGATCTTGGGTTAAGTGCCTTGCTCGAGGGCCACTTGATTATTGTTTCAGAGCCAGCAGAGACTGTTGCTCATTCAGTTTCCCTACCTGGGTTTTCCCTGTGACTCTGGACAACATCCGGTCTGCTTCCTAAAAATTTTGGCTGCCATAAGTCAACCTTGAACTATAAAATTCAGTGTTATTCCCAGAATGAAAGTACACACAGTGCCTCATCTGACAGTGGCAGTTTATTGCTTGTGGACATTTATCTTTTATCCAACACTGAGCTCAACAGTGCTACATGGAAAAAACAGTGAAAAGGAGAACTGAAAATTATTTCACAAGGCCTTATTTGATACTAGTTCTTTAATGTGACTTACAATAAATAATTCAAATATATGTAATTTACAGGAATACAAATTGGAAGTTCTCTACTTAAAAAAACAATATGTTTAAACTTGGTTTTGTGTTTGAGTGTTTTAAGTATTTGGCATCCACTGACATCTATGCCACATGCTGCTTTTGATTTCTGATGTAACATATTATTCTAAATAATACAACAAAAACCCTTTGCATATTATATGTGGCACACCCTTTGGAGAAATCACTGCAATCAAGCTCTTTTTGTAGCTTTTAATGAGACTTGTACACTTGTAGCGGCTAGTCGGGCTGCTCCAGGCCTCTCAGGTTTCAGTTTGAGCTCGTCAGAGTTTCAGCTCTTTGCTTGAGACAGTTCAGTGCATGTTAAATTGGGTTAAGAATGTATTGCAAACCACTACATAGCGCTTTTAGGTTCATGTTATGGCTTCTGAGGCCCTTAGACAGAGATTTCTGACACTGGGCGCTCTCCAGAATGCTTTAATACTCTTCCTATGTCAATGTGTCCTGCACAATGCAACCATGAGCCAGATACATGAAAACAAGCCAATGGCATAATTGTGCCTCCTCAATTTAGTGAAGATTGTATTGTTATTTTTTTTTAAGGCTTCATTTTATCTTCTGCGTCTTGTCAATATGCATTTTTTGGAAACTCCAGTCAGATTTTTATGTTTATTTTTCAGGCTCTTCCCTGACCTTCACCCATGAAGCTCACTTTCATTCAGAAAGCAACTTAAAAGTGCAACTGGACACTGTTTTATCTTCCTGCTGTTCAATCTGGGATAAACTTCCCCCTTGCAGACACACCCACAGACCTTGGCTCTGGCCTCATGGACTTTAAACCTGTAAGTAATATTAGCAACTGTGGTCACAGTAAGATCAAGCTGCTTTGAGGTGTTTCAATGAGGGACTGAAGCACTGACATTTTTATCCACGTCTGGAGACTTACAACTACAAAAGCCTGGGCCAGCACCAGATGCCCATTCACTGTCAGTGGAAAGCCAGCTACACTGCTCTGAACCCACCCCACAGAGTGCTAAAGATACGACAGGAGCTCAGTTGCATGACAGTGGGACGTTGAGAAAGGCTCAACTTTATGCAAGTATGCTCCAACCTAGTTCAGCTACAGCCAGGCAACAACCAATCAGGAGCATTTTGATTCCAGCAAAAACAAAATACACACAGACAAACACGTATACTTATAAATAAATATATGTGAGCATGGGCTGGGGTCTGTTTCAGACTAGCTGACTGGGCTAACAATGGGTAGCAATACCAGTGGGAAACACAGATGCATGCACACTCACAAACATACTCCCCCTCTTTTTCCCTCTCCCCCTGTGGGTAGGGACACAAAGTACATTCTGGGCCGTAGTTCAAAGCTTGGATTAGCTGTGTGATCTTGCCCCTTTTTTAAATATATATTTTTAGCGAGCATTTGGGATCATTGACGCAGGAGATCAGCTTTACAGAAAAGTACTTTAGGATAATCAGATAGATTTCATCTTGGTTTAAAAAACAAATCATATTATGAAATGTGGAAGGTCCAGCTATGGTACGTTGTGAACTCTATATGGCAAAAATGCTTTTGTTTGCTGTGTATCATGGTTGGGATCAGGTGAACTAAAATAAATTTCTACATATCTACAGTGATATTTTGAGTAGTAGTATTGGGAAGGTTATGTCCCCCATACACAAATTGAGGTCTATAAAGAAATGTTTAGTGTGGAAGAACTTAACTGGCCTGCACAAAATGTCTGAGATAAACTTACCCACCAAATGCAAGCCGGGCCTTAAGTGTCTGACCTTGCATCTAAGTGGAACTAATCCTGGCAACCAGTTTCCAGATTCTGTCTAAAGCAATTTCCACAGAGTGTAGGCTGATATAGCAGCATATTAAAGCACAAAAATTTGGAATGACATGTGAGTATGTGATACGAGTGTCCATACTGTTGTGCAATCTAGTTTAACATTTAAGATGAAGATTCAATTTAGTTCAGTTTCAATAAATCAACTAACTTTAGCGTTTATGTTCTGAATAGCTTTCTGCAGTCTGGCATAAACCATAAGAACATGTTACTTGTGTAATGAAGTCATGTAATGGCACTCAACTCATTCTAGCTTTTTTTAAATAGTCTCCTTGGAGAAGGTTGACTTTGCCTTTTAAAAGCCAGTGCTGGTGATTTGTGAGTCTCCAGTGAATTGTCAGGGCTTGCTTTCAGTAAAGCAAGCAGTAGCAAGACGTCTCTGCCTCTTTTGATTTCACATTTTGTCCATTTTGTGTCATTTTTCCTTCTGTAGTCAATCTCTCACTCTTTTACATCTTGAAGCTATCAGTATCTTGGCACCAAGACAATAGAGAGGCAACACAGCGTGTGGAGAAAACATACCCACAATTCCACTGCTGTGTCCAACACACATATACTATAATGCCATTGTGTTAACTACATGGCAGGAAGCCTACCTTAGTGTTTCCAAGACAACAAGTTTGTAATTTTAGCGACGATGTGGTACATTGTATGTGTGCATGTGTGTATCTGTAGATATTTTATGAAAACAGTATTAAAGACATATGCAAAATGCAACACACACCGTTTGTGACCAGAACACTTTTGTTCTCCTCCCTCTGTCTGCACTGACAGCTCTGTGGCTTCTCACGGGATATTGTTTTACGTCAACGTTTGTGTAAATGCATACATGAATCATGGTGTGTTTTCTGTCAAGACGGTTTTAGCACTGCACCACCCAGATTTCAGTTTGATGTCTTAATACTTTTCATGTGCAGTTTTTAGAGCTATAAAGAATAAAGGTGATGTTTTTATATATTTTTATTATTTCAACCAAAACTTGTGAAACAACCAAAACCAATAAGAAGTTAACAGTGAATGATTGGAACAGGTCTGTCAGGACAACATATGGCTTACTGATGTTTTTTTTTAAATACACTGACGGATGTCTGTGGTACAGACTAATAAACAACATCAGCCTTTGGATACACAAGCAATATGTATTAGTAGGATTAATTCATTGTTAGTATGAGTTTCTTATGGGACCTGTTGACAATCAGAGGAAGAGACAGGGTAAGAAGACAGGAAGAAGTAAGTAAGTTAACATAAATGGGGAAAAGAAGAGATTTAGAAAAAAATTATTAATAAAGTGCACATACAATAGGTATGTATTGTATGTGTCTCTTTTTCCTGGCATGTTAGATAATTAATTAATTACAGGTAGACTTAGATGGGAATGATTTACACAGATACTCCAAAACAATGTTAAATGCCGTTCTAATCTACCCTCTATCCGTCTCTCAAACACACTTGCACACACATACACAGAATAAAACTTGATTTATCAGGCCTACAAGAGGCTCTGACACGCAGGGATGCTGCAGGCTATTATGCTGAGTACTCAGTAAAAACGCAAACACTTCACAATGTGTATAGTGTATACTACAGGGATTATGCACACTGAATGGATTTCTTTAAAGTGACACATGAGGCCAGTAAATTGTTTAAACAGTAAGCTTCAAAATGTCTTGAACCACACAGTAGGAACCAGAGCTAAACGGGGGACATTCTCAAGTTGCACTCTTTAGTGTCTGTTAGCGTATGTATCCTGTGTCCTACTCAGCTTTGTTTGTGTTTGTATTCCAAGAAAAGACTGTTACAATTGTTGTTAAGAAATATAAAAAAAAGTTAATGTTCAAAGTGTTTTTCTATTCATCACATTGACCCGGAAAAAATAGGAAGAGGCAGAGAAAAATGTTGAGAAAGGAAGGCAAGAAGGGGGAAATGATGAAAGAGAGATGGAAAAGCGTCACTAATGTTTCCTGCTAAAATATTCAGACTACTGCCGCATGATGCGTCACCCTGTCCCACATATACACACTCACACACTTGCAAATGTACACACAGAGCAAGAGACGTTCCTAGCCCCTCTACCCAGAGTAACCCACAGAGGAGCATAAAGGAGCTGGCGGCCATGTTTGACCAAGCTGAACTTTTTCTTTTGAACACACTTTTGTTACTCATAATTGGTTAATAATTTAGGAAAGGGAATTTGATCTGAGATTCTGTGAGTACTGCGCCTAAGAAATTAACATAAACCAACTCACCGACCAAGGCTACATGTAGTTGTGACAGTGGAGGTCCATATGTAGTCTGATAAAGCTGAACTTCAAAGGTAACCTGGCTGTTTCCCCTTTAGATCAGATAATGGGAAGGGATAGGGGAAATAATGACGTGTGTATGTGTAACAGACACATTTTTGGAAAAAAAATAATGAGCCATAAATGATGGAATATCACTGTGGCAATAGTGGCAGTAATTCAGTTGGTAGAGCATTTGTAAGCAAGACACTATAAAACCTGTACTAGCATCATCATCTACATCTACGTGCAGCTGTCCAACCAATTTCTCCAAGGGGACTGATAAAATATGTCATTAATATTAAAAAAAGAACAAACAGTACAGACAGAAAGAAACAAAAAGAATGACCAGCTCTCGTAGCAGCTAACTTTCGTGCTTATTGCTGGTAGTGTCCTTTCTTCCCTCCATCCTTTCCTACCTTAGATCCAGCATATAAATCATTAAAGCCTGTAGTCGGCTCAGGCGCACTGGGCAGGTGAAGAGGAGGAAAAGAGAGAAAAGGGGAGGAGAGAGCAATCGCCACATGACAGGTAAAGCCTAGATGGAGACATATGTAACTTGTTGAAAGCAACACCCAGATGTGGGGATATTTTGCTCCTTCATGGCCAAAGCAACTTAATAATTAAGGGGAAACATGAATTCCACTCTCTACCAGAGGAGAACATCAGGTCATCAGTCTGTGAGTTGAGCCTTAAGCACAACTGGGTTATGGGTAGTCGACCTCAGAATGACTCTATGTCTGGACCCAAACTATCTATTAAGGTGAGGTTGTTTCACCTGTAATTTACATATTGGACCTTTTTCCTTAAAAAAAAATAATATTTAAACTTTAAATTTTAAAACAGCTTAGTATGAGATATACAAAAAAGAGAAGATAGCAGAAGGGGGTTGAATATGTTTTCACAGCACTATGTACTGTATGTTGCACCCTTTTTCAGCCAACAACCTAGACTCAGCTGCATTTATTTCCTTATGTACTATATAATAAACCAAGCTCTTAAATTTTCATCTAAGAGATAGATTAGTTCACAACCCTGAGTTATGAGCCATGGTGTGATATAGAGTCTGCATCAAAAGGTAAAGAGGACACAGGCTGATAGCTTTTGTCTGCTAACTGAAACCATGACAGGTACAAGGTACAGAAATACTATCTTTAGCTACTCTTTCATGTTTCATACAGCCCCAGTGAAAAGAATGGCTGCTTTTAACAGGTTTTTATTCCTGTCACATGTACACCCACAAACTAACACACGTATAATGCTGTCTTAGACATAAGCCAAGGATCCATAGGACTATGATTGGATGTCGCACACCAATCCAGTGATGGCAGTAAATTGCTGTGAAGCAGTATCGGTTTTTAATTGGCTAGGCAAACACTTGTGTACGCATTTGCGTACGACACAGTAGATATGTTTAAACATGCCTTACAGTAAATTAGATAATTTAAATATGAGTACCTATTCAACAATTACAAAATACAAATCCATAAAATTATATTCAGAGCATCGAAAAACAAGTAAAACAAAGAGCTTTCCGAATTCTTCCTTCCCCCCATGTTTATTGACTTTATCTTTCAGTCTTACTCACTTCAAAAGATTCAGAGACATTTTAATACTTTAAAGAGAGAAAAGCTGCACATCATATAGTCTGCAGTAAACATACATAAACATGCATGTAAGCACATACACACATACACACACACACACGTCCACTGCAGCTGTGACGCTGTCCCTCCTGAGATGAAGTGTGTCCAATCCTCTCCTTCTATCTAGGTCAGCCTCATACAAAAGTCTGCACACCTCTCTCTCCCTCTCCATGTCAACTCCCTTTCTTCTCCTTTTTCTATCCCAACATCTTGCTTCATCTATGCCCCTACTCATTCTTTTGTACTCTTTCCTGAGATTATAATTTCCTCTATATGTTTATTGCTGTGTGTGTGTGTCCTTAAAAGCCGACCAACAGTTTGAAAAGAGTTGCATTTATCCTGTTGCCAGGGGATAAGGTTACATTTTTAAGGAAGGAAAAATAACTTCACGTAAAAATGTGGCAGTATACTTTCCTGATATTCATAAGACTCAGAAACTGTAAATCACATTAAATAGGTTTTGCTGTAGCCAACTGAAGAGCTTCTGGAAACATTTTAAAGTATAAAAAGTCCAGTTGATCAAAGGACGGTCCGTACCGTCCATCAGTAGGAAGAGCTTCATTCCAAAACAGAATATCCACCATTAGAAAAATTTACACCTACACTTAAAAAATGACTGCTGGCAAAGAAAATGGACAGTATTGTGGGTTTCTAGTTATGAGTCATTGTGAAACCTTAGTTTAAAAAAGTTAAACCTACAAAGTCATGTTTTTGAGATATGAGATCATCAGTCTGTATTGATGAATTTCAGGTGCTTTAATCTACCTCTACAAAAGTAAGGCCTTTGATTGTAAAAACTTTCTTTTTTAGAAATACATGCACTGTTGGTATGAGAGTGATAAGTGAAGATGACAGAAGATGTGCAGATATGACATAAAACAGGAAGAAAGTCAGTTCTGTTGTAGGGGAAGTGTACAGTAGGCATACATTTATATAACAAGACATGAAGTCTTGTCTACTGGATTAGTTTTTCTGCCCTGTGGGCAAAACAGAGAGAAGTCAAAGGGAGTGATGGCATATAGGAGCTGATAGAACAACTGGTCACATACACAGCCACTGGTCACACAGATCACTGCACATATAGCATGCAGGCTCACACACACACACATAACAAGCACAGTAGATATCACACATACTTGACAGCATCCCTGGTATACGCATATGTAATGTATTCAAACAGAGTCAGTTTCTAACTGCTGTGTCAGTGTAAATGTTATATGAATGTGTGCTGTACGTGAATGTGGATACTTTATATGGTACTTTCTGTGTACGTCTGTGTTTGGATAGGTTCTGATGATAAACATGCTGCTGTATTGTCCGTGGACACTTAAAAGCTATACAGCATTTTTTATGCTGCAGTGAATGTACTTGCATGTGCTGGCTGGAAGGAGAGACACCTTATACACCTTGATAACTTTTGCAAGATATAGCTATTGTCTCTACAAAATCTTTGATTTTACAGTCTACACACTATTGCACAACTATGCGTCATGAACATTTCAATCAGTTCACAGTTACTGTATTTTAGAGGGAAGGAATATGCTTCTGTCCAATACATAAAATAACATTTAAATAGAAGGCAAATGCATTTATGTGGGCAAAACAAATGTATTTTATGACTGGGACAACACTACCAACACGACAAACGCAACCTGCACATGGTATTGTAACTGTGTGAGCTTTAACAAGGGTGTTTTTGTAGATGTCAGTGTAATGGTGCTCCATGACTGAGAAAGGGGTTCAGAGGCTAGGGTCAGACACAGACTGAAGTTAAACACAGATATTAATCATTGAGCAAACCACAAAGCACACAGAGACACACACGCTGCCATGCCGCTAGCCACAGTCAGTGACAGGGAAAACGAAAAAGAAGAGAAGAAGAGGAAGAAGCCACATAAGTATAGTGTCCTAATTCGATGCAAACAGAACGCCTTTGTACCTACAGATTCATGTATTCTAAATGTGACTTGTTAAAAACACTTAAAGGAACAAAAAAGGTGGAGGAAGTATTCACTTCCTTAACCTAATTTAAAGTACTAATACCACATAGTATAGTTCTTTAAAACTATTAAAAATGTGAATATTATCACAAAAATGCACATAATGACTTAAAAATAAAGCCATACCATTATTATTCACTCCATGTTATAGTTCATTAATCGCCAGTCATTTCTGTGGCACATGGGCTGGAGCTTTTTGAAGTTAAGCTCTCCACTTGTTCTGCACCTACTATTGAGACGCCCTTGAGCAAGGCACTTAGCCACCAACTGTTACTGTGTAGCAGCTCAGTGGCCATGGGAAAGCAAGAGAACAGAGGATTGCCATTTCTAACGTTTGGTCTGGCAAATCAGTCTTGGATGAATAAATGTTAAAAATAAAACCTCAACATTTTTATCCAATTCTTCACTTGACAAAGATCAATCTCTTGTAAAATGAGCATGTTTCAATTAAGGACTGGATTTCCACCAGAGGGCTGTATCATTTCTATCAGACACATTCAACAACCATCATGATGAAATCACTAGAGAGTGAGTGAAGAGGTCTGTTTGGCTAGCAGCCTAGACAGATGGACTAGAACACCAGGCTAGGGCAACAACATGGCCTACAGGCCGAACGCACACATAAAACACACACATGCAACACACAGACCACAGGGAGATGGCCAGTCATACCAGCCTCTCTGCCAAGGTCAGTGACCCACTGAGAAAGAGAGACAGATTTTAACGTTGTGTGTGTTCGCCATATACCTTTGATATCACTGCATTCACTGATCACCTCTCTTTTAATGCTCTATACCCCCTAAATTCACCTCTCAAATACAAGTATAAAAATCATTTGTATGTAATTATGATCAGAAAATATTTCTACCATGTGTAACCTATTTTTTCTCTGTTCCATAAACTGTAGTACTCTGCCATCTACTCTTGAGTAATTAACAAGACTAAGAAGCAGGTAAATGAGAGCAAGCCACTGAAACATGTTGAGAGTTTGACTCATTACTGTTGAAGGAGAGAGCCCTCTGTGTCTGTAGCTAGCATGTCATTAAGACTTGTTGAGGTAATTCCACTCCAATTAGCCTCTCTGTGATATGAGGACCAGTTAAGGAGAGAGTGGTGGAAGATGAAGCCACTTAGAGTCAAAGCCACCCAATGTGAAGGATCACCTGATCCTTCAAACTATTCAGCTCACTGGTGTTATTAATACAACTGCTACTACAGTGCTACAAGAACAACTACTACAGTTGCAAATACTTTTTAATGCTTGTTAAAAATACATTGTTAATCTGCACAAGCCTTGCAAAGTTATCGCCAGCCTTTAGATTGCTAAAATCCAATGCCACTACTAAATAAAACATCTAACTTTAGCTAAAATTCTGTTTCATACTGCTAAAGGTATAACCACTTACTTATTGGATAGTGGATGTTGTTTAGACTATCATGTACATAACAAACCAAACCAAATGTAAAATAAAAAACTAAAATAATAACAGAGGTGTACTGTACTTGTGTGAACGATTTTGTTGAATGTATTCTAACTGTATAACACTTTCATTATTTTGTGTCAAATTTCATGTCATTTGCCAAATTGTGGTTTCATATGTTCTCTGAATGAGGCATGTACCTGTGCTTCCTCTGTCAAATGTCTCCACTTAACTCACACACAGGGAGCAGTCAATGACACTTTTGGACTGTAGAGGCTTGTATGACATTTTAATTAAGCACCAACAAAAAAGCCACCTGTGTTTGCTCATTGAAATCACATGTAAACACAAGTATGTGTGTGCACACATGCTATGACCATGAGTTCATAGAGACAAGAAGATATCTTCCCTCCTTGTCTGCATTACTCCCTCCATCCCTCTTTGCCTTTTTCACTCATTAAAATGTCATCTTAACACTGTAGACTGTCTCTCTCTCTCTCCCCTCACTTTGTGTCACTTGTTCACCTTCTTTCTCCAAACATGGTAAACATAGCGGAGCTGCACCACCCAAGTTCGAGAACACACTGTAACCAAACCCATCTCTTTCACAGCCCGTCTGTCCCCCTTGTGACTACAACCTAAAACTTGAGTATGAAAGTCACAGAGGGAGGTCATTTCTCATTCTTAATTTATACACTGACTAACAATTTCTAAAATTTGCAGCACACCTCTCGGGCAATTCACCTGACAAATAAACCTGGCTCAAAAGGTAAACAACACTGCTGGGAGAAAAAATGAGAGCAGAGGAAGGCAGAGAGTGTTCTGACTTTTAACAGAAGGAGAAAAGCATACCAATAACAGCCTTTGCTTTCATGCAATACAACACCAAAGTATATGGCTACCTCCATAAGGTATGCACTTTGAACCTTGTGTGATTATTGGACATTTGATTTTGAAGCCTTAAACAAAGATATGCTGTGATCTTAACTCCAATTCATCTGAAAAACGTTTCTTACCTACATTTATGGGACATTGTTACAATGAAATAGGAAAAAATGATCCCAAAGTGTTGCCAGAAAGTTGGAAGCACACTTTTATCTAAAATGTTATTATATGTAAAATTTGCCTCAACTGAAACAACAAGATCTGCTTCAAATTATGAAAGCACTACACATACATTCTTATCGCTTTTTCATTAATATTGTTGATGTATTTGCCTGATTCAGCCTTCTCTCCAGCAGTGAATTAGCTCATGCAGTCACTGAATGATTCATTTATTTAGGAAAAGGCTTAATGTGCGCAAGTGTTCATTTCTGTTTGTTTGAGTGTAAGTAAGTTCTCTGCATGTGTATGCTCGCTAGAGTATGAGCATGCGTTTGCTGCATGCTCTGTGTGTACCAGTTGTCACATACACACCCCCGTCTCTGCAAATGTGAGGCTACTAAGCTCCATCACCAAGGAAACCATCTTGTTGCCAGGTAGCAACAGAGCGATAGAGAGAGAAACAGCGAGTAAGGAGGAGAAACAAGAAAAATTAGTGAGACACAAAAGCCAAAATTAGACAGAAGTGAGATACAGCATTTGCAAAAACATGAAGATTTCCATTTTTAAACATGCCTTAACAACTGCAATATATGTCTGTTATTATCCAGCAGCACATTTTGGAAAATAATTTCTGTAATAGTTAATTGATTGGATGGATTAATGGATTACACAATTTGTTAGCACTGCTCACTAAATGTAGATGGTCCAGCTGGTAGAGCTAACAACAAGCTACAGAGCTGGCATGTTGCTGCCATAATGTAGGTTTTAGTGGAGAAACATGAAGCGGTCGATCACATGAAATGACTCAATCTGTCTTTGCCTCCCTCAAAGTTTCATTTTTGCTTTGCGAAGCTGAGGCTGTTAAGTATCATGTTGTTTGTTCCTTTATGTGTGGATGTGGGTGTGCATTGCAATCTGTCTGTGTCTAAGTGTTTCAGTTCATAATTAAATCTGACTTCGAGGTCGCTGAAGATTAGAATTAGATTAGTGTTTAACACTCATTCAACAATGTACGTGACACAGACAAGGTTACATCACATCTCTGGACCAATGGTTGCTTCACATTTTGAATCTGTCAGTTTTCATCAGGAGCAGATGAGATATCAGTGGCTTAACATGGGATGGTAAATGAGTTGGTGTGTCTGTGTATGTGTGGATTAATCTGACTGCACCTTTCTGCGTTGTGCTGATGAGCACTTTTCTTGCGCTCACTTGAGTGCGATAGTTTTTTTCCAGTAAATGGGACGTCAGAGACTAAGGCAAGAAGGAAATATAACGGGAAGTGAATAAGATAAATAGTTAAGATACAAAAAGAATCCTCTATAAGTTTAGGGATAAAGTGGAAACAACCACAATCTGTGTTACTGCATCATCTTTCAGGAGGAATTTTAGGAATAAACACTGTGATTATTTGAATTTTTCAAAGTGGGAATTAGCTGCAACCTTCAACATAACAAAACCTGCCAACACTTCCACATCAATTCCTCTGAGGCAATGATGGCCATAAGCACGCCTAAACCTAATGTATCTCCAATTCCCTGTCATAGTGTCATCTAATGTGGCCCAGTCAAACTGTCTGAGAACATGGCCGATCAGCTGCTAAGCTTCCAAATCATGACACAGCGGATTCAGATTTTTAATATGACACAGCATGTTTACACTGCAGTAGAGCACAGAGAGAAGAAGGGAGGGGGCTCACCAGTGAATTGAAGATGGCATTTTAATTAGATCTGGGAACAGACACGAAAAGAGTGAGGCTGGAAGAGAAGGCAAAGTGAAGAGATAAGAAGCAAAGAGAGGAGAAGACAGGAAGAGGATGAGAGAAAAGGGAAGGAGCATGCTTTCATGTGCATCTTACCCTGTTACCCCTTGGCTGTATAATTAGTAGGAAAAGCATTTCCTTTAAAACCGAGTGATAATCAGCTGTAACACTGTACTGAACCAGCTGCCAACCTCATGTCAAAGTTGGGAAGTTTGAATATTTCCTTAAGCAAAAATCAGGCCAAATTAAGATTACTGGGCTGAGGTGCTTTACTCTTTACTTTTCTCTACTTACTACTTAATACTTCTGTGTCATTTCATTTTTGGGGTATTAGCTATACTGTCTACCCAGCATAGATCAGTATCTAACCTGTGTTTCTGAAGCTCCTTTTATTCTGAAATACTTTAAATAATAATAAAATTTTAATTAAATGCTCAGTTAAGTTCAGCATATTTATGTCTCAGAATTATTAAATTGTCACAAAAGAGGGGAAAAAACACTCCAGCAATACTGATATCAGACATCAATGATCTGCCTCCCTGTTCTGTAAAGATCAGCCATTAAAAAAATTGGTTGGCCACTAATATGATCAGTAACAGGCATGGACATTCAGCAGGACAAAGTCAAAAGAGAAAGACAAAAGCCTCCCCAAGGATGTGCAGGAGAGCTGAAGGAGAGGCAAATATATACTGTGTGAGGTGGTTTTGATTTGACAGTCTCATAGACTGTGTTCAAACAGAGTACTCCTATTCCCATTACTTGAATGGTGGAGTGCATTTAATGCAATGGAGACCTAGTTCAAGGTTTTCTGCAACACAATGTGATTGCAGAATGTGATTAGTTGTGTGCATGCAAGCGTACATTCCTGGTAGACTACTTTTTAACATGAACTTCCAGTCATATTCCAGCCATTTACCTTAAAATCATCATGACCAAAGATGAAACACTTGCCATCGGATCATGTCTGTAAGTTTTACTGTACAAACCAATGTACTGTAAACGTTTAAACACACAAGGAGGAGGTTAAAACACTGTCTCACAAACAGACAAGGGCAGACGTAATATCCATACATATAAAAGTGGATGAGGTCGACAGAACAGAATACACCTGACTGCAGTCGAAGTCAAACAGTCAAGGAAATCAAGTCAAGGAAGTCAAGGGAAAAAAATGTGAGACAAGGAGAGAGGAAGGAAGGAAGAAAGGAACAAACAAGCAAAGAGTCACAGTTATAGGAGGTCAAAAGAAAAGATAAAAACAGAAAAACTGTCCGTACACGGTTGCTGGTGTTGCTCAAGTTGCCTGGCAACATAAAAGTTTGACTTTCTTACTGCCGATCTGCCAATTCATTATTGCTGCGAAACAATCTGTACCATTTTATAACTACAGTGAAGTCAGAAAGATAAAAAAGAGATTTACCACAAAGAATCTCCACGTACTGAAACACTGACTAATTCAAAGAGAAGCAGCGGCAGCTCATTAAAACACACCACAGCCAGAACGTGGATGCACTGGACAACATTTGCGCAATTTATGTTAGATCTGAGATCTGGCATGTATGCTCAGCGTGTCCTTGCTATATAGCGAGAAGTGAGATTCTCTGTAAAGGACTGTTCATTAGTTTAAATGTTTACAGCTGCTAATTTTGAATATGTGGAATGTTGGATCACACTAAATGTATATCTTGGTCTAAAAGGATAGTATATCTTATTTAACTGATCTCATCTGGGCTACAATATTAAAAGAGGACATGAATGTCTCTAAATTGTACTTGTCTGTCTTGTATAGATAGGCTATATACACATGACAGACAGACTATATATCTGTCTGTCTACATCTCTCTCTTTTGCTTCCTCACACACATCAAAAACCTCGTTGAGCAGACTTGGTCAGACTAACAGTAAACGCTAATAGCTAACACATGGGGTCATATACTGTCTAATCTTCTGATCCATGTGCTGTAGATGTGTGGGTTTGAACATATTCAGTATATATTCAGCCAATTCCTTTTGAACTTAGGTGCACTGGAAGAATCCATAAAAAAAGACATTACTTGTCAATGAGTCAAACTAGAAAGCTCTGTCTGGAATAAACATAGTGGTTTAAGAGCAGACTGGTCCTTTAATCTGTCTCTGTCTCAGTTTAGAAACAATGCAATTCACCAATTTATTTGTGTGCACTCGCCAATTAAATACCATTTATTAGTATTACTGATAAAACTATTAGTTCAGTAATCAATCACTCGATCAACAGAGAATTATTTGGAAACAATTTTAATAACTGATTAATCATTCAAGTCAATTCTCACTGATTACAGGTTTCTAACGCTGTTAAATAGTCTCTTCCCTCATCGATCAAACCAAACACTTTTCAGCATACAGGGACTTGTAGGACCCCTAAATGCATCTGCAACTGTAATAATAAATAATAAAACAATCAATCCACTAGTCAAAAATAGTCCAATTAATAGCTATGGTCTGCCAAGAGTTTGGCAAAATAAAGACCTGTACACACCTCTAACAATAAGCTATTATATTATGCTATTTATTAAACTACTAAAAATAAGATACTTTCCTCTAGGAGTGAAAAATGTGATGTAAACATTATCAACAGAACTTATCAACCACAAATGCTTTAATGGTAAAGTTTATGGAAAGCATGTAATAATACAAGTTTGAATACTTAATGGAACACAGCAGGCCCATGTAAAACTACATCACAGTGGTATTCTATACCCTCTTTCTTTATAAAGGTTTTAAACAACCAAAGTCAATAATGCTTTACAGCTGGCTCTCCAGAATTCTGCATGCACAATTAACACGCTGAAAAATTAACTACAGGGAAACAGAGACATGTGTTCAGCCCCCACAATATAACACAACATAAGCAAGCATGGCTGGTTACTAAAATCCAGTACTTTTTCCCTTTCATTTCTTTTATTGAGCAAATGTATGCATGCCTGTGTTAAGTTCCAGCTTTGAAGTAAAAAGCTGTGTGGGCACTTTAAAGCCTTTTAGACGAAGTGAAATATATTATTCACAGCAACCAATGAAGGAGAGCTTTTGCTGTGTGTGTTTGAACCCACTGCTTCTACAAACTCAATGCCAGCCAAGGATTGACAGCTCTGGCAGGAAGGTAATGGGCAACCACCCCTACATGCCCTTGTGTATGTATGTGTGTGCTCCAGACAAATGCTGTGTGTGTCAAGTCCCATGTGATTGTGTGACAGCTAAAGTGCTACTCAACAGGTATGTGCTGCAGTCAGCAGTAACAGAGATTAAATACAAGCAGACACACCTACACATAAACACATGCACACGAAAAAATCACACACATGCAATCGCCCGAACGTGTGACCATGCCATTAACGCCATGTAAGACGTTTGACTCGATTACTTTAAAGTGACCTCTTTATCATGTACATCTGCCCTTCAAACTTTAAAGAAATTGAACTACATCACCCATAAGTCACTTCTACCTGTACGACCAGGCTCACAATCTCATTAAATGTTATCATTGCCACTTTAAAGGGATGTATGTCCTTTGGGAATAGGATGGTGGGACAGGACATTAAACACAGAACAATCAATCGTGTGCTATTGGTCATGGAGAACTGGACAAACTGATTTGATAATTTGGAATATTTGAAACATTTTTGATAAGATTATTGGTTGGAAATCAGTGCTGCTTTCCAGGAAGTAACAGTATTTCACTTGATTCAGGGGCTAATTAAAGGGAATCTTTAAATGGAATAATCATTCTATCCATCCATTTCTCCACTGCTCCAGTGTTTTCATCGTTCCCTTCTTTCTTTCTCCTATCCATCTCTCCCTCCAGCACTCCTGTTGTATTTCCTTCTTTCTTTTTCTCTTATGCTATCCCATCTGTCTCTGTATTTCTTTTCATTTATTATCCCAACTTTCTCCATCTTCCCTTCCTTTACCTGTCCGTCCCTCTCTCTCTCCTCCTCTGTCTAATACTCTGTCAGTCTCTTTATCCATTATTCATAGCGCAGTCACAGTCGGTATTAAAGGACCGCGCAATATCGCTCCGGCAACAACACAGCAGAAACAGACGCATTGGATCATGGGAAACTGGGTCACCTCCCAGGAGCGGGAGGGTGAGGGGGGTGCAGCGGAGGGAGGTCGCTGTCACAGACAGGCACACCTGATAGTTGTCCTACAGAGCAGAAGGACAGGAAAGGAAAAGGTGATGAGAGGAGGAAAGACAACGGAGAGACAGGAGGGGGGTGAGACAGGTGTGATCAATGGTCCAGACCCAATAACCAGCACAAAAACCAAATTCTGTGACGTCCTCAGGTCACATGGCACCTTAAGATCTGCCATACTAGATACATCCCCATTTGTTCAAACTCACCTTTGTTCACATATTTGTCTAAAACATCAAAGTTTTCTCTAGCTTATCCCTAATGTCCATTTACAACAGATGGCGTGTCATATTACGCTTTCACGACAGTGCCAGCATCATGCTATTTGCAATGATTTGCACAGAGCTGGGCCCAAATATCCAGATATTCACTCATTAGAAAAGTATTCGGTTTTCAGTTTTGACACTGCAGTGGACGTGGGAATACTTTACACCAGGACGAGACAAAAGCTAATATGCTGTTAGAAACCGGCCTAACATGGCGGCACAACTAGCAAGACTAGACTGGACTGGACACTTGCTCGTCAATAGAAATGCATATCCTGTTTATAATAAGTGTGCTTCACTAATCATTTTTCAACTCATAATGTAGTGGTTTCCAAATCCTTTGGAACAGTCTATATTATGGTTCCTCTCTCAGCCCTGCCAACACACACACTTGTTATCGAATTTCCATACAACAACTGGGGACTGAGGAAATGAGGATGTGAGTGAGAGGCAGAATGAGAAAACAGGAATGATGGCAATTTGACTTGGTTTGTTGTCCTAACAACCTTAAATTCACCAGGTGGAAAGTTGCTTATTTTCTAAGTTGGTTGAAATCCAGTATACATAAGGTATATCTGAGTTATACGTAAATGAGTAAAGCACAAAAAAGTATCAGTATGTTCTTTAAAAATATGCATCAAACTTTGAAGTCCATCACAAGATAAACCTTTTTTATGCTTACTGAGTTTATCATAATGAAACAGAGGAGTGGAAGCAGCAATTTAAAGTATGAGCAAGGCCACTTTATTGATCATGACCATCATGATACCTCCCACTAGACTCTTAACAATGAACGATAAAGACCCCTAAGCAAAAGCTAACTGATATTCATCTTTTGATGCAAATTCACTATTACACTGTAGATGAGTCATTGCATGAATAAAACAAATACTGGATATGCTGACTGCATGTCAGGTAGGCCTAAATAATGAATGCACAAAATATAAGGAAGTTCTTTTCAATATTGAGCTGCAGTCAGTTTTGCACAATCTATACGTCAGCTTAAAGCTTTAAAATCCTTTATGTGCTTATCTTTATCTAAATCTACTCCTTTGTGGTTGGTACGGATTTAATAAGGGCTGATCAATAACGGATAAATGTCTTTACCTATGTTCAATACTGTATTTAATTACAACGCATGTGTCCTTATGGTAATACTTTCAGTGTACATCACACATACACAAACAGAAACAGCCTGTCACATGTTTCCACCAAGGAAGAAAACGGAAACATCTGTTTCTATGGGAACCCAGCCTTTGATGATGCTGAACACACAAACCCCACTAGCGAAATGTGAATATACTCACACACTCACACAATGGTGTTTTGCATCATACAGACATGTCTTCTTGACAGCCGGAGTTTCAATCCAGTGTGTGTACTTTTATCTAAAACATCCCCTTGGGTGACTGTAGGAGGGAGACAGAGAGGGTCAGAAAAAGAGAGAGAGAAAGAGGGTGTGTGGTTGCCAGATCCCAGACCAGATGGCTAAATGTCACTGAATACCACACCACCACACATCACTGCTAGTTCTCCCCAACAGAACTTGTACACACTGCAACACAGCATCACCTATTAAATCAGTAAGCAAGTGAGGTGCAGCTTCTGCAATGAATAAGACACTGCAGACAATAAAACATTCAGATGTTGTGCGTTTTATCTTTAAACTCAAGGCATATGTGGAACCTTACAGCAACTACAGGTTAATACTGTACTGTGCAAAGGTCTTAGGCCACTTTTGGATTAGTTATTGAGGTCCATATATGTATTTCTCAGTTTTTACATTAGAACAGCTAGAAACAATTATTGGCTACTAGCCTTTCACAAAGATCATTCCTGATCAGTTGTTTTGGGGGCTATTATGTACAATATACAGCTCTGGAAAAAAATAAGAAACCACTGCATGAAAGCTGTGATTGCACATCAGGGTTATTTATATTACTCAAATATATACCTTTAAAAAGCAAAATCAGACCTGTTCTCTTAAAGTTTTCTAGAGCTGTAATTGGCATCCAAATATATATGTGTGTTCATAATATCACTGCCAAAACAATTTAATGGTGGCCTAATACTTCCCTCAGGCTGACTGAGGGGCCTTTTAGCCCAGAGTAGTTGGTGTATTATTTGCTATACTCCTCTTGTGATGTCCCAGCAGGCTTTTATGGCTGGTCAAGACACACACATGCACATGTAAGCATACATAAAGGCTGTTTGCCACCCTAATTTGTCCAGAGATCCACTGTGCACTTCAATTACCTTTGTTGCCATGGCTCTAACATTCTGTGTATGTAATTTGTTGTGTGTGGGTGTATGTGATACCAGTGACGGGAATTTAGCCTCATACCTCATGCATGTGGAAGTATATTGCATATGGAGGATTAGAATATTTTTTCTAATTTTTCCCAACAGGAATGTGGTCTTATATGAAAGACCACAGACATGTAACAACTGAAAGAGGAGATAAAAAGATAGAACAGAAGACTTTCAGAAGTGTCTATATTTGTGTTGTGCACACAGACTTACTGTACAGCTACTGCTATGTCAGATCTCAGCTTGCATTTATAAAAAGTAAAATGAAGAGTAAGGTTTTGCAGAAGCTGCCTGTCACTGTTCCTGATCAATGTGCTGCAATAGTTGCCCACAGCTTCTAAATAACCTGGATGGGTAGCATGTCAATGTTCCCACTGGATGTTACTAAGTTTAAACTTACATTTTAATTTGAAACGTGATACTAGCAGCACCACCCATTACCTCAACAATCACAGATTCATTATTTGACTTGATGCTGATTCATTATCACCACTGCCATTGCCTGTATCTTTGGCATTTTTACAGTTACTGAAAACAAGCATTACACCTGGCTTAGTTCATCCTATTCCCTCCTTATGCTTTGTGTTTCAGTCCGTCTAATTATGGGTTAACTTTCTGAATTGGCAGAGAAGTTGCTCTGAACAGAAGCATGAACTTAAGTCAACAGTACTTACCATAAGAGCAAACGGAGAAACAAAAATGTTTCTGAGTGAAATGGGGACATTAAGACTGACATTGCTCCCTATGGTAAGGTTGCACTGAGAACTTTGTGTTTCAGTGATGGACAGAGACATTACTCTCGCTTTTTCTCTGTGTGCTCTGTGGGAGCTGTAATGTGGGTCGATGTGAGGCAGAGGTGGACACTTTTAGCTCAGTAAAAATATCCTGCTCTATCTCTTTCTTTTCTTTCTCTCACTCACTGTCTCTCTCTTGCCTTTACCGCTGGCACATCTGGAGCTTCATACAAATGATCAAACATTCACCTCAGTATTACTAGCCTCTTTCAGACAGTTATGCAATGTTAATAATTCTTGCCTTGGCGCCAGCATTAGGAAACTTTATTTTAGTTTCATAAGGGTCGTTTGACCTGCTTTAACGTGTTTTGTTTGCCAAATTTCTATCTGTACTGACTACAAATGCACCTGAAGCATTTAGTGTATCCGCAGACACCACAGTACACATTTTTTCCAACAAAAAAATGAACATAAATACTTGCACACAAAAGTATACAAACAGAACCTCAAACGATAACTCCTCTGGTCTGGTATGCAGGTTCAGAGTAAACAGGAGGTGTCTAAAGTGACAATTTACAGGAATCTGCCTGGACAGTGTTTTGGAAAAAAAAAAATTAAAAAAGTGATCCACTGTTTTTAGTTCAACATAAAGATTCACATTTATGTAATGGCAGCCACACAAATACTATCACGGTTACTTGTTTCTCTAAAGTTAGAGGTAAAAAAGAGGAAGAAATAAGAGAGTAAAGATGGAGAGGTCAGGAGTTTTGTGCGGAAATCTGCCCATCTTTATCACCAAAATGGGACTATAAAAAAGCAAAGGAGGAGGAGAGAGGAAAGAGGAAATGGTGTTGTAATGAATGTGGTGCCACAGCTGTCATCATTTAGAGTCTTTATCTTTCACTTTTATTAGAGGTGGAGGAGAAAAGAGAAAGACTCAGTGAGAGAGAAGGGGGGATAGACTGAGGCAGTGAGAAAAACACAAATTCTTGCCCATTATATATTTTCAATTTAAAACAACTGTTCATTATATATCACTAAAGCAGAATATTACACTTTAGTCATGCTGTCTGTTTAACAACCATGTCAATGAAGTTCTTCCAAACAGCGAGACAAAAAAAAACTGTTCCAACACAAGTATTTTATGCTTATTATAATCTGTGGGGTTTAAAGTGTTGAGTGAAATGTGTATAAATAAGCAACAATAAAAGCTGACATGATCACTTCAAAAGATATAGTAGTTCAACTTTATTGTGGAGCAATTCATTATGCTTCCTTTAACATACCAAACATAATCCATTACCTACTCTAGGTCTCTCTCTCTAGTCACCCCCTACAACACTGGTGAACATCCAGGGAAAAGACATTGAGACAGTGGATTCTTACAAGTACCTGGGTGTTCACCTCAACAAT
>JAUYWH010000015.1:8692386-8714469 GCA_034779795.1 Ctenopoma multispine | reverse complement strand
AATTCTATTTTTTATTCTAATTTTTTGTACTCTTCTTTTATAGTCTTGTTGTATACCTTTTCTGTACTTTATGTCCTAAACTGTGGTAACACACAAATTTTCCCGCTGTGGGATCAATAAAGTTCTATCTTATCTATCTTAGCTAAACCCTGCTCAGAGAGACATTCCATATTTTATTTGTTTGACCTTTGAACACTAGAAAAAAAAGTAACTTCAACAGGAAGAATAAAAAAGAGAAGGAAACAATAAGACTGAATGAGAGATGTTCTGGTACAGCAGGTAAACTGTTCAGATAAAAAAACAACTTTGTATATGTGGAGTGATGGCTATTATTCTTCCATGTGAAAGGTTTGTTTTAGATCACAGTTAACACACTAAACACTAAAACCCTGTCGCAGAATGGCTTCAAAATGGCGACAAAACATGGAGTCAGTGGTGCAGAAACTAAGCAGACTGAAGTAGTAATTTTGGAGTTGGAAAGCACCCATGTTTCTAGCATGAATGGTAACTGGGGTATTCTTTATTTCCCCCTGGAAGCTGAAAAGGGGAACAGCATTTATAATTTCCAAATAATGACTCCCCGTGCTACAGCATGGTTGGAACTCACTGTACTGCAGAAACTTGCAACAGATTCCCATCTGTGCAGGGGAACCTACTGATGTGTGTACTGTACGAGCTGATAAAATACAGTAGTGAATCATATTCAGCTCTGCCTGTTTATATAAACAGTGTGTATGTAAACACAGACAGACACACACACACACTTGCCCCTACTGTTAAAGGTAATATATAACTAAATGCACCAAATTCCACTGTAGCTATTTACACACCCACATAAACCACCAGACCACCAGACACACCGTCATACACACACATCGACATCCTTACCCGGATGCGCCATGAGTAGCTGCATTCCACTGCAACTTTTCAGTGATGCATGCACACACACAGTCTCACACTATCATCACCACAAGAAAACACAGGACCAGTGTTGTTTAGGCAAGCGAACCTACAGATAGATACTGATTGTTTCTCGGCATCTATAAATAGACACTCCTAGCAACCAGCAAAGCAGCACCCAAAGGAACAGCATGTTAACTTGATCCGCCACAAAAGAAATGACTGAGAGAGGAAGAGAGAGGAAGGAGGACATGTGGAAACTCAGAGAAGAACAGACGCCATACAATACTGTATGTGCAGCAATAAATGGTCACTGAAATCTTAATGAGGCTTAATTTAGATGATTTTATCTATTTAAATGAACTTCAACCTATAATAAGTGGGCACTTTGATAACACACACATATACCATAAGTTATCTCAATTCTTGTGCATTGTCTATGTCTGCACAATCTACACCATGAACTCCCAGCAATTTCACAAGAGGTGATAATAAGAGGATACAAGATAGGTGTTGCAATTCATTAAACATCCTTGATCTACAGTTAAATCATCTATTAAAAAATGATAATTAGTTATAGATCAGCACGTTGTGGAGGTTTGGGGAACGTCAACTGCATGGTAAAAATAAAAACTGTCAGTAGGAGACAGAAGCTATGTCCACGTGAAATCCTTTGTACCTTCAATTACACACCCTGACTTCTTTCCTAATAGTTTGTATGGTAGTATTTAGTCAAATTTGCATGGCCACAAAGGTTTTCCTGTTGAGAAACCTCAAACATAGACACATGGAGAGAAAATGTGTGAGTGTGTGTGTCTAAGAAGTAATTTAGCAACTTAAAGGTACTTGTTTTACACGTGTATTGCAGAGCCAGCAACTAGGTGATCTCACATCACATACCCTGGATAACCTGTCACCTGCAAATATGCACACATTTAAGTACACACAAAGTCATGAAAGGTGTTCAAACATGGCTGAGACATATATATAAAGGTATGCACACAATATGGAAATCAAATAAAGCAGCTAGACCTGAATGCACACATAGCATCACACTATCTCAAGCCTCATTCACTGTCCATACTATTAAATCTCATAATTGCTTAGTGAGGTGTGTGTGTTTGTGATTAAGGATGTGTGTAGTCATGCTTCACTGTCAATCAGTGTCTAATCAGGTGTATTGATTAGTTCATTGCTTGGTTATGACAACATTGTTCCATCAATCTGAAAGTATCCATACTGATCTGATTAAATGGAGGGACGAAAGAGATTAGGAGAGAGAAAGTGATTAAGGAGTAAAAAGGGGGGAAGGAAGGAGAGAGAGAAACAGAAACAAGGAAGAAGAGTGAACAGAGGTATCTCATTCAGGTTTGGCATTCAAGTTTGAGAAAATGCATCTACTTTTCCCATTTGTAATAAAACATTATGATCCCTGAAGTGAACTAACAGAGTGTAGCATGTATTTCCTCCCTGAGAGAAGAGACTTTCGCACATATTGGTTCCTACCCTTCTTTCCTCTGTAACCAAGGACAGCTGAGGTGCATCACTACGGTTACAATATCCATGACAACCTCTCCTGCTGCTATTATTGGCCATGTTGTCAAGGAGACAGAGTGGCACATTATGGGATGCAGACAGAAATAGAAATCTTGTACTGGAAGCAATACAACAGATCTGTGGTATTGCATAAGAAAGACTTGTGTGGGGGGGTGCCATGCTGAAACTAATACCCAGGCTTAATCACACATTGAATGAAGGGTAAATCTGAAGACCATCATTAAGATTCTGATCCACAGCCATGATGGCCATGTTAGCTAATACTTCATGAAACATTGTATGAGTCTTTAGTTTATTAGCAAATGAGTACAGAAAGAATTACTGTATATTTGTGATGGTGATCAAACTAAATCACATGGGATAAAGCCTGACAAAAAGAAAACAAATGACAACTAAACTTAATCAAGAAGAAGATGACACACAGGGTTTAGGGGGAGCTAAATTAAAAGTGTTTTGCAGGGAATGTATAAGAGCCCCCTGTGGCTTAAACTCAGACTAAACTTAGTGAGAGGGTTACATCACAGTTCGTAGCACTGTAATGCAAAGACAAACACTGTAAGATAGAAATGACATTAGTGTGAGCTCAATGTTCCAACAGCAAACAGTAACACAGCTTAATTTGGCCACATGTGCATGAAGTCATTGTCATCATTTGGTCTAAACGTCCTTAGGGCAAAACACTCACTGTAGACAAATCACCTAATTTACTAAATTGTTAATATAACAAGAATAACAATAAACACTCAAATTATTCAGTGGGAAGTACTATGAATACTGAAAGTCTTGGGTTAATTACTGTCTTGCAAACACCACAAACACCACTGCTATTGGGTCATGATGCAATCCAATTAAGAACTGCCCTGGTGATTGTATGAAGCATTTTATAATTATCATAAAATACATTATCTTATGATATCACTGTTTCCATATTGTTGGGCACTACGGCGTATATGCACCTTGAAATGCATGCATGTGTCTCTTTCACGTTCGACTTTGTGATTAACTGCGTAAAAGAGTACGCTATGATTTTATATGGGACTGCACATTTGGCAACCACTTTGCGTCATCCAAACCAGCTCAGGCCGGTGCCTCAGTAATGTTAATCAGCATGACTGTTGTGCAGAATTTCCCAATGCCTACCCACAAGATTGCTTCTTTTAACTTGTATAGTTGTAAATACCATACATATACACACAAAAATGTTAAAATACATTGTGCACAGAGATAAATCCTTTTACCATGTATTTAAGCCTCTTGTTCATCTGCACACTGTTTCCTGTCTGTCTGAAGGTTATAACACTAATTGACCACAGCTGTGGTGGTGGTAAGTAGATTTGTGTGTGTGTGTTTGTGTGTGTAAATATGTGTCTTATAGCTTTTCATTAACTATGGTTGTCACTAGTAAGATAAAAAATATCGCAACAAGAATAGAAGATCTGAAAATAAGTTTGTTTAGGAGGCTAAGCTTTTCATGCAAGTATGTGTCTCTGCATGCCATTCCCTTATGATGTATACTGTTTCAAAGCAGCAAACGGAGAAGCATTAAAATACTTCTCATGGTGTTGACAGAAACCGAGAGACAGTAGACGTGTTGCTACTCTCCAGGAGACTGTCCAGCGTGAAAAACTATTGTTTACGCAAAGTTTTCATCACATTTATGTTACAGACTTAAACAAGTGCGCTACCACCTGTCATTGGGGACTATCTGAAAATCAAAGCTTTTAATACCTATGTCGCAGTGTATTTACCATTTGATGAATCTCGCTGGTAATTAATATTTTAGTAATTTAGTAGATTTTGTTTAAGAGAGCTTGAAGAAATTAAAAAATATTGTTAATTGTCACTAACTATTATGATTAGTGATCTGTAAAGCCTGATGTTGTCTATATAAGCAAAATTTAATATTATCTGCACTGTATGTCTTCTATAAAATTTAGAGAGACAAGCAGGAAAACGAGGTAGGTGATATTTACTCCTCAACCTGTACTGTGCATAACAAGTGCCAACTGCATGAAAACAAATGTTATTTCTACAGTCACACATACAGTTTGCCCAGAGTAACTTTAACGATTGAAAGTTAAAAAAACAAAATTAAAAAAATGTCCTGGACATAACTTTTTCTTGATCATGTAGTCCTTTGAATGTTTTCTTTTCATGTGTGAGCAAACTCTAATTAACCCTAATAATAATAATAAACCAGCTAATACACCACGCAGGATATGCTGAGAGGTGAACTGGAACATTGCAGAATTCACATAAACAACAAGCAATTAGAAAGTCACGGTACAGCGCAGACATTAAAGAATTAGTAAATGTGACAAAATCATTCTTAGAAAGAAGGGAAGAAAAAAAAGAAACAGTGACAGATGTTACGTGGTCTCAGGGGGATTAGTGTCCTCCTCACACTAATACAGTGGCATACATCGGCACACAGAAACATATAAACACACATGTACAGAAATACATTATTGTAATGATTAAAAAAAGACATTGCAACACACTGATTTACACACACACACACACACACACACACACACACAAACACAAACACCCTGCGCTGAGTGGATAGGTTTACATAATTCTTTTGGCAAGAAGCAGTCAGAAAGTCAGAGTTCTAAAGCAACACATGTATTTGGTTTAAAACATATTTGTGCTTTACTTTATATTAGATTATAGTAGATTTAGTACATTATACTACATGGCACAAAATCAACATCATTACCCAACCAAAACAAGTCAATTCAGTTCACCGAGAGAGTTCACAATTATTTAATCAAAACAGCTATTTTCACCTCAGCCTAAATGTTCTTTTGTGCACAAGAAAACAAAGATTTTCCTTCGATCAAATCAACTCACACCGCCTTATCTGATGCAACTCAAGGGTTCTCCATTTTCTTCAGCTGTTAGTCAGAGGTCTGTGCTTTCTTCCTCCCCACTTCATTTGAAATTTTTTTCTTCCTCTCTACGCTCTCTTTGCCAATCTTTTCACTTCACCCTTCTTGTCTTTCACCTTCATGAACCAGTCAGTGTCATACAGCATTTGCCATTCGAGCCTCTTAGATACACAGCAGTAAATCACACACACACACACACACACACACACACACACACACACACACACCTGGAATTGTGCAAATGACATATTGCACAGAAATGCTACCAGAAAACTATCAGAAAAATCTGCTAATGAAATGTTTCATCATCACTCACACACCTAATAACATGATAATACATCCAAAAAGGACACTCAGGTGTGAGACCACAGAAACCACAGAAAGTCTTAGCCAACAGCCAGTGCACCAAGAAATTACATTAACCAGCAATAACTGGAACAAACAGCAGAAAACATATTCAACTGTAAAGAAGTCACATATTTACTTACCAGATTGGAGTTGGTAGCATTCGAGTCATCCTCAGGGAAGGGGATGTAGACAGCTAAGGCCACACAGTTGGCGAAAATGGTCATCAGGATGATGATCTCAAATGGTCTGAGAGAGGGTTAAGGAATATACATACAGGAGCAGAATAGAGAGCGTGAAGACCTTTACACAGCAGAAATCCTCCTATGTCAAACGACCAGTCAGTATAACATTCAGTCTTATTGAGTCTCATAGGATTTACACTGGCCTTGGGTCTGTATAACAATACACCATGATATAGCTAAAGCGATTTAGCTATAATCACGTAGTGTGTCATAATCAGTTATTGCACGAGACAAATTGAGAAGTCAAGACTGTAAACCTGTACTATTTTCAATCGTGCTGTTTGATAATTGGTGTCCTGTCTCTGCTTAAGTCTGACAAGAGTCCTCGGGACCCATTTGAATTGAATCCCTTTTAAAAAACATGTCAGGTTCAGGTAGATTTCCAGTGATTTTCTGACGGCTTCATATGAGACATTATTTTAACAAAAAGATATTTTTAAACAGACTAATAATCCTTAGGCTATATATACAGTACAGACTGTATATACACATAGAGTGTACGACCAGTGTACACAAAGAGAGATCAAAGCTTTTGAGTTTGCCTTGTTGTTAACAATGAGACATATTGGGTCACTTAAGAACTTCTTTTTGCATGCAGGGGGATTAGAGAGACAGTGCATGCCCTAATATGGGTGCAGCGAGGAGCAGGCCTGTCGCGTGGAAGACGGGATGTGGACAAAGAAAGAGTCAGAGAAAGATGGAATGAGAGAGAGGAGAAACACAGAGGGTTTTTATTTGGAACGGTCCTTGAGAGGGGAGTGACCTCATTATTTTTGGCCTAAGAGACAGAGAGGGAGAGATACAAAGTGAGAGAGAGTGGGGAGTGGTGAGAGAGAGAATGTGAAGGAGAGATAGAGGAGGTCTGGTTTTCATCAACACAATTACTAAGTGCCACCGCTGTCACCTCCCTTCACCTTTTTTTTGCTCTTCCTCTGCTCCTTTCTTCCATTCTCTCCTTCCTTCCTTTCTCCCTCACTTTCTTCTTTCCATCTTGACAACATGTCAAATTAGTTTTGACTCAAGACCTTGTTGTATAACAGAAGCATAAGCAGAAATGCCAGAACCTCAAATCCAGAACACAAACTACAAACAAACAAATGTACATTTTTGTATCCACTGACATCAATACGGTTCAACCTTTAGAACTATGTTAAATCATTTGCTGTACATAATTGCATAATTTGCTGGACTAACCCTCCAACACAAGTGTCAACTTTCATGCAGCTGGGAAGACAGTGAGACTTAAAACTTATAAAAAAGTGGGCTACAACACCACTTGTGATATGTACTGAACAGGACACACAGTAACAGCAACAGAAATAGGGCAGGTACTTGAGAAGGCGACCAATCTGGTGAATAGAAGAAAAAGCAAGAAAAAAAACACAATTTCATCCATAGTTCATAATGTAACTATAACAAAAAAGATGTTCAGGTGGAATCATTTAAGACTAAAACTAAATGTAATGTTAAAAGGTTTGAACTGAACAACAGCAGTGATGAAATAATGTCATTTTACAATCTTGTGCCTATAATCACATCAGCAATCTTGATCAGATCTTTTACTAATTTCAGAACTTTTAACTACTGTTTTTTTTTTACTACTGACAGAGGGAAAAAAATTACTTTTTATAGTGGAGCTAATACTTTGTTTATGTTTGGATTAAGAAATGACTCTTGAACATCATCGGCCACAAGATCATTCAGCCTGGGATCAAAATGCATCAAAAATAATCGCTCACCCTTGTACAGGAGGCTCATTAAAACTCACTCCAGACATGCAGAGACTCACATAAAAACATGCCTGTGACTCATTCTGGGTTCCTGACCCATAATTTTAAAAACCCTTGAGGTCTGCTTCCATCAACATGACAATAAATCTACTGCCTGCTGTGCTGGTGAGAGCAAAACAACACTTCAAGGAAATTCTAAGTTAGGAATCAAACCAACTCTATTGATAATTCAATATATATTAATCAGCATAACGCCATACTAGATATGCATCTTTAACAGCAAGAAATATTAGTACTTAGGCTTCTGCGCAAATCTAACTGGAAGAAGTGACTCTAACAACCATAAAAAACAGCAATAAATAGTTAACTCAGCAGGTTTCACAGCTGAAATGATGTAGTATTCACCAGGGTGATTCTGTCTGCAGCATTTTGTAATTCATCATATACATTCAGCATTTTAACAGGCTGACCATATACGCTTACGACAAACTGTCACACTGGGATTGCATCCATTAACAACAGGTCGCTGTTATTTTTGGAGATTCTCCGCATTCAGCAGCTGGTTCATATAAACACCACATGCAGCTCACAATAAACAGATAATCTCGTATCCTAACAAACCCAAATAAGAAACCTGGGATATACTGATATTATCTGGGGTAGCAACACTCTGCTGTGTTACGCTGAGAATATTTACTGATTGAGCTGTCACTGTATACAAACAGCATTACTCCTTGTGTGACCTGATATAGTATATAAGCTGTTAGATAGCATTTAGTGTGTGTGTGTGTGTGTGTATATAAATGCAATAAATGACACCTTTTTGAAACTAGCACTTAGTATGATTTCATATAGAGAATGTGGTAGTTAGACGGACACATGCCCCCGCTCTCTGCTCGTCTCCCACGCTGACCTTACAGTGTGCAGGTAATGCTTAAATGCTATAATTATACAGCATGTGAGAGTGTTTCAGATCTTTATCACCTATGTGTAAGTATGTGTGTGCTCTTCAAAAGTGTTTATATGTGTTCTCAAATCTAAGTGTGTGTGTTTTATGTGTGTGTGTGAGCTCAGACAGGCCCTATCGACCTGTTGAGAGCAGTAGCTGTTGTCATGGTAACAGAGGAGGAAAAGAGCTGGATTTTGGTAACTGCTATCTCTAGAGACAGGGCCACTCAGAATAGTATACAGTATGAAAGCTATAGATGGAAGTGATGGATGCAACTATATACATGCACAGAACGAATGCATAAAGTGCACGTTTTCCTCCATATGTTTGTGTCTCACACTGTATTCAAGCTCTTTTTTTCTTTTCTCATTTTCCCTTTGAGTCCCCTCTTTCCTCTCTGTCACCCTTTCCATCCCTTCAGAGCTGTTCAAACGAATGGTGTTGGGAACTGCAGGTAATGATCTGAACACAGACTCTTACAGTGACCCTGAGGGTTTATGCATACTGCATTTTATCATTATATTTCCTTTGTCAGCTTTATCACAGCTGGACAGTACAGTTTAAGGTAGGTTACTACTCCTGAAGACTATTGATAATTACAAATACACACGGTGCCCGGCAGGAAGACTGTTTGTATTCATTGTTTTACACCACACGGGGAGATTGCACACATTTAAAAGAGCAGGGCTGTTCCCCTGGGAAATTTGGAGCTTATAAGATTTTCCATTTTTTTATTATTCCATTATTTATCAATGGATATTAAAAAAAAATAGTTTATTTTCATAGAGTAGAAATCTAATAAAAAATATTTTCAATCTATTTAGTATTTAGAATACTAATAGGATAGATTATGTAAGTCACTAAAAGCCCAATAAAAAAAATCACTTTTTATGCTTGAAAAATTGGTTCAAACCTATTTTCCTTTGGTATAATTGTGACTTATGCAGAAGAAGAACAGTCCTGGAACTTCTAGTATGCCCGTGGGAAGGAACTTTCCATAGCACTTTTGCTCATAATCTAGAAAATTATCAGCTCTGATTTATTTTAATTTCATAATTCCCTAATGCAACTTTCTTCAAACGCACAATTCATCTTCTCTTTCTTCACCAATTCATGCTGCTTTCTGTCCTCTCCCTCATGAACCCCCATCCTCTCCTCCTCACTCCTCCTCCCATCCTCTTAATCATTAATTGCCCTCCCCTTGCTCTGTCATTTTAATTGTTTTCCCATCCTCTCCTCCATGCCTCCCTCCCTCGTACCTTAGCTACTTCACTCCATCATCTCTACTTTCGACATCTGTATCCTGCCCACATCCCCGCCCTTCTCATTTCTCAGAACGCTCCTTTTCCATCCCCTCTCTCACTCTCAGGATGATGTGTGACTGTACTGTTGTTGAGTTGACGCTCATGTGGACCCTTACAGATCACTTTGACTGTGAAACTGTCCACGTCTTTCTCTCTACCTTTCTCCTTCCATCTCACCCTAAGGGAAAACCAAGTCATTATGTTCAGCAGCTTAAAAAAGAAAAACGACAACTGCAGAGGAGAGGAACAATATAATAGCAGGTTGGTGGAGGAACAGTAGGAATAGAGGGACTTAACAGAAATGGAAGGAAAGGGAAGCATAGATGGATAATAAGTGGTGGGTGAGACTCTAAGGTGAAGCATGGAGAAAGCAAAAGAAGCATAGAGGCATGGAGAGAGAAGTACAGTCAGAAAAAGTGAGTGAAAAGAAATATTCTGTAGTGAGGTATGAAGAAGGGATGAAAATGACACAATTTGTTTTATCCTCCTGTGAAACAGAGAAAGGACAAAAACAAAGTAGAGGAAAGAAGAGAGGATGATTAAGAAAGAAAGACAAGAAGGTGTATTCAGTGATAATAAACAAAAGATGAAGTGCAATGCATTCTACATTTATCTGCAATGTGATATTGTCTTTAGAGTGAAAAGTGCAACATGTTGCATGTTATTTCTCATCATAAACACTTCACACATGGCTAGTTAAAGGATACTTCCACTCTACAATGCTGATGCAGGCCCTGCGGATGGGGTTCTTGAGCGTGAGACAGAGTAGTGCCCGTGGCGGCCTTGTGGCTGTCGTCGTTGTCTGTTTCTTGGGCTTAGAGCTATAGTGTTGTCTCTTTCTTTGTGTGGAGCTGGCCGTGGAGATGGGCCCGCCCCCTCCCGACCCAAGCCCCGCCCCTCCACCTGACGTGGCATTGCCCATCATCTTAGCCTGCCGCGCAGCATCGATGGCCGCCTGCCAGCTCAGTGCCGCCCCCGGTGTAGGGATGTGCTCCGGAGCCAGGCCCACCACACCCACACCGTGGTTGACCCCGCCCCCTCCTCCACCATGGCTACCACTGCCACTGTGCTCATTGGTCAGGCCGGCGGGAGGAGGCCGAGGCAGGGGTGGAGGGGGAGAGTAGTCGGAGCCTGCAGTGGAGGGAAGAGTAGCAGAAGGAGGAGAAATAAATTAGCAAACCACACAAGTTAACTGTCAACTCTTAAATCACTTCATTCAGCGAGAAAGCGACTTGTTGATTTAATACATCACACATGTTTCCTTAAATTTGCCACAGTGTTTAAATTTTCTACAGTCTGGTAGCTGACTTTAGAGGTTTCAACTCTTCGAATTGTTGACATATCAGTTAGTGAGCCCTGTATATTTTTCAGACACTGAAGGCTCTCCCTGAGGAATAGACTGATGACTAATACACTCCCATCTGTCAAGCAACTACAACAGAGCTCACTGTATGCTGCTGAGTTCCTGTGCATATTGTGTAGGTTATACTGTCCATTCACTTTATGTCAACACACACAACGCTAATCATTAGACCAGAAACTTGACTCGTGAAGTGAATATTCTCTGTGCTATAAATAAAAATTATTATAATTATTTTACTATTAGAGTGAAAGACTTCATATTCAGTTGGAGGAAAATAGAGAGGTCTGAGAAAATATTGTAGATAAATGTATGTAGTGGAATGAAAGACAAGAAAAACAAGAAAGGAGAGACAGAATTACAATAATCTCAGTAAGATTACATAGTTGTATCATCCAGATAAATTGTAGGAATAAGACTAAGTGAGTGAAAGTAAGCGCGTGCAGATTATCCATACTGTATGCTTAGACAGATTAAAGACTATCCTCTCAGCCTCCTTTTCCTTGTGACATGTGAGGGATTCCACAAATGCTCTCACTGTGTGCTAGAAGGAACTGTCTGTGGAATAATACGTTTTCTTGTTAAAGACAATAGAGACTTATAGAGACAAAACCTAATCACGGGGCACACATGAACGTAAGAGTCGTCTGACAATGGAACATACTGCATTGCATCAGAGAAACTACAGCACATTTGGAGTTTATTTAACTAAACTATAACTACAAACTGTGTGAAGTATAGTGTAACAAACACAGTGAGTGTATAAATAATGAATTGACTCATGGCATTGTAATATATACACTAAGGGTATAAGCTGCAGTGTAATGACTCAATGCATTTTTTAGCACATGCATCTCCCAGTGGAAACAGAAACATCAGTCTTGGCACTGGTAGTCATATGCACACAGTATTTTCATCAGTGCTTTAAGTAACATATCAATATGCTGATCTCTAAAAATCTAGAAATCACATTTGACCTCAGAGCTCCGAGCACCAGAGCTACACGTTTCTACACTCACCCTCTGAATGACCTGAGGAAACATAATATCAGATAATGAATATCTCCCATCGCGTTTATAATCACATTCATACCGTGACATGTATCGTATTCCAGTAAAGTAATTTTATGATTTAAATCAGAAACACATCTGGTCAGCAAAAAGGTGGCTCACATTACAGTATTGACTCTGATCTTGACAACTGTATATTTAGTTTGTGGGCATATTGGTGACTTATTTAAATGACTGAAGAATTATGCTGCTTCATAGTCTGATTAGGTTAGGAAACTATCCAAGGTGCTGGTACAGTAATTCTCAGAAAGCGTTTAGCAAATCACTTGGAAAATGCAATCAATAATGTTTAATTATTTACTAATTAAAAATTACATTACTTAATCGCAATACGTAACAAGTAATTAGCTGCATTAATAATCTAAACCTACTTTACTTTCTGTTAGATATCCCTACTCTTTTAATGTGCACTTCCTAAGTCACCACTGCAACACATCCCATCTTCCATATTTAATGTCATATACAGTTCTGAAAGAAAATTCAAGTTATTTTTATTTTATTTTTATCACCAAATACCAATTCTCAGCAACAGTAACTTAATTTAAGATTCTCTTAACTCTCCCTTAATTCTCCCTTAATCTACGAATCTGATGCCAACTTCAGCGTCATGTTGGAGGCATAAAATATGTAGAATACTTCAGTAAAGTAAACTAAAAATTAAAAAGCTACAACTAAAAAGGTACAGTACATGACCACATATGTACTTTGGTAACACTAGTTACTTTCTACATATGACAAACTGAGGCATAGTTTACTAAGTGTGCTAGCAGTTAGCTAGCTTACACGGGTAACGAGATCCCCCGCTGCCGAAGAAAAGCGAAACAGGGATACAGGAAACTAAACAACAACAACGTGCTAGTCAGCAAACAAACACAACAAAAAGACACACAAGACCGAACTCAATAGTTAAATCAACTAAAAACGATTAAAAAAAGATCGGAAGCTGGCTCGTAAACTCTAGCATCCACTGTGTGCACCAAGCTAACATTCACGTTGCGTCTTTACCTGGTACTATCTGTGACGCAACTTCAAATCTAAATTGTGGCGTCGTGAACAAGTAGTTCTTGTTAAATGTGGTTTATAATAATTATATTCTGCTCCTAACAGTGACTTTTCTGGACGAAAGGCCACGACGCCTCTGACTTTACGCACCTTCGCAGCCAGACAGGAGTCTGCTTCCTTTTACTGTCAGGGCACCTTGACCTGTCTGGGGAACTCATTTTCAATAAATTCAATTTCAGTTTTATTTTTAATCTTATAGCTGACTCTTGATATTACACTCAGCATTTTTTAATATGTTTTTATATCGTAATTTGTTTTATTGATATTGCAGTTTACTGATTTTATTCCTGTGATATATTTTTCTGTTTAATTCCAAGTGCCTTGTAATGTTTGTCTGGATAAGTGCTATATAAATAAACTTCATTATTTTTATTATACCTACAATAAAACCGCTATGCCGTTAAGTTAATCTTACAACTAGTGCATGGACTAAACAACATCACAAGATATGTCTGCTTATGTTTATGAGCTGTGCTTTGAATAAAGCACTAACGCCCAAGGATGTGTTCTCTACAATCACCAGCATTGAAGTCACTCGGTTTCAGATGCAGCTGTGCCTTATGGGCATTAACACTTTGGTTTCAATTTGGACCGTCTCATTGTGTGGATGGATCTAGGTTTTCTTCACGTTCTCTAAACTTCAGTGCTGGTTGTAGAGAGAATTTCTGTGATTTTCAAAAAAAAGGAAAACCAAGACATCATTCAGAAAACTTGACTTTTATCATAGCCGTGCAGCCTACACACACACACTTGAAAAGGCACATTCAGACTCAGCTTACTGATGAGCTATAATAAAAAAATTCCACTTTTCCTCCACTATCATCTCCAGCGTGAGTTAATATCTGCTCCCTGACTGCTGTTGCACATCATCATCTATCTTTTTTTAGTGCACTCTTTCTCTCTCTCTCACACTCACACTCATTTTCAGCGTATTGTGCTGCTGTGTGATCAGCTTGTTTTACACATATAACATGTACATTTGTGAGTTGCATTAACAAATGTGTGAGGATTAGATGAGAATAATACTGTCACTTGCATACTGTATGAAAAGTTTAGTGTGTGTAGTATGATGGCCTGTGTGCTGATGTCACTGAGTATATAATTCTATTAGCTGCACTTTATTCTGCTGGAAGGAAAAAAAACCTTGAGAAAAGCTGGTGAAAATGTGATTCTGGCTCAAGGGGAAAGGGAGAGGGTATGGATGAACGGATGGACGAAGAAATGGAAACATATAGTAAAACTACACATCCCTTTTACGTGATCACATCACAAAGTGCCACTTTTCAAGACTGTATAAGAGTGTTAAAGAAAGGTTGACTGGCATCTCCTGGTTACTTTGTTGTACCTGTTAGGATGAGACAAATTACATCTTTATCATTCTAATTAGTAGACATGACTTCACCTGAGCAGGGGTCTAATCAGCCACCATCAGTGCTTGCGTGGGTGTGCTTAGGCTTTTAAAGGCTGTGGTATTCCATGCAATATGTCTGCAGTCCACATATAGATTATCCCAAACATACAACGTGTTTAATAAACTGAAACAGAGTTTTCTATTAATTAAGTGTCTGCATTAAAAATAAGTGAGTGACAGAGCAGGCCGTGCTTCATATATTAGTTCCTGTACTGTAAAGGCACCATAACTGAACCTGAACTACACCTAACTAAGCCTGTAAGTCAGTGTGAACTGAACTGCAGGCCGTAATGAGCTGTGATGCAAACTGAAGTCAGTGGAGCTCTTAGCTACTTAATGATAACGACTGAGATGCTATCACACACATACACAACCACAAACACAAATAATATTCCCAACAAAATGCAGCAACAACTGCATCACCGGACAAGAAAAAAAAAAACATCCACACTTGCTCTGTTCCTTTAATTGGCTCGTGAGAAGGAGGTCCAATCAGATTATCTCACCCTAAATCAGTCTCTCATGCCACCTCTTCTGTTCGCCCTTTTCTCTTTTTATTCATTCATGTCTGTCTCATCTCTCTCTCCCTCCTTCTCCTCTGCTTGTTTCCTACAGGGATCTGTTTGGGTTTACAGTGATGATGCAATTATCTGTCAGCTAACTGATGATGAGACCTGATCAGATGCTAGTTAATGAGGGTGGGGGGGTGAGGGGGGTGGACACATGCAGTCGCAAACATCGTACAGCAGCCGTAATTCTAAATCTAAACAATAAAATTACAAAATACTCTTTCGCCAAATCTCTCATCAACCTCTCTCTACTCCCCCTTCCTTTCCATCTCTTACTCTCTCCCCTTCGTGCATCTCTCTCCTCGTCATGCCTCCATGTGTGTAACATGCCATCACACCCTCCCTCTTAACACCACTTCTTTCCTCCCTAATCTATATAGCTGTCACTCCCTCCATTGACTCTCCGGCAGTGGACAAGTTCATTTTCAGCTACGTACCCTTCCCGCTTTCCTCCATCAATCTGTTCCTCCTTATCTCTCAATTTTTCTCTATCTCTCTTGCTTCGGTGCCTCTCACTCTTTCTTCCATCGCTTCCCCCTCTGTCATTTTCAAATAGCTGACAATTATTCTCTCTTTCTCTCTTTTGCTCTCAACTATACACATAACTGAAAGAGTCTCCGTAACCAGTGGGAGACAAAGGTGTTGCTTCATCGCTGATTTCAACACTCAGATTCCGACTGAAACATTCAACATACACACACAGTATACACACAGTAGAGGAGAATTCATGTCTTCCTTTTTTAATAAAAAAGTGATTGCCACTGCTTCTTTGGTTTTTTCAGGGCTTGTATGACATCCCATCATACTTAACCCTCATTCTCACTGTCACCATAAGTATTGGTTGTAAGCTTTGTACTATTTTTAGCCCTTTTATGTGTCATCCACTCTCTCACACTCACACACACGAATAGAAGATAATTATAAACCCAATATACGGCTATATATTTGTGTGTGGCTGTGTGTGCACAACATGTGTGTCTCTCGTTTGTCTCTCTCTGCTTCGCTCTGTCCATACGTGCGCATTACCTGGCCGAGTAAGCACACCACCCAGACACACCTGCTCCCCACCCTACTCGTTCCCACATGCAGCCACACACACACCTGCTCCCCTTGATCTATAACCCTCAACAGATGAATACAGTACCTGCTGACAGAGGCGCGCACGCACACATGCACACAGAAACGCAGAGAGCGCAAGCGAGACATGAATGCAATTTATAAGAAAAACATATGAAGCGGCAAATAATGTGATCGAACCAAAGATGCTTGCTAAGCAAACATGACAGCCAAACAAATTGGAAAACTTACAGTACTGTAGAGAGTATGCAGTATTAATGGACAAAAGGACAGCCCATTGTCAGGGGAAATTCCTGCTCATTTACTGGACACTGAAAACAAAGTGCTTCTCATTTATCTGAATACTACGGAGAAGTAAACACACATCTGCCTGCTACAGTTGAGGTTGTTTGTCCCATTTTCCCCTCTCAACAGAAAGTTATGATAACAGATTGTGTACTGCTTTGAGATAAATTAGGTCTTTATACGGTTACAGCAAACTAGCTACAGGTATTTGTGGTGCTCCGTGCTCTTTCTATTGTGTCTCCTTGCTGTTGTTTCACTTTTCTCTACGACCACTTGCTATAAAAACTCCATCATTAATGTATTTATAACTAACAACATTTTATCCTAAATGAAATATGAAGTGAAGCTTCATATGGCTCTGATGTACTGAGTGGTTGTTTTCCTCCACTTCCCTGTCTTCTGAGGTTGAATATTAATATACAGTATCTATTGTATGCAGCTTATGTCATATGTAGCAGGATTTTTACACACAGAAATTCATCATCAGAAAATTCCCTCAATGGCAGTTTTTAACATAAATGCTTCAGCTTCAGGAAATTAATCAAGACACCTCCCAAGGACCATAAATTAAAATCAGTTGTCATTTATCCTTATTCAAGTGATAATTGTTGCAACAATGACATATTACACTAAATCCTCAGAGAGCTAACGTTGAGCTAAACATAAGACTCTAAAGGTTTAAGCTGTTTAATACTTTCTCAATACTTAAGTCAAGTCAGCCCTTGACTGGATAGTTGTAGTGTTAGCAAATCCAACAAGGTCTTATTTCTTTCAGGACACAGTGAAATGTGAATTTCCAAGAAATATTTTTTCTTGCTGAGTGCTAGTTCAATTTGATTTAAAATCTACATTAAAATACACTTTTTAGCACCGAATACTCCAATTCAAGCAAACATGATAGAATTATGTTTAGTACTATGCCCGTACTAAACTGAAGTTACATAGAGGTGGACGAGATGTTTGTTGGGCATATGAAGCACCCAGTTTGGGAACGATCATGGTTTTGGTTCATATTAATAAAGTAAACAGGCTCTGTGTCATCCTTCCAATCTCAAGATGATATTGCATAAGACGACTGCACCAATATTTTGCTGATTGCAGTTCTTCAGTATATCGGCATCCCCTCTTGAAACATACGGGAGCTGTGACAGACAGGAGAAATTAACGCGGGGATGAAGTGTGTGTGTGTGTGAGAGGGAGAGAGACAGATCGAAATGAAGAAGAGAAAACAAAGAAAGGGATAAAAGTCAGAGCAAGCTTGAGGAGGAGGAAAGAAGAACAAAAAAGTAATAGAGATGGGGGCTTTGAGAAATAGAAGGAGAAGGAGGAGAAGCAGGAGGAGGAGGAAGGCTTGTTCATGCTGCGCCTCCATGACGACCTTGCACATACACACACATAAATTCACACACACACACGTACACACACACACACAGACGCACACACTGTGCAAGCAGCAGATATTAATAACTCCTTATTAATATTCATCTGCAGTGGAGTGATGTGAGGCCAGAGTAACCCAGATACAAACTGTCTTTCTACCTGCATTGTTCCTTACATCATAATCGTTAGGATTTCTGTCTTTGCATTGCATTGAACATATTAGCCATTCATTTAACGCACCAACCACTAGCTCTTGTTTCTGCTTTATGAGAGCACTCTGAGCTATTAAGATTGTGGTCAAAAGCAAAAATGTTAATAACACCTACATCAAGTCAGACTTTAAGGAAATGATGTATCTGATTACTGTATTTTTGCTGTTTGAGATGTAAACCTTGTTTCTTTTTGCCAATCTTTACATCACATTACTATCGTTTTGCCTTTCTCACTCTCCGTCTCACACCTGCCCTTTACATCAGCGAGGGCCACATTGGGTTCCTTAAATGTACCATACGGGATTCATACATTTTCATCCAAATGACATTCCTGAAAAGTAATCGTATAAATCTTCTGTACGTGTTTCCCAACTGAATTCAACTCCCAACCTTGGCAAGGTCATTACAGTGCAAAGCCCACTAGGCCACACATGACCACCTGTACAGTGCAGAATCAAACAGTGTCTGGAAACAGCGTGTGGGATGTTTGAGCCTCCATACATGTTTTCTAAGTGTCACTATGGTAAGATGCAGACAAATAAGACAAATCAGGAGCACACATGATTCCTAGCTTACTTTGAATGCCTCTAACCTTATAAACTATGAGCATATGGTAACTCAAGAACAATCAAGTAAATATTGCACATGTCATTCAGTAATACATTTCACATTTCCACTGCACAAGAAGATACAGATTCTTCTTTTTTATATTGTTCACATGTGAAGACAGTTCATTGTCCTGTCAGCATTCTGTGGTGGGTTTTATTGCTGCCTCCATTGCAGTACACTGCACACTATAAGCAGTCATATGACAAAAGCATCCTTGTACCAGAAAGTATTCGCCGATCAGAATCTAAACACTGATTAATAATTTGGCTGCTAGCGCTGCCATGTCGGCAGCAAACCAAACCATTATTTGCGCACTCAGTTGCTCACTTCCTCAGTCATTGTCTAAACACACCCTTAGATGGTCAAATATGGAAAAATCAAGCATGAAACGTTTCTAATGTCTCAGTTGCTGTCAGACAGTATTTGAACTAATTCTGAGCATGTGATGGAAAAAAAAAATCCTTTTTATAGAAATCTGTGCTTGTTGAATTGAATATTTTTGCCACAGTTAAGTGACAGTAAGTTCATCTACTGGAACTTTATCTTGAATAATAAAAGATATAAACAATAATGTGCTGTAGAATTTTGTTCTTTGCTTCGCCGCTCTCTTGGCTAGTTTACAGTCCTTGCCAAATGTACCAGCAGGACTCACTGACCTCACTCTCTTTAAAAGACTGTAGCCATGGACAAAGCTTATTGCTTCTAACTGCTACAGCTGCTACAGGGTCCATAAGAGGTTAAAGTGAAATATAACGGACAGGACTTGTAACTCTATTGAAAAAAATGCCTCAGTAGACATCTGCATGGAGAAAGCAGAGAGCAACACTCCCCTGTTGCCCTTGAGCAAGGAATGTAACCCTAATTTGCTCCACTGGGATAATCCAGGATCCAGCAGTAGGAAACTGTGGTTACACTGGGCAGCTGCCAGGAGAGAGAGAGAGTGTGTGTGTGTGCGTGTGTGTGTGTGTGTGTGTGTGTGTGTGTGTGGAAAGCTATTAATGTGAAGCAGAGCATCATGAATAAGTAGTAAACATTGTTAAAACTACTTTCCCTGGACAACATGAGATTTAACCCAGTGTTCTCAAAATACAACAACAACAATTGTATTTAAATATTTTAATTAGTCTAATTTTAATTTCAGAGAGAGGGGTCTTTATATGTTAAGACTGGAAAGCCCCAGATAATAACAAAGTCATTTGTTGGCATGTTCCTCTGATCACTACTGAAATAAAAGTGCTGCACTGTACACTGTGACAAAAATAACACACTCTAGCCTGTATACATAAGTCAGATACTTGCTGCTTTGCTGCCTTAACTGCTGATAGGTGACAAAATGGAAGTGTTTATAATGGTATTTCACAGGGAGAAAAAAAAAAGAAATTCAAACATGACAGTAGTCTGATAAACAAAACAGGGGTATTATTTAATTTTCTCAGCCCCCTATGGGAAACTTTGTTTTTGTTAGCTCACTCAAAACAAGTCAAAAATAAATATTTTGTTTTTATCTACAGAGGAACAAATTAATATTTCACAGCCTCACATTCGGTCTGCTATTTTTAGTTTTCTATTTAAAGTTTTTACACAAAAACAATGTGTGTATAATTTCACTAATCTAGTTTGGGACACTCAGGATGTTTGAGTCCCTCTGGCAGGCTCCCACTGACTTTTAAAAACCAGACTGTTGACTCCTGAACAGGCCCCACAGGGGGGACTCTAAACACACAGCCACTTGTTTAAAATTACACCCATAATAAATTATTCTTAACAGAAGCTATATGTAAAATATTATTATGCAATTACCTAAGTGATCCTTCTGAGCAGTGGCAGCTTTTGGCAGTTACTTCACTCACAAATGTCACAAAATGTCTTAATATGAAAATGTCAAAAACAAAGTGCGTGACATTTTGTGACACTGCACCATACGATAACTAAAGATTGACAAATAAAGATGACTTTAGAAAGTGTTATTATGGCCTTAGCGATTGCCAAGATCTGACTATCCCTTATTGCCTTGCTAAATAACAGCACAACAGCACATATTCACACAACACACAACAAGAGTCACCATTAATCAGATTCTCATCTGATCACGCCACACAGTCATTCAGTCTTTGCCCTTTAGCTGGATTATGCAGACACCAATCATTAATCAAGTCGACATGCTGAGGTGAGTATCCACAAAACTCGGGAAAAAATAAAATTCCTTGTGTTGCATTCTCCTTCCATGTTTCACGCTTCTGTACTTCACATATCACATCACATATTTATCACTCTTCTACTCATTTCTGAATCTTCGAAATGTGAGCCGCACAGAACAAAGTGTGAAGTTTTATAAAAGCCAGAATAATATCTTGCAGCTTATGGTTTTTTATTCTAGTCATGTTCATACTGATGCTCTGTGTGAGCAGTTCATCATGTACTGGTGCTGTCACTTTACCTCTGTGGTGCCATAACTGTTCACTTTCTGAATACACACATTTCAAATCATACACATGTTGTGAAATGGTTAGTAACTTTGGACCCTGAAACTATAAATGAAATTACAATGAACCACTATTAAGACTATTTCAATAAAACTTGAATCTACTGATTCAATGGGCGCTGAGGTGAAGCTACTTTACTGTTGAGTCAATAAGTGACCTCACAGAAGGAACAGAGACATCGTGCAGTCTGTGTGTGTGTGTCTGTGCGTGTGATCTCAGAGAAGCAGATATACTGACCTGGAGAGAAGTTGTGTGTGAAATACAACACATCGGGGAGCCATCAAAGGAAGCACATTTGTGGTAATGTATTTGTCTGTTTCAAAGCGAAGACGACACCCGATGACTCTGCTCTCTACAATCCTCCAAGTGTATCTGTGCTTAGAACTGGAAGACGTGTGTGTGCGTCTCTGGGTACACCTGTGATTAGCTGACGAGACTGCAAAGCAATAAAACACTAATGAATGTGCTCTCAGAGTTCAGCACAATAGTCTGGCATTGTCACAGTCTCAGAGGGAGTGCTGGGTTTATGACTCAGGCCCTGCACATCCCCCCAATAGGAGATGTGGGGCCATGGGAACAGAAGAGGAGCTAAGCACCAATTTTAATTTAAACTGTTCAACAGAGAGTTGGTGATATATATA
>JAUYWH010000015.1:8661105-8692286 GCA_034779795.1 Ctenopoma multispine | reverse complement strand
ATATATATATATGTATATAAGGTAACAGCAGGTTCTTTTCAAAAGAACAGGTAGCTCACTGGTTGACAGTGGGTATTTCTAAAGAATACATCTGGAATACCTATGATCAAATAGACAATAGCAGCAAATGTAACTGAATCACTTGATTCACCAGATACACTTGTTTAGTCTATCTGGATGAAATGTTGATGGTATTTTAATAGATGCGCATCAAAAAAAGCTTTCCAACCTGCCATGGCATACGTTAAGACGCTGGCACAAATTGTAATGTCCCTGGACCCCTTGTTGATTGTCATTCCTTGTACTGTTCAATCATCGCTGCACAATTTCTAACTAAAAGGCATAAAATGTTTAGAAAAAAGAGTCTCTACGCAAAGGAAATGGTGAAGACAAAGCATTTTTAGTCCAGACACGAGGAAGGACTATCTTGCTTCACACTGCATACATTCAATTAGCACAGTGTTTACATATTTACTCTATTTTTCTTGTGAAGCACACATGTCAGTTCTTCACAGCCACACACACACAGCAAAAAGACGTTTAACTGCACACTTCAACAAACTCTCTTATAACATAAATTGTTACACTCAGTGGCAGCTGAGCAGCTGAGTGGATGCTGCAGATGACTACAAAAGCAACAAGCAGCGTTGTTACAAAAGCAGGCATATTTATAGAAGGGGTATGAAAAAGCTTTGTAGTATACATAGCATTTTAATATTGTACTGTTAAAACAGAGAAAAAGGAAAGTCTTTAATGACGTCTTAATGTTTCTTTCTGATGTAAATATGTAATTTAGTCTGTTGTTACCAGAGATCTTTAATGTAAAGAATCACTTCCATCAGTGTCTTCAACCAATCAAAAGTCAAAATGGTTCATTATTGTAAACCAATGTATTGGAAAACAATCTACTTTTTTTAATATCTTAAGTGTTTTATTTTTCATTAGCTGCATTTCACCACTGATCAATGTGCTGTTCCACAAATCCTTACTAAGTAGAGCAGACACATGACAAATCTCATGTGAAATTCCTCAACAAAGATTAACAAAAAATGTTTGACTGACAAATACAAAGCATCTAATAGGGTTTTTGCAGATTTATAGTTCAGAGGCTTAGTGGGTGCTGGGTTTACAGCTCAGCCCCTCCCCACTCTTTATACCCTCACCCTACTGGGACATGTGGGGCCTGGGCAACAGAAGAAGAACTCAAACACCCCTTTGATGAGAGTTTGGCTGTGGACAGTGTGTGTATGTGTGTGTTTACAGATATAAATACATCAGAAAGCTCTGAAGTGAAGCACAAAGGGCACTCGCTGTGACACAAACGCGTACCACCCACATTTACATTCACGCGGATAACTAGAGGAAATGACACAGCAAAGTACATGATGATTAGAAGGATTATTGATGAGGAGAGGAGGTTAGGAAAGACAGGAGAGGAAAGGACAGGAGAGGATAGGAGGACATATGTTGAGTGGGTGGACATGCAGGGAAAGCAGGGAAGGGGGTACAACAGGCAAAAATCACACACACACTCACACACAAACACACACACACATGCAAGTGTCTCTGCCATCTGCAGAGTTCGCTACCTTGCCAGTCGTGCCTTCCAACAAAAAAAACTCACTAACCCTTTTTCTCTGTTTTCCCATTCCCCTGACTCCCCCTTCCTCTTTCTGCCCTGCACTCATATGTCTCTCTATGTCTTGTCTCTTGTAAAAATGACTGAGCAGCACTCATGTGTGCCCGCGTGTGCATGGTGTATGGTACGCAGGACAATCCGTCTGTGTTTGCATGCATACTCGAGAGTGCGTGTGTTGCTCCTTAGTGTGCAGGGACCTCTCACGGCGACCATGAGCTAATGAGCTCCATTTAAATCCAGCCCCTCTGATCCTTCCTCTCGCCCAGTTTCTCTGCCCCTGGGGCTGTTCCCTGTTCTGGCCTGGAATCTTTGGCGCGGCAGCGGCCATTTTGGCTCATTAGGAACAAGCTGCTGAACCAACACGCATGTCTCACTGAATCAGTATCATACTAATGGATGACTGGTGTACTGATGTGTGTTTGAATGGGTGTTCAAGCGTATGACTAAATATTTGTGTGTGTAACGTGTGTGCATGTAAAGGTATGCACGATTCTGTATGTATTTGCGTCTGCTTCATGTGTGTGTCTGTGAGGCATCACTAGCTTATGGATGAGTCATCCTCAAGCACTCCATTAGCATCATCTTTCTTTTGTTGCACGTCTAACTTTCCCTTTTTTCATTTCCCCTGATTGTCTTTCTTCATTTCATGTCACACTACTGTCGCAGTGTTGCTTACTTTTTGAACACAGTAGTGCCAAACTGGCCCCACCCCCCACTTGGTGCAATCAAATTTTAGTGGCTGGTTTCTTTTATACACATTTTACATGGTAGCTTTGCCTCAAAACACATGCTGTATTTTCAGGACCACACACACACACACACACACACACACACACACACACACACACACACACACATGCACAGATAGAGAACATATAAGCATTTATCAGTTTTAGCAATAACTGAAATATGGTTATCTACATTCCTGTGAGTTAAAGAAGAACCTTTGCTCAGCATAGGGTGAAACATGTAGCCAAGGATAAAACAGTCAACCTACCTACACGTAATGTTTCAAAGTTGTGGGGCTTACAGAGGGGTTGTGTAAGTGTGAGGTTACTAGGCAACCTGTTTAGATAGATCTACCTCTTCCAGGAATTTAAATTAAAAACAGTATTCAGCTATTTTGGTGTGACAGTGGAAATGAACTTTGATCATTTTTCCCATGATAAATGCATTTCTGTGTATACTTTACAGAAGTAAACTAAATGAAACTGAACACAGACAACGCACAAAAACATCATCAGCCTTTGCCTGTTTCTAGGACGGTGTCATACGCAATCACACAGTACAGTTTGTGATGAGCAGATCATATTGGTATGAAAAGAGTCTCTCTGGAGCACTTTCAACACACACAGAGTTGAGGGACAAGGAAAAATACCCCCTGCCTGAAGGCGTGTGTGTGTCCCTGTGCATACTCATTTTCATGGTATTCTGGGACAGGAGAAGAAAACCACAAAGTGTCAGCATGAGTTGTGTATATGTGTGTGGCTAAACGGTTTGGAGGTTTGATGTTTCAATAAACAAGTGACTTCTCATTTACCGCTCATGTGCAAGGTCTGTAAGGCCCATACACAGACACACACACACACACATACACACCGAAAGAACAATTGCACCTCATGACTGCCAGTACGTCTGACTCATAAAGCTATTAGATAGCTGGCCACGAACAGACTTCTTTCTCTGCTGCATTCCTCCTTTCATATCCAAAGGCTCCCATTGTAAACATTTAGACTGAAGCGCCATCAGCTCAGCCATCTCACACATGCTCTCTTCACTTTGTATGTGTGTGTTTAAAGTTTCTACTACTCTCTGCGTTTGTGTTTTATGTTCTTTCTACTTTGAGATTTGGTACTGTTTAAATACTGGGGAAATTGATAAAACACACACACACACACACATGCTGAAGCGTTTCCCAGTGGCATTCCTTGACTAAAGTGGTAATAATATGACTGTGCTGCATTTCCACTGGAATTCGACACTTCCAGTTGGAAAAATCTGGAATACTGGGAAACCATGTGGCGTTTTGAACTGGAAGCTTTCCCAGAATGAGAGGGTGGGAGGGAGAGAGAAATCAGGGAAAACCACAGACTACTGTGAATACTAATGCTTAGAGGAGAAAAAAAGAAAAGACAGGAGAGAGAAGAAAACTTCACTTAGTTGATGAGACACAATCCGCTCAAAAGAACTGAATAAAACAAAATTGGGAGCAATGATTTACTAGAACATAAAAGCACATAAAAGGAGAAAGTATAAAGCTTCTGGTATATCCATAAACCTAGATTGAGCCATTGAATTTTTTAACAGCATAACGACCTTTCTATTCGAGATATATTGTTTCTCTGTTCAAGGACTACAATCTAAGATTGGTCACAGTTTGACCTCAACATTTATCTGCTCTGTCTTGTCTTGTGCAAAAGCTGTAATACGTCCAGTGCTTTTTGTGGAAGACATAAGCTTGCTCAGCATCATCTTGATGATATTTTAAAGGAGTCAATGCAGCACACGCAGAGGTCAACCTTACCAAATCTTGTCGCTGCACAACAGCAAGCTGATCTAATAGCTTATGAACCAGAAAAGTTTGGGAATTATTCCAAGGCTTTTAAAGAAGGTTCAGAAAGCCCAGAGCAGGAAACTATTTCTGAAAGCATCCTCTCTCCGCCTCTCTCCCACTATCCATGTAGTCACTATCATTACTTACCAAGTCAAATTCTGTTCAAATAAAGTGAGATAAAGTTGTGTAAGTTAGTGATGATGAAGACCACAAGCTGTAATAAATATTTGTTAAGCTGTGGGTAATTATTGGATGAAAATAAGCACAGCTTTAAAAGGGTCAACAACTGCAATTCAATTCAATTTCAATTTAGTTTATTCATATGGCAGCAAATCACAATTAAAGTCATCTCAAGGCACTTTACATTGTAAGGTTTAAGACCTTGTGCAGAATCACAATGGTCCCTCTTCAAGGACAATGGAAAGAAAAAAACTCCTTTTACTGGAAGAACTGTCAGCAAAACCAGGCCCTCTTTACTTACTTTATCTAGTATGTTGGACCAGTTCAGTTTCTTTGGAAATTAGTCCATACTGGATGATTCTGCACCTCATGTGCCGTGACAGTGATTCATCTTTTTTCCCTAAACTTAACCAAATGTTTAAGTTGCCCACCCCTAACCATTCTTTAAACTGTAAAAGTACGAGTAAAAGCCCTTTTATTTACACAAAAGTCACAAAGCAACTTTAAACTTTTGCTATGCGACATATGTGTTAGTCTAAATATAGTATGCGGCACCACAATATGCTATATTTAGGTTAAAAAGTGCATAATTTCCCAACTTTAAACAGCGCAATACCAAGGTAATACTATCTGTCCTGCTCCTAACTACTGGCTGTACCTCTTGTCAGTTAAACAATTAGCTTTGTAGCGATGAGTTATTGATAATTTGTTGGGTGTGATTCAGCGTGATTCACCAATTTGAGCCATTACAGCAAATAAAGACATGATAGAGTGAAAGGGGCACTGGGGGAAAGATAAAGCACAGACAGGCAGAAACGAAGACAAACAGACAAATTGGATAAGCGGAAGAGCGACAGAGAGGTAGAAAGACTGAAAAGAGAGCCTAAGTTTAGCTCTCCCCTGAGGACTCCTCTCAGGTTTCTCTGCTCTTTACATTGTCCTCTTCTCCTCCCTTTCTTCCTCACTTCCTCCTTTTTTCAATCCATCAAAAAATAATTAACTTGCTATAAGTGAAATTAATTCCACTAATTGGGTTTAAAGGTATTTTTGGATACTGGCAGAGAGAAGGGTGAGGAGACAGAGGAAGTATGAGTATGAGAGGTGTGTGATTGTATAGGACAGCCAATCATGTCACAGCAGGGAGGATGTCTCCTCGCCAGGCAGGAAGTGAACTTGGTGAACTAGCTGACAGAATGAGGAGAAACTAACAAGTTGGATGGAAGGGTGCATCAATGAACCATCACTAGTTTTCAATTTTCTTTGATAAACGCTTTTAGACAGTATTTTTACTCACCGCATGTAATTTTCCTGTACGTGACTGTGATTGTGTGTGATTGTTTTTGCTGTGGATTTGCAGGAAGGTGCATTTCTTTGAGTATCCAAGGTCTTAAAGAGGCTTTCATTTTGAGATGATCCTTGAGTGAAAAAGAAGAGAAATGACAGAAACAGGCTTTTCAAGTGCTTTCAAAGCCGACGTGAAACGCCAGCTGACTGAAATAGCATCGTAAGTCATCCAAACAGATATTTTTATCTTATCTTTGCTTTCATATTTGTCATTTTACTGATGCATTAAAAATGCAAAATGGGAACACAAGCACAGCAGATCATCCTTAAGAGACCAATCACACAGACAATAGTTGTCTGTAAAGTTATACAACCCGCATAGGTAAAATGGATGGATGTGTCTAAACCTTTCGCCATAAAACCAGCTGAAATATAGTAGTCAGTAATCTTTAAAAATGGAAATTTGATTGAGCTACCAGATAATGCTGCATTATTTGCCCCCCCCCCCCTTGTGCCAATGCAATAATGCAATGGTGCAATAGAAATGAATGAAGGTGCTTCATTGTTTGACCTTGTTCAAATACTGACCAAAATACCCGAATGTTACGAAATAAAAAGTTTTGTTTCTTTTAAGACTCAAGCATGAAGTGTGACTGAAGAATTCCACCTGCTTCACTGTCCAGGCAAGAGCGAACATTGACAAGCATCCAAACATCACTCGCTAGCTCAGTTGTTATTGTGTTGTTCTAATTTAATTGTGTGTATTTATTTTGTTTCTCTTGGTGACAAGATTCTGCAGACTGATAGACCTTATTCAAGAGTACAAGAGAGAGAGAGAGAGAGAGAGAGAGAGAGACAGAGAACTTTGCCTGCATACTTTCACCTACTTTACACACACACAGTCACTTTCCATTCTTGTCAAACTGGTACTCATTCTGTTTCTCAGCTTTATATCTAATCCCACTCCTTCTGTCCAGTGTTTTTTAAACTGATGTTTCCCTTTAGCCCTTCTACTTTTCGAAGCCCTCTCTCTCTCTCTCTTTCTCTCTCTGCCTCTCTCTGTCTGATTCAGTGCAACATATGCTGCCACTTCCCTCACACACAGAGACTAATTACAGGAGGAGGAGAAAGGAGGAAAAAAAAAAATAAGAGAGAGCCAGTCTGGGTGAGCATGAGGGGGTGACAGAAAGGGCACGGAAATAGAGAGAGAGGGAGAGGGGGGCGAGGGGTCCTTGGGGTGAATTATTCATCTTACGCCATGACACCTGAGGGCAGTCTACCTCTCTGTGAGTCACTAAGTTAAAGAGAGAAAGAGAATAGACTGCGTGAGTCAGACCTGCCCAAGAGGATTCTAACACCTGCATGTGTGTGTGTGTCCTGCAGTGTATTGTCCCCTAAGCCGATCATGTGCCACCTACATATGGAGACCATCCTAAGTGTAACCTGTGGCTGTCACTCACACACGAATTAGTAATGAGATGGGTCAGTGCAGCACACAGAGTAAATCTTACTCATGCAGAGCCACAGGCGCAGGCAGAGTTAGCATTAACCAGCAGGGAATAAATACACACACAAACAACATGCACATGCACAGACACACAAAGAGCACTCATGTTCTCAGACTCCACACATACACGTCATCTTTCTGTTAACTTTTATTAAATGAATCATCTCTTTTGCATGTTAAACAGCACAATCTGCTGTCTCCACATCAGCTCTCAGGCCACTCTGTTGGCTTACATCATAAACGCACATGTTTCTCACATCCCAAAGTTTCATGCTACTAAGCAAAAGCAAAAAAAAAAGTGATACATCCAGTTAGACTTCATTTGATGTATTTAATTGATGCCCCTGTCCATAAAAATAGCGATCAAATGAAACTGTGATTATACTGAGTGTCAGTGTCTTGCTCACAGACACCTTAGCATGTCGCACAGGAGTCGATGGACGCATTAGCTGACGTTGGGATTGAAGCTGTCGGTGAAGGGGAGAGAAAATTTTAATTACATTATTTAGTTACAAACAAGTTTTGAAACACACACACACACACACAGATATTAGAGACAAACACTGAACGCGGTGTCTTGCTGAGAGGCTGAAAAAAGACGAGAAGCTGTTTGATGTCTCTGTTTGTCTTTTGGCTTCTTTATATGCGTTCCACTTTCCTTGGCACTGAGCTCGACTTCCTACTGAAATTAACCAGGCAGCCCAAAAATAATCCACTGCTACAGAGGAGGAGAAAGATGGGAGAGAAGGGAGAGGGGGAGAAGGGAGAGAAAACAGGGTGATGAAAACGAAGGGGAAGACTATGAGCAACACAGAAAGAAAGCAAGAAAGATATAAAGAGATACATTGATTGAAAGGTGCAGAATAAAGAAAAGACACATGTATTGACAGATTGTATCCTATGTGTGAATTCATTAGCATTTTGGTTTCCTTCTGACGCAGCTTTAAATATTGTATATGCTGCCAGCTGAAATATCTACATATATAGAAGACAAATTTTCAGTCAGATATTAATTCCAAATGAGGTATTCTGTCTTTTGAAGATGAGGGTCAGTACATCTAAGACTCTGGTAGTCACATGGTAGTCCACGGGAAAGTGGTGCATCAAATGGAAGAGATCAAATACCTTTATGTTAAGACTGTGAAGAAGAGGGGAGCTAAGTCTGACAGTGATATCTGCTGTGGGATCTACATCCCACCTCTGTCGTTTGGTCATGAGCCTTGGGTTGGGTGACTGAAAGTTCATACTGTATATGCTGCAGCTGAAATGATTGTCCTTCATATGGCGTCTGAGCTCACCCTTTGGGACAGGTTGAGGACTTATGGCATCCAGAAGAGATTTACAGTGCAAGATATCCTCCTTCTTGTTTCAGAGAGCCAGCTGAGGTGACCCAGACATTTGTTGCTGTCTTCTGGCATCTATTTAGCAAGGTTCAACTCAGAGGCCATCAAAAGGCAGACGGTGAACATGCCGTGGGTAATGCATATCTTTTGTAGTCTGGAAACCTGGGTAGGTCCTAGGACCTCTCAGAAAAGGCTGAAAGACATGACTTTAGAGAAGGATATGAGCATGTGTAGCTACTGTCCTTTGGCTGCTGCTCCTACTTCGAAGACTCAGATGAGCAGCAGAAAATGGAAAGTTTGATTATTCTGTCGGTTCAATTATTGCATGAAGAATGCAAGTGGGGTCTGTATTCTCAGTCAAAAGGCTGAATATGGAGCACTGAATACTCTCACGGGGATTTGGGGACACTGACTTGCAGAAATCATAATGAAATTCTTAAAAACATATGGACACCATACTGCCAAAAAAAACAAAATGCACCAAATTTCATTTATGGTTTCTCTGTCCCACAACAAAAGTGAAAAAATGGATTACACACCCTCTCACACACCTTTCTAGGTGAATTGCACAGAACTGAATGTCACCTTGAGGAACAAGTAGGCCAGCTGTAGAGATTTGTAATGCATGGCTAGGTCTGCCTGCACGACCACTTTCTATTAGCCCATTGCAAATTACATCCACTCTTGCTTAATAATGTATTCAGTACACACACACACACACACACACACACGTACTGTATACATAGAGTTAACCTTTATGTAAGTGCTTAATGTCACATTCTGTACACAGAGTATGCACTTAAACATTAATACACGGTGAGCATATAAAGTACACACGAACACATCCACACAGTCATATTGTTCTGCGGCAATCAAACAGAGTTTTCACATAATTAATGGATTAATCAAGGAGTAATGAATGTGGAGTGGCTCCACATGGTGCTGATTAACACAGATGATCGAGGGGCATGGGGAAAACTTTGCATCTATCCTAAGTTAACACTACAGTGGTAGCCAGGGGAGAAGCCTACATGTTTCATTCCTATAGCGTAGCCGGGTGATTGACAGTGTGATCGAGCATACGCGTGTCTGTATTTGTGCTAACATAAACGGTAACTCTGTCTTCTTTGACTTTCCTTGAATAAGGTGACAACATGTGTGTGTCTGTGTAATCACAATGACTTACTCTAGATGTTATTGTGTTTCTCTCTCACCTCTTTTTTTAAGGAATGAAAGAGAAAAACAAGTAACTGTGCACGCTTTGTCGTCGAGCACAGGACTCCCAACTATACTGCAACTATAACTACTGTATACTTATACACAAAGATACATGATCTAAATAAACTGACTCGAACATTCATATAGTATGTGCAGATGGGTAATTATACTTTGTGATTACAGTGATGGAGTCCAAAAGCTAATTATCAATTATAACCAAGAACTGAAAACTAATCAAATAAAGTAGATCTACTTAAATGAATTGGAGTAAATCAACATTTCAACATTTTAATCAATCAGATTTTTCCCCATTTTGTGCATGTTTGACTTAAATAAACACTTTTCCTTCTCTCTCAGGCTGCTTTTATTTCATTATTCTATTTATTTAAGCAGGTGGGGCAGTTATGAGAAAATTCAAATTTACTACGATTGCACTGCTAGCACAGCTGCTCGAACTGATCCCAGGAGGGAGCGACACGACTCGGGGAAGCTGCGTGTGTGTATGTTTGTGTGTGTATGCGTGGGATTAGAAAACACTGGACAGTAGGAAGCAGTGGGACCAGTTTTTCTACCATATTGTGCCTCCTTCCTTCCCTCTGCTGATGCATCTTTCTGTCTGGTTATTTTTGATACAACATAAGCCTTCAAAACTGAAATCAAAGTCCAAATTGACTCAAATTGACTTTAGCGAAGAACATTAACCACATCTGGATAAAATGTTTGACTAGTCTTGTGTTCAAACTTGACCAGGCAGCAAGAAAATACACAACAAAGACATGTGCAGCATGTGGACCTGACTGTGTAAACATCCATACAAGAGGAGGAAATAGAAAACATGACAGTTAGGAGGATGAAGCTCAATAGGGAAGAGATGAAAGGAAAGTGTCATAAAAAACAGATAATCAGAAAGAGGGACAGACATCCAGAGTGCACCAGATGCCCTTCCTTTGTCTATTTGACAGTAAAGAGTTTAGATGGGATACAGCTGTCTATACTAAGACTGACGAGTCCTCTGCTGCATGGAGCAGCACGGAGCATCGTGGTACGGCTCGACCCCACTCACAGCACGAACAAAGTTACATTACAGTTCTGCTAATTAATAATGGAAAGTTTCACTCAAAGCCAAGACACTAACGCAATAATAAAGAAACACGAGACAAAGAATTTCCCCCAAAATAGAACAATAACAGCTTAGACAGTGTTTGACCTGTCACGTGTAGCCCACCATCAGCTCACTGTGGCCACGGAAAGCACTGCACTGAATCTCTCCACATAATGAATATTGTGGTGTAGCTCGGCTAAGGAACTACAGAAGGCAGCAGAGCGTCGGTGGAAAACAACAGAACAGATCCGCCTGTCTCCTTCCCCTCTATCTGTCTTACTTTTATAAGCGCAATTATCATTTCCAGGCCCTGACCTGTCCTCTCTGACAAGACTGCAGTGCCTTGACTTAGCCCTGGAAATTACTGCTACCGCTGACCATAAAAAGTCTTTGTCCAAATCACAGAGCCTGATGATACAGTATAGTGCTTAGTCTGCTAAATCTGACTTTGACTCTGACCTCTGTTTACAGATATTTTTTTATCACTGGATGAGAGCCCCAATATGTTCAGAATGTGGGGAATTTTCTGAAATTTTCATTGTGGGCAGTGCGATGTGTTTGTTTTCATGTGTTTCTCTTCTGACTCATTCACCTGCCTCCAGTGCTCTAAATGAGCACTGCTTTTTCTGTCCAAGCATTTAACACCTCCTGTTCACATCTATTCAAGTGGTGCAGCAGTGTCATTATCGAGTCCTTCTATTCTTGAATGCCCAAATGTGTGGTTGCCCGTTTCACACATCCTGCCACCGTCCTATCCTCCTTTCCACCTTTATTTTCTCCTTCCTCTTAGTCTTCTTTTTCTTTTTTCCCGTGTCCTCTCAGTGCCCCCCCGATTTCTTCATCTTGTCGCTTCGGCCACTGCTGTGCTGTCCTTGTTTCTTTCCAACACTCTCTAATGCACTGTCACGTTCCAATAAATGCTTTGTGTGTGTTGGTGTGAGTGTTTGCGTGAGCTTGTGCGTTGCAGGCAGTTGTAGGAAGCTTGGGTGATTAGCTCTGATAGCCACCAGATGCACAACTTAGAGGTAAAGTCACACACACTTTGCATGCACACACACACACACACACACACACACACACAAACTTGGAAGACAGACAGAAACAGACAGCAGAGTAGCATAAAGACTCAGTGAGTGACAGCAACTGAATGAAAGCACAAATAGCACAAAAAGGAAGTGACACATAAAGAAGACACAGAGCGAGCACTGAACGGTTTAGTATGTATGGAGAGTTTGTGTGTTGAGTGCTGTAGTGATTCTCCTTTTCATCCTTTGCTTGACTTTTGTAGAACAAACAACACACAAGTGAGGGCAGATTACAGTCACGCTTCTCCAAAATGGCTGTGATGTGACCTCAGATCAAAGCTTTGATTGGCCAGATGCCGCAGATGGTGTTTTTTTGTGCAGACGTGTGTTAGAAAGCAAGGGAAAGAGGGGGAAAGAATAAGACTGTCAAGCTGAAATATAGTTATCCTAACATAATGGACCATATATGGACCGATATGACCATATTTAAAATATATGCATGTGTGTCTGTGGGTGTGTGTATTCATTGGAAGCACTCTATCAGTCAGGACTATCAGATTGGGCAGTTGGCTGAAGTTGCTGATGTGAAGTGCCAAATACCAAAACCCTGGGCTTGCTCACAACTGGAAAAATCACACAAACGGTTATATGTTCTTCTTTTGTTGTTTCTTTTGGTTGTAGTTAATATTGAAAAGTAAACTATATTTAAGCAACAGTGGAATATTTCCAGCAGGAACAGATTAATGAACAGAGTAATGGCTAATAGGTGGGATGTCACTCTATTACTGGCTGTATACTGGAAAGTACATCAGTCACATTTAGTCAGCTATAGTCTAAAGCTGGAGCAATTTATTTAATTTAAGACAATGTTTAAAACATGGTTCAGGCCCTTGAGTGCTTATTTCTGGCAGGTCCTCCATATGTTAAAAATACAACTAAATTACTGCAGCTTTGACCAGGAGCATGAGTTCATGAGTTGGTTCCATAACTGTTCCATCAGTCTAGCTGCTGCATTTGCATGTAGGTCTATCAGGCAATTTTCTAATATTGGCTTCTTGTATTGGCTACAAGATGTAAATGTTTTAAACGATTACAGATTATTATGAAAACTAATATTTATCCCTGCTGAACTATCTGCTTTTGCACTTCTTTGTGGGCAGAGTGGTCGACAAATATTACTGTAAGAAGGGGACATACTTGCTGATTAACAGTGAACAGAACTTCCTTTCATGGCCTGATCCTCCTCAACCCAGCACACTAGTTGCAGTTTATCACAAATTATGTGCGTGTTTCTAATGAAGCTGACTCTTACAGTGAAAGTCAGCCATGTTTAGACATACTCCATTTAAAAACCTGTGGTGAGAAATCTTCAAAGACCAATGATCCAGCATTTTACAAATGTAAAATGTAAAATTGATTTTTTTTTCCTGTTTCAGATCCCAGCCCAACTTAGCATAGCACCTTAAGAATCAGTCTACCAAGTTCCTCAACATCTGTGCTCCAATCAGTCCCACTGTGCTGCTATGTGTGCAACATAACTTCCTGCATCATTAGCAGTCGGCAACCTGCTGTCACATTTAGCTGTTAGCACAGGCAATAATTAGCATTAGCATAAGTTAAATGTGGGGATATTACCATTAATTATACTGCTGTTACACTGAGCTTTTATTGGTTTGAGGAAAAATTTATCAAAAAGGTTATGGATGGTGCTCAGTGGTCCTAACTAAACCAGACCCTGAGCAATACAGCAGCTATTTTCAGAAACGTCATTGAATATTTATCTGATATACAACTTTTCCACCAAGAAGAACCAGATGAAACATCTCTAAAGCAATCAGCCCCAAGGATTATAGCTAGTACTAATAGGACCTTTTGTAGGATGACTCATGACCCTTGACCCTCAGTTCCTTGAGAGTATCACAAGAGAAGATATCAAGCACCTTTTTTCATATATTTTCCCAGGTGCATCATCTACTGACTCATCTAAATCATACTGAGGTGATGTAAAAAGTATGAGCTATCTTCTCTGAGCTTCTGAGCTAAATATCTTCTTGTACTTGTATTCAGTGTGTGTGTGTGTGTGTGCATGTGTGCAAGGTAACAAGAGGCATGAGCAATGTGACATGGTTCCCTGTGTCAGTGTTAATAACCTAACCCTGGTAATTCACATAGAATATTGATAGAGATGAAAATGGCCTCAAGCAGGTCACTGCTTCATTAGCAAAGACTAAGCGGAAACAAGAGAGTCGCAGCAGCAGAGAGGAGGGGATGGCAAAGGGACAGAAGACTGGAAAGGGAGAAAAAGAAGCAAGTATCAGATTTCAGAGATGAGCAGACAGAAACAGAAAACAGAAAATGTCATCAGATGGAGAAGAAATAGACAGATGTTACAGGAAATTGTTTTAAATCATATGTGGGTTTGTAAGAGCTCTCAGAAACCACCACTCAGTGCACGAGGGACCATGAAACTGTTCCAGTAACAAATAGAAAAGCAGTTATGTCACTCTTTCCTGACATGGTAGCAATTCATTATACTTGACTGAGGTGGCACTTTAAAGGTCTGAGCTGTATTATGACGTCCACAGCTGTTAGAGAACAAGCTATCAGGACATTACAACAATCACATGAATCACTCAGAAGAAAAAAATCATGTTATCTTACTCCTCCTCCTCACTATTCCCCGTTTTTTTTCACTGCAGCAGAGAGATATGTTGATCATATCTCTCTGCTGCACCCCCACTCCTTCCCCCTCTGTCTTCTGTCCTTGTTGCGCCGTGGTGTTTGTTTAATGTGGTATCGCCATGGCTACCGGTCACATTGAGGTAATGCTGTTAATCATCAACTTTATCACAGTGCAAAACAAACGGATGGATGCAGAAGCCCGACTGTGACATTTTACACTGTCTAATGATGAGAACAGTGCAGGAAACTGTGCCTAATGTCACACTGAACTGGCTGAGGTGTGTGTACATACAACACACACTCATCATTGCATTGTTTTTATCTATCTTCCTTTCTCTAAATGACCACGTTGATCAAATTTGATTGACATGACAACAGACAGGACATGTCGTGCCTCCAGGTCTGATGACATCACTACAGGCACAAAGTCAGTCTCCAAAAAAAACCTATCATCTTCATTCTCCCTCTCTCCTTTCTCTCCTTCTCCCAGACATATTGATCTAGAATACAAATCACAGATGCAAACAGGAGATGAGCCTGGTTAAAGAGTGAAGAGGGGACATGAAAAAGGAGAAGAAGAAGACGAGAGAAGAGGAATGGAGAGAGAGAGACAGACAGACAGACAGACGCAGGAATAGTCACATCTGAACCATCGCCACGCCCACTATCTTCCCTCAGTCTAATGAAATGGAGTGTTTTTGCTCTCATATCCATACCAGGTGACTTTGGTATAAATCACAGATGCAAGATCAAATTTGTGCAAGGTTACATGAAGATGTTTTACATTCTGCATGTGTGCGTGTGATTGACAGAGACCTGCTGTGTGCAGCAGGCTTATAGAGACATGCAAGAAAATAGAACAGTATGAAAGGTTATTTCTGTACACGCGCGCACACACACTTGGAGAAAGAGAGAGACAGAGAGAGAGCAAAAGAGAGAACTTAACATCTAAAGCCATGCTGCTCTGTGAGGCTGCACTTAGGCACAACAGTGCAGCTGCTAAAATCAGCATACAAACATGCTCACACTGACTATGCTGACACACTGATGTTAACCATGTAATACTGACCACTAACATGTGCCAATTAGCACAAAGCACATGAATTTCTGCAGCAGATTTCTTGGAAATCCATCCAGTAGTTGATGAGCTATGTCAACCTTGAAAAAGAGGCAGACAGACTGTCCTTCCCAACTCTCATGAAAGCACACATCCTCTGGGGAGAATGTTGCAGAATGTAGTTGTGAGGATTCTACTAAATAGTTAAAGCAGGCGTTTAAAGCCCTCTCCTCTTTCTGGAGCTGGTTATAGACTGAGCTCTGGAGATGGAAACACACATACACACTGTAAAAGGAGTCCTGTAACAAGCCTGTTTTAGCCATTATGACTCCAGAGTGTGAAAGTGAGCCTGGTCTTTTGGGAAGTGGACTGCTCTATACAGACATACACACACAAGTCTTTCTCTCTCGCACACACACACACACACACACACACATATACACATACACACACACACGTACAGTATAGCGTGGTCTGTGGGGAAGTGGTCCGTTGAGTACGCACATCAAGACTGGCCTAGATAGATAGGATGGCAGGGGACATACACACACACACAGTGGCCTCTTCTCTTTTACACACATAGACAGTCAAGGACACACTCATAGCTTATATAGTTGGGTCATTTCATACCAGAACACCTTATCCTTGTCTTAATAAAAAACAGGGAAGAAGAGAAAAAGGAGCATGGGAAACAGATACACAACTGGCCAGATCTGAGGAAGACATGAGTTAAAGACATAAGGTAGAAAGCTAAAGTACAGAAATATCGAAGAAGAAGAAAAGAAGAGGGAAATAGAGATGGATGTAGCAGAATTATTGAACGACTTGCCTTCTAACCTTAGTACCTTTTGAGTCCAGCCCTGGTCACTATGGCAACGGCAGATGAAAAGAACAGAACAAAATGCAACAGAAGTGCAGACGGACTGAACAGTACAACAAAATAAAGAAACAGAACACGGCTAAGCAAAACAATCAGCAACATAAATGCAGATACCAAGATCTGTTTTTTCTCAAAGGTGCATAGTTAGTTTCCAATTTGCATCTTAATCAAACTAATGATATTTTCTTCATGTTTGTACTGGAAAACTATAAACAGCAGGAACAGAGGCTTTAAAGGAAATAGATCAATTATATTGTACAAGTGAAGAACAGTGTGTAATATTAAACTAACAAATCCGTGAATGGAGGCTGATAGATGACATGTTCATGTTTCACATCAGTGCTGATCAGAACAGATGTTACTGGATATAATACAGTTTTTCTTTATCTGTTATGAAACTGTAATGGTATTTCTGAAAAGATGTCATTTTCCGACCAGCCGTCTTTCTTTCTCTAGTGCAGAAGTGTTGCTTAACCTTTTCCTGGCTGGGCATTTTGATCCGGCAGCTATAAGCTAATGGCCTCACACATGCACAGAGAAGGAAGTGCAAAGAAAAGAGCATATGCACACACACCCAGAGGCCAGAAAACGCTAATTTGTAGAGGTATCTTTGAGAGAACACTCACTGACATACAGTAATGTATGTAAAGTAATGCATTCTCGAGCCCTTTAACTGAACCTTAATCCTTACAAAACTTTTAATGGCTCTTCTTAAGGTTTGTCAGAATTTGAAAACCAACCAAAAGCCCTCACAGCCCCAACACGCACACGAGGTTTAAAACTTAAACTGCTGCTCCGCAAAGACAGCTGCACAATTCCACTAACAAACCGCTGCATCAATCTACTTGTAGTTTAGTTTGTCTTGCCTTGGTGCTGCTACCCAGCAGGATGACGCTTACAAAGTGTGCGTGAATGTGACTGCGTGTTTAGCCTATGGTGACAGACCATCCTCTTTGTAGTGCTGCTATCCATCTACGACCAGCTCACTAGAGGCATGACTTCAAACATCACATCCTGCGAGTAAAAAGTGACACATAAAAGGCAGAAGCAAAGTTCTGCAAGGTATGTACGCTTAAGAGGAAGCAAGGAAACTATTATGGCATGGCGCTCTGGAAGACTTATGTGACATTCTCACCCGCAGAGAAAGCAAAACATTTTCACAACTACACATATAAGATAAGATAATGGATGGATGGGACGTGTACATGCATCGCCCTTTGGTGATCGACATTCGTCCTCCTCTGTACGTCTCTGAATTCATTTTACTCTTCCTTCTCTCTCTCTTTCTCCTCCCTCCTTCACACTCTGAATATAGCCTCATGAAAAATAAATTGCGATGAGATGTCTTGTGTCTGGTGAGAGAGAATCTGTGGAACGAGGTGTCTATGTGGTATGGCCCGCTGCGGGGTGAACACGCTGTACGTGATCAGTGTGTATGTTAATGTGTTGGGATTAGACCCACTGACGAGGACAGTGATTTCATAAGTCCTGCAGTTCAAACAGTTTAGCCTGAACACTAGCCTGGAACAAAAGGCAAAGCTGCCACCTACACGTAGGTTAAGGCTTTCTGTCAACAGTGTGTGTGAACTATTGATGCTTCATTCAGTGCACTCGGGTGAAACATAGGTAAAAGTTGGGCATGATCTGGCAAAATGTAGCGAAAACTGTGTGCAAGAATTGGAGAAATACAATTAACTTCTTAGTATAAGCAATAGGGTTCAGTAAAAACACACAGTTTTACTTTTAGTTATTTAACATGAAGTAATTGTGGCCTTTTTTATCTGTACTTTTTCACTAGGTGTGTAGCAATTTCACGAGTCGGCTACTTCAATTATGTATTGTGTAGAGGTCAATGGCTGTCTGGAAGACAAGGAAAGTACATTTGAAATTCAAAGTTTTTCTTTGACAAACTACAAAAAGATGATTCGTTTGTATGTTTACAGTGCTGGCACTCTCAGGTGATGTGTCTCAGGCAGACAATGCAAGTTTATCTTTGTCGCATGTTATCCCCTCTCTGCCTCTATTTTATTCACACTCACTGTTACATAACTGATACGAAACGACTGTTTAAATGCCAAACCTGGTGTGCAGCTACAACATATACACCCATTTCTCTTGTAGTGTAGGTTCTCTTTCCCTGTATCTCACTTCCCCTCTTTCACATACACTCCGAGACCCCAGGCAACTGTACTGCAGAGGACAAGCAAAGAAAAGCGGGATAAGATCTTAAGTCTTTTATCAGTGCCCAGAAGGTGATCGCCCTCCTAGATTGTCGCCATTGATACACTATGCACTTTATTATTACCCTGTTATGATGAATTGATGTAATATAAATGATGGCATATTCATAATCTACTGCACTAATTTAGTAGTCAGTTATCAGAATCATCCAATAGTAAAATTTGCTCATCATTTTTGATGAATAATGGTTTTCTGTGGTTTTCTGTTGTATATTTTTTTTATGTTTCAAAATTAAGAGTTTAATTAGCTTTTGTACTGAATAAATGAAAAGCATTTAGTCAAATTGTACCTCAGCCAGATATTTCCCTTTATCATTTCTACACGCATTCATACACAATCTGCATGCAGTCGAAATGCTACACTAACCTAGTAATACTTCTGAACACAGGGCGCAGAAAAAACAATGTTACAATTAAGCTCACGTGGTTGAGTGTTTAACACACACACACACAAACCTAAACACAGATTTCTTTTTATTAACACATTAAACCATATTTTTTCTAATGCTTTACATTAACTTTAGCTCTTCAGCTTTTTCTGCTTTTTGAGAACTTGTTCTGTGTGTTGAGCTTACAGACTGAATCCCCCAGAGGAATAATAAACGGTGTTTTGTATGTTGCGTTTCTGTGGTTAGATCTACTTTGAACGCTATGGACTGTTACAGTAAATGCAGGCAAATGGACTGATTAGGTCATAGAAAAGGAAATGCGGTTTCACTGAACAATAAACTTTCGAGTGAACTAATGCTGAATGGGTAGCTGAGAAAGGGAAGGGGGAAGGGGAAGAGAAAAGGACGGTGGCAAAGAAAGACAATATAGCAGAATAGTCTGTACACTCTAAACACACACTGAGCACTCCTTTGGGATGACACATATTTATTTTAGTATATTCTGTATTTATAATGTGTATTATACTATGTGTATATTTGTATAATACATAATAGAACTGTGATCATGTCCATTTATTTCATTTAGAAAATAAAACAGTGTGATGACAACATACTTTATTGTTCCCCTTGAGGAAATTGTTGCTGAAGAGCTGCCAGACGTGTAGCCAGGAGGGTTCAACTGGGAGTTGAACCACTAACCTTGGGGTTCATAGTTGACCAACTGAGCTAATGCCACTAACAGCTGATGTGATCATGAAACACTTCATGCTTTTTTACCATACTGGCGGTCTACCAAAAGCATTAGCCACACATTTTGCTTGAAGTCTGTGATGTGAAGAAGAAAAAAAACTAAAAATGATTATAATTAAAAATAGATTAGTTTCCAGATAAACATGAAAGTTCTTCATCAGATTGCATATACTGTCCTCTGCTTGAGGCGGCCTGCAAAATCCAGGGCAAAAAAAGTTCATAATGTCCATTTACTACTTGCTCATAAAGCTTGACAGTGTGAGCCCATGGTAATAATTTAAATTATCAACTCAGAACATTATTTGATTTACAATCGGGGAGAGTAAGAGGACTACTGAAAGATTTTAGCAAGTCAATATCAAGTAGAGACTATAAAATTGGTGGAAATCGTGTTCTTGCATCCAATAGCAAATATGCAATCAAAAAGGAGAATGTAGAGTATGAATTAAGAAAGAGAGGGAGCATTGTGGCTACCTCTGACTATGAGTGCCCAAACTCAACTTAGTTTGGACATGTGCTTATACGTCCTACCTCTCTAATACACACACACACACACACACACACACACACACACACAAACACACAAGATGTTGTCAGTGTTGGCGTATTGTCCCACCAGAAATGAAGACTGAGGCCAGATAGCTCTAAGAGCAGAGGACAGCCTCTGGATAGATTTCCAATACGCAACCAGAGGCTTAAGCAAGACAGAGTCACGGATAATCCTCCTTCCTTCTCCTCCTCCTGTGCTCCCTCTGTTTCTCCCTCTATCCCTCTGGCCTTCCTGAAATCTCTGTCGCCTGCTCTCTTTCTCACTCATTTCATCCTTTTATTCTTCTCTCTTACAGTCCTCGATTTTCTCTCCATTGGCTGCTCCTTTCAGTCCCTCTTTTTCCTTGCCAGCCCATCTTTTTGCCCCTGCTCCCTCCATTTCTCTTTGCTTTTATGTCTTCTAATAAAATCATTCATTTTGTCCTCTTGTTTTGCATTTGATGTCTCCCTCCCCTCTTTCCTTCCCTCCATGCGTCTTTTTTCTCTTTTAGATGATGTTTAACGGTAAGACCAGCTCTTATTCAGTCACATCCATAAGGTAAAGTCATGACACACACAAATGCACTGATATACATTTTTGGATGCTGAGTGGCCTTTAATTGCTCATTAAAACCTCTACTACATTTGCTATTATATTGTTGTGACTAACACTTTTTTAAACTGAGCTTTTTTAAACATTTAGCATACAAGCTGAGGCTCTTTAATGCAAAGCAATTTCTATTTCAAACTCCTCGTCTCAGGGTGTATGAGTTGTAACAACTGTATACAGTTCAACCAAGTCATTTCTCTGACTGCATACTGTGTTTATTTATAGGCTTAAGGAGAACTTCACAATGACAACATTTTGTCGGACTAAACTACTGAATTACTAAACTCCTGTTCTTTTGGTAAAGCGGCTCAGTGGTCGGCAACAGAAGACTTTGGTTGAAATGACTTAAGAGATGTCAATAAAAACTGTTACGAACACTAACATTCAGACAGAAAGTCAATGCACCAAGCAGTGGTAATGTAAAATGCACACACCAGGCTATATATTTAGACACACGTCGCAGTCTGACTTATACGATAATCAGTTTCTAACCATCTCATCTTGCCACAAACTAACTCCAACCTGATGCGGAGCAACAACTAGTTTGAGTAGCAGTAGATTGGTGCTTAATTACCCAGATTTCCATCTACGTCAAGCGCACTGATAGATGGCTTAGCTCGCTTAGCTGTTGCTCTCCCCCTGTGGATGTAATTAAAACACGTTTGAGAGAAATGCCTGATTCGTTGTTGTCTCTGTTTAAAGAAGTCAACAACTTTGCCACCTGTAGATGATTTATCAGCAAAAAAAGAGTTTGAAGAGTTGCTGTGTGAACAGAGCCGTTGTTCTTTAAAAACCACAGACATGTTACTTGGCAGAAGTTATGTGTTGAAAGCAACTTACAGTATAAAGTGAACACATGAGTGGTTGCTGCAACACGTCTTCTGAGGCGACTTCAGTGGAATCATTGAGCGTATCAAGTCAAGTCATTAGAGTGAGGTGATTTGGCAGGTAGCCAGTACCCCGGGGTATCATCGGAAACCAATTAATATCCTTCACAGAGGTATCATGCCTCTGGCACAATGCCCACAGGAGAAATCAACTTGCCGATCACACTGCTGAAACCTGCTGCTGTAATGAGAGTGTATATGTGTAACTGCTTGTGTGTGTTTGATTTGTGAAAACCTGAGATCATGTAGATGCAGGAAAACTGGTTCAGATGTAACAGCAATTGTTTGAGTTGTAGAGCAGATACAAAGATGGAGAGTAAATGATAAAAAAAAAAACAACAGCAAGATGAAGTATCAAGTACTGTAGCATAGAGCTTCAGAATATCAAATGTCATCTGCTCTTTCTGGACTTTTGCCCATTAATTCCTCAAGGGGAAATTTGTCTTTTATTTTAGTTCCGTCGACAGAGTGGGAGAGAGGTTAGGGTCAGATTCAAAGCAGCATCTAAAGGGTTGTTAGATCATCACTGTCTTGGCAAACACTTGCTGTTGTGGGTTAGAGTTAGAGTTCAAATGAACTGTTAAAAACTTTTAAGCAAAGGGTGGTTTATGTAATAACATTGCATCAAAGTGTGATCATCTGTATTTTATAAGAAGCCCATAAAGTTCCTCCTGTAATACATCCACTCCCATAATAGCTACTTCACCAAGGTTCTAACAATTCACAAAACTAATAATATAGTTTATTTTATCAAATAGAGTTTGATATGGCTGCTACCGTAAAAATTAAATTTGAAATAAAATACCTAAAATTGAGTTTATGAGGGCAACAACGTGAGAGGAGGAGGATACAAACAGTGCTCATCTGTCTTTGTAACTCTTCAACAGCTGTCATGTAACTGTCAATAGACCAATGAAGAATGAACTGTCCGTGGTGCTGAAACCACCACCCAAGTAGACTCCAGCTTAATAAGCAAAACTTTCTGCCAATACCTTAAACTATTGTCATATCCCAACGATGGAAAAGAAGTTAAAAAGTTTATTCAGGTACACGTCTATCAGTTTGAAAATATTTTATCAAAGCTATTTCATTCAATTCCGCCGACCTGGAGGAGTTTGGTGTAATGTTTCACTTTGACCACAATGAAGTTTGTATCCATTCTACCACCTCCAGTAGACAAACGGGACAATCACAGGTCATCTAATCTAAAGCCTAATCTCGTATTACAGTTTTCTTGCTTTTGCCATGTGCTCTAAACTCACACCTAAACTCTAATATTTCTGCCCTGTATCTGAAATTATTTCCTGGACTTTTACATCACATCAAGCGCATGTCACCTGTAAGAGGTCACCAATAAGTTCAGAGCGGCATTGATGATCTCACGCTGAGCTGTACGACTACCTAATCTGGAAAAGAATTGGATGTTCTGCAATGAGAATCTACACCAAGACATACTTGTCAAAAGTAAAAGATCTGCTTGTGTCTTCTTCAGTTGTCCAGCACTTTTCCTGATCTGGCTGCAGAGTCACTATGACACACTGACAGGCTGTACTGTGTATTATTGTGATAATGGTGAGGATGATATCCACCACTTCTCTGTGCATTTTGAACAAAGAGGTCCTTTTGATGATAATAATAGATTTAGATGACATCATGGTATCGTGGTAATCAAGGTAACAGTGGGTTGCCTTACAGACTGTACACACACCTTTCTATCGAAGCTGCCAGTAAACTATTTTGCCGATGATCATGACATAAGCTTCTGCAGGTGGCATCCAACCCATGATTAGTTGCTCCTCAGAACAAATTGTTGGTGAATGTGCCTCGCTGCGACACAGATGCACGTACACACACATACATACACACATACACCGCCACCCCTCTCCTCATCCCCTGTTGCTATGGAACCTGTCGCCAAGGCAGAGGTATGTGTTTCTGATGGACGAAGGCGACGACGACGATGATGATGATGGTCATGAGGATGATAATGGTGATCGGATAAATAACCCTTTGCTGAATTACAAGGTCCAGCTAGCCGTAAACGAATGCACTGCTGGGCTTTGCTCTCTGCAACGTGGGTGGAAGGAGCGACGCGTAATACTGCGCAATGCAAACAGACCCTTTCCTCACCGTAAATCAGACCACAGCCCTGGATCGCGACTCACAAATTAAATGTGCTGCTTTTTAAACACTTAAAAAGTCGTCACGTTGAACTTCAGTCGAGTCTTGTGTGAAACGACCAACTGTCCGCTGCTGCCATCCCAAAAATAGCCCATCATCAACCCAATTCTCAGCAGACAAATAAGTCCTGCAGGCCCTCCTTCTGCCACCTGTCACCTCTATGCGATTTCTCCCTCGTGTTGCTATTGAGGAGCCCTGCGGACATGAAAACTTCGATTAAAACGTGACAAATACGACTAGTGATTATAGAAGAAGGGAGGATCGATAGTGATCGAGCGCGCGTATTGGTGGGCGCTGCTTAATTTCCTGCACCTCAGCGGCCACAGTGTGTTTATTTCTCACCTACAGCCAACAACATACATGTGCAGTTTAGTTTTATTCCCCCCAAAAATGAAATACTTTGGGGAAACAAGCGCTACCAAAAATGCACACACATATTTTGTGCTGGAAGTGTTTCTTAAACAATTCTGTTCCTCGTCTGTTGGCTAAAAATGACCACTGCCCACCCATTGTGCCCCAGTTCTCCGGTGGACAGGCCTGTCAAACCTACGAGTGTTGACTAAATCAAGCAAGAAAAAGGCCTCATCCAAAACTGTCCGCGGGTACCTGCAGCCTTGTTGCGTGATCACAAGTTCACTTGCTGCACAAACTGCACATAGTGCTCACTGAGGGAAAGTGGTGGAAAGAGAACTGCATCTGACGGTCTGTTTTAAACGAGGAGAAAGCTAACACCCCTTTCCTTCCCTCCCTCCTGCCTTCCACCTCCTCCTCTTCCCCCATCCCATCCCCTTTCCGAGATCATCATACCTCTCTTGCTCCCTCCCTCCTTCCCTCTCTCATACACAGTTACAAGATGTTGGCCAGTTATAAATAAAAAAAAGACACCACATACCTTGATGGTTCTCAAGGGTGTCCTCCGGGATGTACATGTTTTTGCTTTCATTTACCATAAATGTAGTCCGGCGTTATCCCTGTAGGTGAATGGAAGAAAAAGCCGGAAAAAAGCTGGAGAGGAGGAGAGAAAATAACAAGAGGAAAAAATAAAAATAAAAAATAAAAAAATTAAAAAGGGGGAAAAAAGAAGAAAGAACTGTCTAGCACTGACAGTTTGGGGTATTCCGTTATTTGTATTGATGGGGAGGGTTTCTTCGGATGGAGTGAATATTACCTAATCCCCATGATGGAGGTGAAAGCGAGAAAAAAGAGGGAGCTTTCGGCGGAACCGGTTGGGAAAACGCACCGGTGCATCCCTCGGTACATCCGGGCCCTAGGCGAGAAACATGAGACCAGCACCGTGTTCAATTCAATTCACACCTCGTTCGCTCTCTCCCTCTTTCTTTCTCCCCTCTGCCTTCTTGTTTAAGAAAAAAATTAGGTTTTAAAATGTTATAAAGCACGGGCGCTGTCAGTGACGGTCGCAATGGAAGTGCGCAAAAGACGCATTCGTGCGCATCTTCAGCAGCGTGTCAAAATGTGAGAGGATGAAGAAGAGGAGGTGGATGTGGTGGAGGAAGAGAAGGAGGAGTAAGAGAAAAGGAGAAAATTTTGAAAATGAGAAGAGTGTAAATATTCCATCACGGGTAGCACGGGGTTAACTCTCCCAATAGGTTGTCGGTTATTCCACGTATCTACAGCAGAGTCCCCCCAAAATACAGAAGCCAGGCCGTCCTGTCTCATCCGAAGACGGAATTCTCTGTCCTGATCCAGTCCATGATGGTCCGGTGGTTTGTCTGTCAGTCAGCCTGTCTGTCTCTTTGCCTGCCTGCCTGCCTGCCTGTCTGTCTGCCTGTGTCTCACTGATCGGGAGTTTGAGCTCTCTCTTCTCTCTGCCTCTGCTGCCCCTGCAGCTCAGCTCTGCAGTGATACCGAGAGTGAGAGAGAGAGAGAGAGAGAGAGAGAGAGAGGTAGCCCCCCCTCCCCGTGCATGTAGACGCTTTGACTGTTTCCAGATGTGTGTGTTTGTGTGTGTGTGTGTGTGACTGTTTGTGTGTGTGCCAGAGAAGAAGGAGAAAGGGGAGGAAGGGAGACTGTATAGGCAACGGTGAAGAATCGGCGGCTGGTATCCAGATGATGATGGTGGTGATGATGAAGACAAACATAATGATGTTGATAAACTGTGTGTGTGTGCGTGTGTGCGTGTGTGTGTGTGGTAGGAGACAAAGGCTCACAACGAAATCTTAAGAGGAACAGACGATCACAAAAAAAAGATATAAAAAGAAAGACTGACAAACTCATGAACGTAATACAAATTAGAACATCATAGCAAGTGGAAATGGGAAGAAAAAGTGTGTCTGTTTGTGTGTTAAAGTGAGACAGAAGGATGTGGAGGGATAATGATCCATAGCAGCCTCAAGTATTGCATAGACTCTAGTTTCTGCAGGAAGAAACAGAGATCTGAGATTTCGTACCTATGTCTGATTTGCCCGTAGCCTTGACACATCTGGACTCCTTCTGCCCCAAACTTTTCTTTGGCCAATGTTGTGTTTAAACACACACACTAAATATCTGTTTTTTCAACTCTTTTGTGACTCAAGCTCAGATCTTTTCATGGCTCTCTTTAAGTGTAAGAAACCATATGAGGCCTGATTTTCTTAGATCTTTGGATGTAGTGTAAATACAGATTTAAATATCGTGAAATAGACTGGCTCGCAATGACCGAAAGTGAACCATTTTATTCAAGGCACAACAAAGCAATTTTTAAACTCCCATCGTTGTTCCATTTTTTTTTCTCTTTATGCCCTCAGGATGATGAAGTAAGTTTCAGCAGTGTTCTCCATGACCAGAAACAAATTTGCCTTGGCCCCTAAAGCACATATGTCATTTTCTGGAGGCGTGGGGCAAAACAATGGAATGAAGCTCATTTAGGATTAAAATGTCAAAGACAGTAAAAAACATCAGCTGTTAACTACAATGAATAGCTGTGGACCAGGATTTGATGACACTGAGTCAACTGGACTATACTGTTCCTACTGAGGCTTTTCAGATATACCCATTTGCACATATTAAACATCGGGCACCTTGATATAAAATATTTTGTATGATATATAATGATATAAAAGATATTTTTCCATTATTTACCTACTCTTCAAAAGGGTTCTTGACCTTATTTTGAAAAGCAGTTCCTGTCTTTTATGGGCATAGTTACAAAGACAAGGTTGCGCAAACTTCCGTTGCAGTATTTTATATTAATGCATGATTTCAAATGTGTCAAATGCACAATTAATACATGGCAAAGCTTCACAAACTGGAATAACTAGGCTTGGTATAGCATTGGGATGCATTGAAGGTGCCAAGCAATATTCCCAGCTTCTAATTATGGTACTGGCCATCCTATATAATTGTCTTTGACACTGAATACGAACTTCACAATGTGTAAGCCTCATGTCAATCTCACTGCAGGCTATAATCACAAGGTGAATCTGATGACTCAACCCAGCCTGTATTCATTTGTTCAGTGCCATAGCGCAAAATCACCACCCACCATCCTGTAATAGAATAAAGCTTTTTTGTCTACATGTGTCACTGTAGACATAGTAAAGACAGGAAGACAGCTGATAAACGATTCTATTGATGACATTTGACAGATTAATTGTCTTTTTTTGAACAATATATAGTGTATTGTGGTGCTGATGTTATATTAATATAGTGTATATTTGGAGTAAAAATAAGAATTGTTGAATGCTTGTGTTGATAAATGAATGAAAATGTTTTTTTATAATACATACTGAATGTATTATTACATAGGAAAAAGCAGCATTTGTGTGGTGAACAACTACTCACTGGTTCTGCAGAGAAACCACCCATTTAACTGCCATATTACCATACTGTATAATACTATTATTATAGTGTTAATAATATTAAGTAGGATTTAACTTTTTCTGGATTAGATAGAACTTGTGTTAATTTTTTTTTTATACTACTAGGTATATAAAAATGGTTCCCAGAGATCGAATGGGGCCCTCTTGCAAAGTGGAACAAGATAAACATGGTGTGATGTTTTTCAATTGAATGTAATTCAATTATTTGTTTGGACTACTTAGGACCTCAAATAGTTCTTTAAAAAAGAAAAAGCGTCAAAATGCTAACGACTCATAGACATCAGAAACATGACAGGGCCTCAACCAGACACACACAAACACACACTTTTTTGTAGGGACCACAAGCTAGACTTCTTGTTAAAGAACTCTTTTTTAGAAGCACTTAAGTAGAAATCAGCCCTGTAGAATCAAGTGGCGTAATAGATGTCTGAATCTCCTCTTGACTTTCTTGCCAAACCAACCTCTGTTTGATTACACTGGCCAGTGAATGGAAGGATAGGCGGAAGGACAGATTGAAAGAAGGAAGAAAGGAAGGATGGAAGGAGGGCAGGTCGTGGGAACAGACACTTGTGCCCAGGGGACGCACAAACACACACACACACACAAAAACACAAAAGTCCTCTGCAAGCCAGCCTGCACATGGAATATCAGTTCTATTTATGACTGGTCTATATTTGTAGTTCCTGACCCTTTTGTATGTGTGTGACTGTGTGTGACTCTAAAGCTCAGTTGGTCCCTGGGAATCTCTGTACAGACAAACACTCAAATGTTGGAAACCAATAAACTGCTGGTCAGTCAAAGGGGAATTCCCTCATGACAGAAGGTTAATTTATTCAGCTGAACAATGAGATATTTTAGATCATTATTAATTTACTGCAATTTCCAACTAAATTTCAAGTTGATTCATACTTTTAGTATGGATATGAAACTTTTGGGGTATTCATTGATATTCAACTCAATAAATAAATATTGAAATCCTAGAATTAGAATTATTCCCATTTTTGAATTTCTTGTGGAGCATTTACGTAATATGCTCCATCTCTCTCCTCCCAAAATGTCCAAGCATTTGAAACTAAAGATTGCAGAGATAAAAATGAAACCCAAGATTAAATTAAACATAATAATAATCCATGCATTATGTAGTCTACCTAATTTTGATCCTCTTATGGAAGATATCCACTCAAGAACATCAACATCTTAAATTAATTTAACGTCATTTGTCATCTCAACACTAGCGCTGTTTGGCACGCAGCAAAGTTTTGTCTTCTTTTTTTTTTTATCCAGACGAGATCACATATAATAAGGTCTATGAAGAGATGATGGAATTATTCATGAGATGGGAGAGCACAATGGATTCAGATCTGTGTGAAAAAAATGCAGCATTGCCATCCTTCATTTGAATGGGGGTAGCGTGCTGACAGAGAGGAGGGGGCATCAAGGGGGGGTTGTCCTGATAATGTTTACCTAATGATGGTCAGACCAAGGATAAAACAATTGAGATGTGAATAATGGAGTTGTAAAATCCTTTCTGTGAGTATTACAAATCACAGCGCTGTATTTTTGTGTCTAATAAGCTTTTCAATATCATAAATCATAAATCCACCTCCTTTCCTACTGGGTCGTATTTCATTCTCTCACCAGTAGGACAAATGTGTGTGTGTGTGTGTGTGTGTGTGTGTGTGTATGTGTGTGTGTGTGTGTGTGTGTGTGTGTGTGTGTGTGTGTGTGTGTGTTTTCCAATGTGGAAACACAAATTACAGTGGCAAGCCCCAGAAAAATCTCTCCCCTTTTTCAATTTCAACAAGCTGTCCACACACTACATCCCATTATTCTTCCTGCCTGTGAGCCAATAACCAGCATCTCTTGGCCTATCCCCACCAATCACAGTCAGGTACTCAGTCTTGATTGAACGGTTATTGACAGTATTGACCTCCTGATGGGTAACTCGTTAACCTCATCATTGTCAAACACCCCCTGCCCCAGCAAACAGATACTGTAGAGACCACCCTGACAAATATATACACTCAGTTGGCAGTTTATTAGGTACAGTTAAAATCTTTAGTTACATATTTCAAAATGACCATATATTTGAATCCAAACCTCTCTAAGACTTTTACAACAAAATAAAAAATTATAATCTTCATGAAGCTAGAACCATTGTATTAAACTGCATCAACATACCTAATAAACAAGTCAACTGAGCGTCTATACCTTGAATCACAGAGCCGCAACACATCTAGACCTACTCGCCTGACATCTACTAACATATATTCACAAAGCAGCTTTTTTCATGGTAATGAAGAGGCAGACGTGACAAAGCCTGACCTGGAAGTGCTTCATTTATATTTAAGAGGAGAAGATGTGGACAGGAGTCCAGTGCTGCTTAAAGTGGAAGTTCAGTGTTTTCTCAATGTAAGTCATAAGTAAGTACTGTAGGTCTAATTAACTTGATGATTACACACATTACAGTGATCTGCTGTCATGCATATACAATGAACGGGGCTTCTGTATGCCAACGAAAGAAGTGGCTATGTCCCCACAAGAAGCCATGCAACAGAACAGGATATGTTGAATTTAATATGGAGATTTGCTTTCAGGTGATCCAGCTTATATTATGCGACACAGCTATGGCTGAAATGGATTTCAATAATTTACAGTCCTTGAATGTCCTGTTTGTATATCAGTTTCTGTTCTGACCTTGCGTATTCATTTTCCTAACAGGAAGAATTTCTGAACCTGAGATTAGTGCAATATATACTTACAGATCAAATGACATCTAGTACGCGAAATATAGCATCTAAATGAACAAGATGATTAGGTGTATTTAGATGACAGTACAAACAGACAGGGAGAGAAGACCTTACAGTGAAAGTGAAATAGATTCCTTACAGATTTACTTTAACATTGCTTGTGAACAAAAAATTCTAATAAACACTTTTAAGAGAAAATTAGCTGTTGAACAATCTGCTGGCATGCTTTTCATCTTTACATATGCAGGACAGGACAGAGGTAATTATTTTACCAAAAGAAATAGAAATAAACCCTGAACTGTGTAAGTGCATTATGTCTGTGCAGCCTGTGGGTGCAGTAAAAGGGGAGAGAGATGATTATTTTATCTGTCCCTTCAATGCCCTCTAGTGTATTTGATGGGAAATATAACTATAGACATCAGTCATCACTAGTGCTTTACATATGCGACAAGACAAAAGAGAAACACCAGATGTTTGCATAAACACAACCACAGATATACTGTTGGAATATATATATATATATATATATATATATCTATATATATCTGTGTGTGTGT
>JAUYWH010000015.1:8627750-8659913 GCA_034779795.1 Ctenopoma multispine | reverse complement strand
CCCCCCCCCCCCCCCCCCCCAAAAAAAAAAAAACTGAAATGTTATTTTTTTTTCTTTTGATGCCCCCTAATTTAGACAAACATGTACAATATAGTGTCACTGTTAACACCTCTATTGCTATATAAGACATTATATTAACATATTAGCTTTCCTGAGCTTGGGTCCTATAAAAATTAGGTTTTGGAGTATTTTTTAATATCTGTGAAATGCTCTTGAACAGTCCAGTATTTAGGCAGTCTGGCAAATTTACATAGAGAGCTATGACACATTAATACCACGGCGATAGCGTTGACAGAATATAGTCTTATTCTCTGACTTTCTGTGTGTTTTTTCAGGAGAAGACACAAGTGGAGGGCACTCTTTTCATCTACACAAGGTATCAAACCATTGCAGGTGTTTAATGTACTGTAAAGTTTTTCCATGTCAAACTTTTTAAATGGAGATGGTTTCTTAGTGAGTACAAGTACAGTAAAAGTATTTGATATTAATATTAAGAGGCAGCCTTTGTGTTTACTTTGCCACCATACTGACTGGTGACATGTGATATTTCTCATGTCAGAATTACCATTTTTTTACTTATCCAAAGTTGTCACATCCTTTGTAAATTAATTTCATTTTGTAAAACATAAAGAAACTGATAACTGCATTCTTTGCCATAACCAGTATCCTACAGTTGCTAATTTTTGAATGAATTCACACACATTATGTATTCAGGTTGGCATCTCCCAGGCATGGTTTCACCATAATGAACAGACTCAGCATGGAAAATCTGACAGAGCCAATTACGAAAGATCTGGACTTCCAGCTCCAGGACCCTTTCCTGCTGTACCGCAATGCAAGATGTAAGGAGAAAGACACATAAACACACACACACACACGTTATGTTTCCTAATTAATTATCAGCGCCTTCAGTTTTATGTCTAAATTTTATATTTTATCTCAGACTAAATAATTACCACTGTTTGCACTGTTTTACGAGCAGAGTTAGTCAGTGAGACTTACTGGAAGATGGTGACAAAGATAAAGAGGAAAAGGGAGCAAACAAAGGCTAAACGGGTTGATATATAGTTAAGAATAAAAAAATTAAACGAATAAAAAGACAGAAACGTCATAGTGAAATGTCTTTAGCACACCTATATCAAAATCCATATGAGAACAGATGTGTGTCTTTTTATATGTGGTTATATGCACTTAAAAATGACTGTACGAGGAAACCTGACTGTAGGTGATTCTACAGTCACAGAAGAAGTTAAATAATTTGGATAGTGAGTAGCATGCAGTTAATTTAAGTAATAAGTGGTGGTTCTATATAAGGACTATAGGTATTCTAGTGAATTCTATCAGCCTCCCTCTGATAACTACCTCTGGCTCACACATATCCATGTTGAGTGTGCCTTTGGGACAAGAGCCTGACGGCACTACAAAAACAGCCAGCAGAGATTAGATATACCATAAACAGTTACTGATATTCTACACACACACACACACACACACACACACACACACACACACACACACACACACACACAGACTTCTCAGGCTTATAGGCAGGTGGAATTCTTACACCTGCTTTGATGCCAGTATTTCATCAACATATGTATTCAGTGGACATAGGCATCATCAAATGTGGTCACAGCATCAGTAATTGAGAATGAATTGCAAGTGAACAGCTAAAGCACATATCCTGGTAAGGAAAGAAATTTAAAAACACATTAAAGCACTAATCATAGCTCAGCTGATGGCTATTTCCTCTGATAAAAAGAAATATGGCCTGGAGTTATGTGAGTAAAGAGGGTGGATGCATGATGGTCAGTGGCTCTAGCTGATTATGTATTGAACATGGAAAGTGAAACACCCAAAAAAGGAGAGATCCAGTATGGTTGTAATCAGACAGATTTTTATCACTGTAGCTGTTGTGATTTGCTAGTACATTATGCAGATTTACCAGGGTTGATGCAGATGTAACTGAAGAACGCCTGATGTGCTAAGAGATATCAAAACGTCACTGAGTATTTACCAGAATGTTTGGAGTGGATACATCTTTTTCCAAAACCGGAATGAATATCAGCTCAGAAATGTTTTTCACTGACTTACATCTGATCTGTAAGGCTACTTAGGTCCCGCAGTGTTGCTGCCAGTCCCACTGTGTTGCGACCTCTGTGTGCAGGGGTCGTGGAATCTTATCATTAGACAAACATGTAGCTCTTGGTGTTGCCGTAACTTCCTGGAATGGCAGTTGGCACAAAGTGGCACCCCAGGCTAAAAATAAGCTGTAGAGATATACTACAGAACAGGGTAAGATTCAGTTAAGAGAAATTTAGCCGGAACATGTCATTATTCCTCTGGCACATATCCCAGTGCACATGAACTGATAGGAAGCTTTTTGCATTCCTTTCTATAAGCACCTAAAATGCCTTGTAGTGTTTCAGTTGTATCTTTATCAGCACAGGGAGCTAAACCTGGAACCTTGGCAGTGGCTGGTGAATGTCTCTGATTCACTAGGTACTCTTAGGTGATAACAATTTATTTAATGTCTTATTTGTAAAAGGTTTGGGTTTAAATAATATTATCTTGATTTGTAGTTTTTTTTTTCCAGTATAATTATATATAGTTTCCCTTGCCACTAACCCTCTCACACAGTTTTTGGATCGCTAAAGCCACCTATGTGTCTTTTCTCCTTTTTTCTTGTTTTAATTTAACATAGTTAGACTGAGTGCTGAGGTTTCAAATTTAGTTTGAACAGCTGACTACCTCTACTACCACACCAAAGATGACCTAGTTCCACCTACTCAGTGGTGATTCTGTTTTCTTTGTCTTTTGTGATTGTAAACTGATGATACTTCTGTTGGTTTGATTGACAAACACAATTAGCAATTTCTAGACATAACCTTGATCTGTGAAGTGTAGTCTGTACATGTAAACACATTTCTTACATTCTGTAGACCAAATTATTAATTAGTTAATTGGTAGATAAACAGATACAGCAAATAATGTCCCTATTTATTATATTTTACACTGGAAGTGGTCACAGTGGAACGCTAATGATCTTCTTGTATCAGGCGAATGAACAGTCTTACCTCCAGGTCGGACATATGTGCATCCCAGGTCTCTCTCTGACACCAGCAAGCCTTTAAATCTGACCTCAGGTTCTTCCTCCAGTCTCTCATGTTTAGGCTTCCTCTGAAACAGTGCTCTCAGCATGGCTCCACTGGTCCGTCAGTTGTCTCACAGTCTTGTAGTAACGGTCTATTTGAGCCTCTCTAATATCTTAGAGGTGCTTAGATTTATCTGCAGTTCCTGTAATTCCCTATCTGGAAAGAGGTGCAATAAAGGTATTGTAATAGTTCTTCAGGTTAGATGTTTCTTCTTCAGTAGCAAAAGATGTAACGATTGTGCACTTCTCTCATAGGTTGCGCTGTGTGAAGTTCTTTAGTCAGGTCAGGTAGTCCACATGCAGCCGTCACTGTATGTGAAAGTCTCTCGTCAGAGCTAGACTTCAGTAGCAAGCCTCAAACGTTTGAGATCTGCATGAATACACGTTACTGTCAGAGAACCAACCGCTGACAAACAGAATATCAACACTGTTCCACCGACTGGTGGAGTGAGCTCTCTCTACTAAACTGATCACACACTGCAGTGAAAGGACACTTAAACCATCTCAGACAACAGTGCCGCTTACAAATATGCTTGGATTGCTAACCATAGTAAATCTAAACAAAACTTAAAAGTATTTTTCAGTGCGGCCAAACAAGGTTACTGTGTTGTCAAAGCACATTTAGCCCTCCTGGAAACATGACGTGGTTGTAAATAAATCAGATATATCTAAAAATGTCTTTCTTTAAAAGCAAAGTCCCAAAAGAGTTGTTAGAACAAACAATGACTGGTTGGAGCGTTGCTTCCCAGGCTTAAAAAAATGAAACAGTCCAAAAACAAAAGTCCTACTTAAATTAAAAATGCCTTTTTATATAGCCGTGTCCCAATGGAGTGCCATCAAAGAGTTGCTGTAGGTCTACAGTAGTGTTCACACGTGTGCTAATGCTCATTGTGTTGCTAGTTTGTTGGAATCACAGCAGATTTAAAAAGGCTTTACAGACAGCTGTACTGTCAATGCACACGGTGAAGTGATCAGTGCCAAAGTTTCCAATACTCATTGTTCAAACTGTAAATGGATGCCATCATATTCAAAAGTGACCTTTCTCAGTTAGTAAACCCTCCTAGTAGTAGTGTCAGACTCTGATCGTCGTCCTGCTGAAGATCTTTGCCCATGTAATTTCAGCGGAGCTCCCAGTTCACTTGGTGAAGCTTTGTCCTTCATCAATACAACGCAGTCCTTCTGCTCTTTCTTCTTTTCTTCTTCAGTCTCCAGTGTTATCAACTGAAGCCTTTTTGCTCTTTTTCTGCCTCTTCTGTCTGAAAGTTTCACCTCGTGGCCATAGTCACTTCTTTGTTAAGGCTAGTGGTTGTAGTCCTCCTCCCACTCTGTGTTTCTCACTTTCACTCTCCCTCCCTTCCTCCCTCCCTCCGGTTGAGGGTGACAGTTCTGGCAGATCAGGACAGAATGACAGGTTATATAAACTCTGTTAAACACACCTCCCAAGCCCTTTTTACACTTTACTCTTCATTTTTCATCTTCCGTCTTTCTCTGTTTGCCGGGGGAGACTGTCTTATATCTGAAATGTCACATGTTCTTGTCTAGTGCTTGTCATTCACAGCACTAAAGAGACTACAGTAGATGGTTTTTCTTTTGATGAACTTGTTGATAATCACCTCTATAACACACTTCACATATTTCTAGTTTAAATCCATCTCATGCATTTTTTCCTCAATTTTCCAGCTCTCTGACTTGTGTGACTGTGGGTCTCTTTGTCTAACAGTCACACAGTCTCATCCCCAGTGAGCACTAAGTGGCTCTGGCTCAACTAGACAGTCTCCCACTGTAGTTACTTATTTGGTCCTGGGCTGATTTTTCCCAGGCTCAACTGAACTTCGTGTGAGTGTGTGTGTATGTATTTATCTCTGACTTTCCCTCTCTGTCTGTTCCCCTCATCCATTCTGACCCTGGTGACCTATCTAGCGTCATTGTAGTGCGAGTGTGTGTATTTTTGTGCTTGTCTATTTGTGTGAGTATGTGTGTGCGCCTATGACCACAATGTTAATCCTGTCCACCACTTAGCGTATAGGTTACTTTGTTAAGTTTCCCTTTCCAGTCTATTTCTCTTTCATGTCTTCAACACTTTGTCTCTTTGCCTTAAGGTCTGGTTTAGAAAAGGTGTGAAAATGTGAGGTGTTGCTTTACTGTTTCTTTTAAGGCTTGCTGGGGATAAAGTGTATTGCACTAAAGTGCTTTTTTCATTTCTAGAACATGCAATTTACAATTAATAACAATAAATTATCGGAAAGTAAAAAAAGTCAGATACCTCATCAGTATTAGTATTGACAAATATCAGTAGAACTATATAACTGGATAAATGAAATGATCAGGGTTCTGGTAGTGCTTTTAGACCTCCTTATTGCTGGAAAGAATGATGAGTCTCTCCACAGTGGCTGGAATTAAATAATTATGCAACAACACGAGCTACTTCAATATGCTTTGAAGAGCAAGTGCAAATGAAAATATTAAACAGTGCAATGCAACCTACTCACTCACTGCTGTGCAATCTTGTGACAAATGTGTGTTAGCGTTGCCTTTTTCCTCCCTTGTTGTACATGTTTATGTAGTTCACTACACTCCAGGGGCCCATGTTTCGTTGTGTACTGGCACTGCTGGCTTCTGTTCCCATTTAATTGGTTGGAAATTTTTAAACCGTGGGTTAGATCCAGCCATGCTAATAATAAACCATTTACATGTCTGTCATGTTATGTTACATATGTCATGTGCATTCATGTAATTTTAAGGGTGCAGCAGGTCAATAAGCTCATTTTTTTGTCTGCTGACCTGATACAGTTTCATTATTTCTCAGACTTAACTTGGTTTTCAGCAGTGACTGGCTCATTATTGCAGACCTTGACATTTATTCACATTTTATTTATGTAACATGTTCAAAGGATCAATTCGCTTTCTCCCCCTCCCCCAGTGGTTATTCATGGGATTTGGTTCTATGACAAAGAGGACTGTCAGCGCATTGCTCAGAGGATGAAGATGTAAGTACTTATGCAACAGTAAGTTAATATACTGTATATAACACTTACAGAAAGTTAAATTTTAAAAGAAGATTCCATTTAAGAAAAAAATTTTAAGCATTGGCTGAGGAGTTAGGGTTTGACAGCCACAATTTCTTTCATATCTTAGTCTGCACATATCTAAAGAAACCTTAACATGTATATTGATGGACTCCTATGTGTAGCCTGACCCAGCAGGAGCAGGTCCTGGCTCAGTCTCAGGGTGGTTGGTTGTCCCCAGAAGGAGGAGGAAGAGGAGGAGGAGGAGCAGCAGCAGTAACAGGAGGAGGTGGAAGTAGCGGGAAGGCAGTAGATATTATCCAGATGCTGACCAAAGCGCGCACAGAGTATGACAAGGTAGGCAAGATTATTAACACGTTTCAGCAACAAGCCAATTCAAAGTTTTTCACATAAGATACAAAAGATATTGATATAGCAACATGAAAAGTCAATTATCAAACCATTCTATATTTTGTCTTCTTGTTGTGTGTGTTCACGAGAAGTCTACTTCAGAGCCAAAAGAGATAGGTGGCAGCAGTGTCCTATATGGAAACCCTAACCTGATCAAGCCAATACCTGTTAAACCAAACACTCAGGTAAAGCACATAATCCAGTGAACTTTCAGTTTCACACTGGTACATTGCTTCCTTTGATTTCTTGTTTGGTGTTTTTTGAGCCTATTAAAGATAAATGTTTGAAATACCAGAATATGATTTTACAGCAAGAGAAGGTGTTAAATACACTTTAGAAATAACTTCAGCTTGTGTTTATCTTTTCCAGGACAGTGAAGGCGCTGAACCCAAGTCTCTGTCTCTGGCTACTCTGTTCGGCTCTCCACGCTCATCTAAACCTGACCCCATCTCGCCTGTGCCAGAGTCATCCGCAGGAAAGGTTGCCCGCCCACCTGTAGCTCGCACACTGACCTACGATGATACAGTGAACTCTGGTGGAAGTGTGACTTCCAAAGTAGGGAATGTCCCAGTGCCTGTGTGTTCAGAGGATGCTCAGCAGCAACAGCACAGCCAGCCTCAGCACTGCCCGGCCATCCAGAAGCTCATGCAAGGACAGAGAGGGGTTAGTGGAGTTCTTCAAACCTTGTCTGAATCCCCTGAAAACCGTCTGTGTGACAACGGGGTTCCACTGGAGCACCACCACCACCTTTACCATCATCAGCAACAGCATCAGCACCACCATCATCATCACCATCAACAATATCAGCCTGACCCGATCAAGAGACTTTTCCAGACACAGCCACCTGCTCTTCCCTCCTCCTCCTTCCCCCCAGCTGCTCCCTCATGTTGCTCCAAGCCTCCTCCTCTGCAGCAGAGCCCCCATGTCCCTTCTCAACCCATAATGGTGGATTCTGTGTCATGTTCCCACCTTCAGACGCAACAAAGCCAGCAGCTATTTTTCAGCTTTTCCAAGCCTCAACCAGAAGCTCAGCACAACAGCCAGACAGCTTTGATGGCACAGGGAACAGGTGACACATCTTTAATGTTATAAACATGTTCTAAATGCAGAGAATCAATGTTTAGTGTGTACGTTTCTAAGGGAAATGTAAAAAGTGGCGTACTTAAAAAGTTAATAATAATAATAACACATATGGTATAAAATAACACATTACAACTAATAAATGGGTAAAAACTCCACAATTTTCAGTGATAATTTTCCCGCTTTACCAGGATTGCTGCCATCTCAGGTGACCAATGACAAGATCATTCAGCCTTCACAAGGTATCATGTCAAAGTTCTTGAAATGGTTTTGCACACCTTTATGTTCTGTGTTTTCATTGCTGTCATTTTTATAAATTGTTAGTTACTATTTTGTTTTCTGAATGATCGTATCATGCTGTTTGCCTGTATTTCATGTCTTTAATAAGTGAATATGTCCAGTCAGTAAAATCGGATTGAATATTTCTTACAGGCATTTGCATGTCGCATATCTATCTTCATTTCTTTATGTATCCTTCAGGTGTCTTGGAGGCAGAATGCCTTAAGATGCCTCATTTATTTTTGTAGATCATTGCATTGATTGGTTTCACTCTTTTTTTTTTTTTTTTTTTGTCAGGTCTGTCTTCCCAGATGCCAGGTGTGGTGTCTCCTCATGAGCTCCTCCAAAAGCTCCAGCTGGTCCAGCAGAAGCAAAACCTGGCTTCCCATGACCCTCCTCGGCTTTGTCCAGGACTTGCTCCTCGATTCCTGGGGCCCACTCAAAGTCAAGGTGCAGACTTAGGTGTAGGCTCAGTTGCTGGCCCGGTCCCAAACCAGACTGCAGCCAGTGTAGGTCAAAAAGCTGCACTGCAATTTCAGGCAAGTACTGTGAATTCTGTTAGCAGCCCTCTTTTGATTTAGGACAAAGATGGAGTGAAAGTGACAAATGTGCTGTACATCTTTTTTTGTTGTGGGAAAAAATTGTTGTGGGGATATCACTAACACCACAAAAACTATAGAGGCATACTAATAATAGTTGTCCTGTTTGTCCAGGTCATTTCCCCCCAGAGAATACCAGCCACTGTGGCCCCCACCATGCTTCTCTCTCCCAGTGTGTTCTCTCAGGCAAAGTCTGGTGGTAGCATGTCAGCAGACGCTCAAGAGAGCAGTCCTGCCCCCTTAAGCCTGTCCAGACCCTTGGTGCAGGAGGAGATCAGAGTTTTGTCCAGAAGTCAGCTTCAGGTCACACTGCTGCATCTGATACAGGTAAAATGAAAATTCCTGAAAGTATCTAACACAGAGACATTGTATATTAGTAGCTTCACTACACTTCTCTACACCTCTTTGTTATGTTTATGCCTAGTTTCACACTTCGATTTGTTGGTTGCAGCTCAAATAAATGTTGCTTGTATCCACACAAACATTTCAATGTGATGATTCTAGCTTGTGTGTTTCAGACTGACAGCTCATTCCTGGACAACATTTATGAAGCCTACGTCAACCGCTTTGCTAACGACTCCAGCAGCAAGTATTGATGACAGTTTACACCTTCTGTCAATATACACACTCTGTCCGGTTTAATGAGGCTCGTTCTGGCACCTAATATGGACATGCCACTTCCTGCTCTGAATCTCTGCTCCAATCACACACGCTCACTGTATCGCGTTTCATAATCAATCAACTCGGCTCTCTTTACTTCAAGTCTAGATGCAACAAAAAAAAAAAGCAGTTATCCAAAATTTAATAATGCTTTTGTTTCCATATCATTGTCTGACACCTCTGAATGAACACATTCTCTCAATCTGAACACTGCACATTTTTGGCACAAATCAGGCATACTCTATTTTATTCTCTTGAAGACAAAATATGCTGCAACTGCACAGTTTTCCATCGGTGTCTAATTTTAGTAGTAATCTAGCCTATTTCTTTCCTTTAGTGTAGCAGACTTTACATTGTTTTGTCATGTTAGTCTTTACTTCATCACAGGCATTTAACACCAGCCTGCCCTCTGGGCTTTAACAAACGAGTCTTCCTAGTCTAAGAACTAGTGCTGAAGGATAAACTTTTTCCTAAGAAATCTAAAATGAAATGGAAAACACATGACACGTTTTTTTGTTTTTTTCTGTATATATGAAGCAATATGTTTAAACAATTTTACAATTCTATTAAATTAAGTTCTTAAGTAAGTACTGTATATTTTACTTTCCAATTGATTTTAAAGCCATTAAATGATACCTTATCATTTTGACTTTTTTGTCTATCCAGCAGACACCAGCTCTGATATGTACATTGTTACTTTAGTTAACTGAGTAAAATCAATTGTGATGCCAAGTTGCTATCTTGCAGAAAGCTATATCTACTTTAAAATAACTTTAAACTATATATGTAAATATAATAATTTCAACAGGACACATGTCCCAGCGAATAGGACGGCACTTTGCAATTGTACTAGTTGGTCCAATTTCTTCATATCTGAATATTATTATCATAATGAATAATTCAAAGTGACATGGTATCCATCCAACTTGATGAAACAAACAAACTATAGAGGATTGTTAACCTGCACTACCTCACAGAGAGATAGTTCAGAGGTGTTGAAACTCACATATAGCCATACAGTAGCTACCAGAGAGTACATGATAACAACAGCAGCAAAAAAAGAACACATTTAAGCAAAACATCTGAATTTGTTTCCTATTTTTGTACTTGAAGATTTTATTGTTCTTATAGTACAAATAACCAGCATTTTTGCTGCTACACTTTACTGTACAGCCTAAAATATAATTAAATTCCATGCTTTTGTGACATATCTAGATTTATTTGGCAGATGCCGTTTTATTACTTTTAATCGAAATTTTGTCACCCAGAATCTTTTGTTAAACATTGTCATTTAAAATAATATGAGACATTGGAATGTCAATACAAACATTTTACACAACTTTTATTTTTTGTCAGAAATTATTTGTTCTTTTGAGAAAGTGGAATATATTTTAATTGGCTATTAAATGTTCTCAAACTGCCTTTGTTGTCTTTTACTGTCTTTTTTTGTGTTGTATTAATATGACAATATGACAAATAGCTTAATATGAGTGATTGTCGCTATTATTCAAGACGCAGCAACAAGTTACACTAATCTCATTAACGGTACACTCATTATTGCTTTAATGCCACTTCATTGCCGTTTTTTTTGCTACAATCAATAGTGTAACAAAGTGTCAACAGTGATTAATCAACTGCTTTTTACACACCCAGCAGTATTGAAAGACCATGCCCAATTAGCTCCAATAGTCTTTATAGAACATTAGTTTTTCCAATATTAAATCAGTCCCTGAGTTTGTCACGCTTAACTGAGCATGCAGTGCAAGCCAATAAAGCAGAGCTGCTGACACAATGGTATTAATTTGACTGATTATGGGATTTCATATTTTGTAGGAGGCCTAAAGAGAAGAGGGAAGGTGACCCAGTTGAGAAAACAATCAACATAAGGTCCATTTGGAAGCTGTTCTGGAGCTTTTGATCAAATACCATGGTCCACATCAGCAGATGAAGTTGCTGCTAAATGGACCTTGTGGTGTGATTGTGTATTCAGCTCATTTCTTTTAAACCTCGACTTTGTGTTTTAATGGATGAGAACTCCTCAACTGCTCAAAGAAAATGTCTGTAACAAGACTGACTCCGTCTGCTGATCTGCAGAGATCATGTTACTTGATCAAAAATTTCACTACATCTACTAAATGGATCTTGTTTTGAGATTGCTTTCTCGACTGTTGTGCACAAGGATAACACAGAACTTTGAATGAGCTCAATAAGCAATGCATTGAACCCCTCACAGCTCACTTATTTTGACAGGAAATTTAAATGTAAGCCAGCTATGAACAGAACAGTAGAGCACAGAAAAGAACGTTTGGAGAAGAAACAGAAACAAAGTGTTTTTTTTTTAAACTTATCGTGGTGTTTTGGTAATCAGTCTACTGTATCATGTAAAACTGAACAACCTCAAACTTCAATCACTAAATAGATTCCTAAAGTCCTATAAATCAATATAAAACTCCCTTGTGTAAATTGCGTATCACATTTTTCTGCCGTCAAAACCTACAGATGCCTGTTAGAGAGATAACAAAAAAAGTCTTACGTATTGTTTATTTGTTCATTCACAGAATGAAGAAAACTAATAAATAATGCATTTCCTTAGCACCGGTGATATCAAATCTTTGGTTTGAGGTTACTCTCAGTGCAACAATGGTAATAATTGTCTATCATGAACTGACAGCAAACCACAAGTATGGATATGAATCAGATAATTGGCTGAATCATTCATGGACTGATTCATAGGAAATAACCCCTAGATTAAGTCATCTCCCATGGTAGCTATAGCCATATCTGGTCTGAACAGTAGTGATAACAACCTGTAAATCACTGTTTTCCCATACATACAGAGTGTTCCTTTAGCGAAACAGACTACTTATGGGTAAAGGGAAAATCTATTCTAAAAACTAAAACTCATCCCTGCCATCTAGTGTTACAATTTTGAGAATTTGTGTTTTCCTCTCTGTGTGCGACAAATTCTGTTGACTCTAATCAGTTGCCTTCCTGTTTTTTGGTTGGGGGAAATGTCTGCCTCTCCCTCTTTCCATTCTTTCCTGATTCCTGTTCACAGTAGTAGATGCTTTTACCTTTCACTTAGGAAGTTTACATTGATTAATTTCTCGTGCACTGTAGACTATATATGATTTATACAAAAAGTATAAAAATACAAATTTATATTATTGTTAGTTGATCTTCTTGTTTTGACTTGAATGACACATAGACGCACGTTTTTTTTTCCTGTGAGACTAGGAGGTTCTACACTGTTGGTTTAGCTGATGGAGCTAAAAGTAAGGGCTGACTATTAGCGCTGGCTTAGACTAATCAATGACGTGTGTGTGTGTGTGCGTGTTTGTGTGTGTGTGTGTGTGTTTGTATTCATGCCTAAAGAGGTGGAGTCTCCAATTTGGACAAGGAGTCTAAACCATTTTTGTTGCTGCTGTTATTCACAGACGCAGGATTTTGAGAGAAGTCTTACTAACTTAAGCAGAGATTGATCATCAATGGAAGTCTGTGTTTAAGAACTGATCAAGAAGAAACCAGAAGAACCTTTTTCTGACTAATAAAGCCTTTGCATTTTTTTCTCACATATAAGAGTATCCCTGCATTCAAACTGAACATTTTTCTGTCTGCTACACTGAGACAGTGTTGTGACCATAATTAAGCTCTGCAGGGACAGAGGTGAGTGACACTGCATGAAATGCATGCTCAGAGTTTTCTTTATGTTACAGTGGTGCTTGAGGATCACTGTTTTTAAATGTAATGTGAGCGAGAATAAAACAGGCTATAGTAGGGGACTCTGACGGATGAAGAAATGAGACTTGACCAAAAAAAACAAAAAATTTAATTAAGTAAACAGAAACAGTCCACCCCGATTTTAATTATTTGTTTTATAGAGCATTTATGCTTCACTACATTGTTATGTTGTTGTAATTTTTAAGATTGAGGAGTTTTACTAAGCAGAAAAGAATAAAAAGTAAATAAAAAGTGTTTGTGAGCAGATATTTTGGGAATTGATGAGCAACGTGCAGGTTTTCTGCCCTTTAGATCTCACACAGACAATGTTTAATGAGGACATGGACTCTGAGTGTGCAGTCCAACTGACGTCGTTCTTCATGAACTAATCTGTTTGTTTATATTACAATCTTTTTACATATTATATATGTTACAAGTCTCCTAAAACAGAAAGTAAAAGTTCCTATAAGACAAAATGTCATACGGTCAAGTTAACATAAATGAAAAGCTCCAAATGTGTTTGAAATGTGCACAGGCAATGTACTTTTGTCCAATCAAAGTATCTGATCCGAAACATCCTGTTTTTTTTTCTTCTGTGAAAAACTCCTGACTACTAAGAGTTCTGTCCATGCTGATGGAGGAGGTGGAAACAGGAGGATATACGCATACAGTGTATGCGCATATGCAGTATGTGTGTGCATATGTGTTTGTCTCTGTGTGTCCATTTGTGTTGCACTCTCTTAATTGTTTTTATAAATCTGAAGCCTTTCTGCATATTGTCACATTGTTTTACTACATTTTCATTTCCATAAGAGCAAGAACAGATGTTATGTTGTGTGTGTGTGTGTGTGTATGTGTGTGTCTGCGAGCGCACAGCATGCTTGTAGTGTGCAAAGACATGTTAGCTTATTGTAGACGTGCAATGCCTCTCACTGTGTTCAGCGTATCCGTGTGTTGCTGGCAGCTAAATGCAGCTTAATGGTACCAGCAGGAGAAAGCCCATTTGTGCTGCAGTTATCATTTCAACATCATGACTAGGCTGTGGCGCTCATATCATATCAACATGTGAAAAGAGCTGATCTTTAGAGCTACAGTCACTCAGAGACTGATTAGGACACATGACATAGATGCTGGAGTCCTCTGTCTGTGTGTTTACAAGTGTGTGTGTGTGTATGTGTGTGTGTGTGCGTCCGTGACAATGAGAGTCCACTAGGTGTCTCACTGTGTTTATATTATAAAATGGTGTGAGTCAAATGCATGATCTTCCACAAATCATGACACGTCCCACCAGGGCTCACTTCTCTTTCCTCCTTTTTTGCTCGGTTTCTTGTCTTCTGTCTTCCCTCCCCTCCATTTGCGCCAATCTCAACTGTCTCCCTCTTTTCTGCTCTTCCCTGCTCTTGTCTGTGTCTTTCCAAATTACTTTAGGTAATTTTCACTAATGTCATCCATTCCCCTTTTTTTTTGGATCAAACAGACACGGTGCAAGGTGATGCAGAAAAGAAAGAAATGCAAATCAGCACTATAAAGACTGTGGGTCACAAAACGTTAGAGAAAGATCAGGGCAAGACAGAGAGATGCTGTTTGTGTTAGTGTATGAGAGAGAGAGAAAGTGAAAAGCATGGAGAGAGAGAAAAGGAGGGAGGAGGGGTTTAATCCTGCCTGGATTATAGTATAAACTGGTCCCGGAGATCAGGAAGATACACACTGGAGAGAGAGAGAGAGAGAGAGAGAGGAAGTCCCACTATCATCACCATCACTCCAGTAGCATCCTCATACTCCAGTCTCCATACTGTGCATGTGTTTGCTTCTGGTTCCATGAGGATTTGAGTTCAGCAGGAGGGACAGCAGGAAAATTTTGAAATTGCAGCAGGATTACTTTTGGGAATATGTGAGTGTGTTAGTCCTCCTTTAGGAATACCACTCTGCCTGATGACAAGGGCCGACATCAAGCGCAAAGTTTACCGGGACGTCCCAAGTGTTTCATTGCGCTAATTTTGTCTTGGCATCCTGTAGAGGGAGCAGGGAGGAGAGAAGCCAGTGATGGGAGGAGCAGAAATAGGATTAAGGAGTGTGGAGAGGGACGTGTAAGAATATGGCGAGACTCCGTTGTGACTCCTGGTGTGCAGAAGTGACCTTTGACACTGCAGACAAACCTTTTCTACACTCATTCGTTTGCCGGGACAGACATCTCAGCTGACATCAATCAATCAGACTTTTTTTTTTTTTTAAACATCATCAGTCACATTTGGCTGATAACTCACTTTTTTTCCAGAGCCACATGGGAATAGTTTTAAAGCTTTGACAAAATGACATAGTGAATAATCCTCTGTTTGAAATGATGGATGAGTATTTTAATCTTCCTGCAACCCACTTTTAGTCTCCAGCTTGTGTTTCTTTTTAATTAGCGATTGTTTCAATCTCTTGTCTCACAAGAGCCCCTTTTTAGTCTTTTCTTTGAAAGATTTTGACGTCTCTGTGTCATTCTTGGAAGCCCAATGGGTTCTTAATTCTGTGACTGCTTAAAAGACGACATGCTTATTGGGTGTTGTACCTGAGCTTTCTGATTTCTGATTTTCGTAGCCATGGACTGTTGCTCTGCTCAGTGATAAAGTCTGCTTAGTCTCAACATTTGAACTATACACGGATGTCTTTCAGAAAACTGTGGAGTGGACCTTTACTGTTTTGTAACAATTACTTTACCAGGCAAGTGTGTTATTCTTTCTGCCAATTAACTCTGACCAGGTTTGGAATTTGCTCTTGCATCGATGTAGAAACAATGGAATACATACTATATATCTAGTTCACTATGCTGCTAATCCTGTCCTGGACCAAACTGCAGGCAAAGCCAGCAAACAACTAGTGAACATACTGTGGCATTTATCTGCTTACACTTCAGACAGGTTGCTACCAGCCAGTGAAAAAACAGAATGTCCTCCAAAATGTATGACAGATATATTCTTCTAGTTAGTTAGAGAACATATCAGGCTATGTTTTTATTACGGCCAGCTTATACAAGCTCAGCACGTGCTAGCTGTCTGAATCCTGATTGTAACCAAGGCACCATCAGCAGCTTCCTTCCTGTGACTTGATAATCACAGGTGACTTTATTGCACCTTTAATGCTTGCCTCTCTCTGTGGTTGCACTGTGACCTAAGCTTTTTTTTTATGTGTTTTTAATGTCATCGTTTTCTCTTGGAGTCAGCATGCAACAAGCCCTGGACTGATGCAGATCTCAGCAGCTGGAGGGATGAAGCGCTGGGGTCTGTCTAAGACCGGGAATGTCAGTAAATCAGACAGAAGTGGGCCGTGCGGAGGGACGCTGATGATGCTGACGTGGATTATCCTCTTCAGTTCACTGTGCCCTTTGGTTGATGGCCAAATGAAGATCTCACCAGAAACGTGAGTAAGCCTGCTGTTACACCGGATAACCCTGATACTAACTTTTTAGCTCCAGAGACTGAACCATCAGCAGAAACCATTTAAGTCAGTTCGAAATTGCTATTATTTTATTCACCCATGTATGATTGTATCCTCACAACACAACTGTGTTATCAACAAGTGTGCTAGGTAATTTCAATGTAGGCACACATGCAGCTTTCATTTAGTAATCTTGAAGCCACATGTCAGATGGATGAGTCAATAGTGTTCTTTCTGTTTTGGCTGATTACTCCACACAGATACATATAGGCCATATGGGCACCTGTGGGGTATAGCTACCTGCCAAACTCTCCTGCAGCCTCACTGCTGCTACAGTCAAATCAGCTGAAGCTGAATCATCATTCAACTGTATATTGTGCTGTTTCTGTTTATAACCAATGGACATTTAGTCATAGTAACTTGTGATGTTTATAATAGAGTGTCACATGCTTACTGTAAACTGCGTTCTGATACTACACGGATCGCGTTATGTGGTTTATTTAGTCAAATTAATACTTAATACTTAAAAATTTAGTCAAATTAATACTTAAATATTAGCATATTGACATTGACGTGGCATTGTGACTGACTCACAAAACTATAGATGGCTAGCATAATTTATATTTATATTTATTCATAACTAATTGATCTGATGTACAGTTAAAGTTTACCATGCATATGACTGCAATTTACATATTGCATAAAATAAGTTTTAAGTTAATTTCCACACCAGGTCTTGTGATTTACTTTTACTGTCATAAATTGTACAAATTTATATAGAAGACAATCAGATTTATTCAGAAATTAATTAACATTTTTTAAATACAAAGATGGATTTCACGCAATAACTCATAATACCTAATGTGTTTATTTTCACACTAGTTGGAAGGATAAGTGGTCAGTTTTTCTCAGCTGGATATTTCTTTTGGGATTGAAAAGCTGTGTTTGTTTGTTCTCCAGAAACCAGACAAAGCTCTTTTCCCTGAACAGTTTTCCAACCTCCTGCTGACTAAAAACACTAACAGATCGATATAGTGCTGTCAGTCCACAGTAGCCTATTAACTTTGTGTGTGTGTGTGTGTGTGTGTGTGTGTGTGTGTGTGTGTGTGTGTGTGTGTGTGTGTGTGTTAAAGTAGAATGATTTCAGAGGGGCAGAGAAACAGTATTATTTTAATATACTCACATTGACTGCCTTTAGTGTTGACAGTGTATACTGTAATAACTTGGTTAATCCAATTTGAACTCAACAGATTTATTAACCTAAACCAGAAGCAAACAATGGGTGATCATACAGTTATGGGATATATTTAGCTTATGTGAGTTTGTACTTATACAGCTTAGAGGGTGTTTGCTGTCACTAGGCAGGCTGGTGTGACTGAGGGAGATTAAAGCTCCAGAGACAGCAGGGTTCAGCAGGCCAACACAGGTCACTGAGCCCAAAGTGTTTCACTCTGCCCAGGGAAGATTTGGCATCAGTTGACAAGTCCCTGAACGGAACATTTTAGAAGAAAAAGGTCAAATCTTTAGCCTCTCGGGCAGCATTGCTCTGCAGCAACAGCAGTAACATGTTTCGGGCAACAACACATAAAATAAATGGACCTGATTTTGCTTGTTTACAGCACAACACTCCCGGTTTGATCTTCTGCACTATCGATACCTTTTCTTTAATGAACAAACACTCATATTTTGCAATGAACATCTCAACAAGTCAATATTAAGAGCCAGTTTTCAGTACTGAGGCTGGCAGGGTGGCTTTTACAACCTGGTAACTAGCAGTGAGCTGGCTGACTCCCCATAGGTAGCTCCATCTGTCACATCCTGTCTACTCTCTAACTATCATTACCTTACCTCAGTGGCATTCACATGGAGGATTTGTAGAAGTACTGCATGAGCACAGTATAACCTCCTGACCTGGCAGACTGTCAGCTTTCACCGTTACCTTCACAATACTCTGCTACTGGTGAATGGTGGATAACCTTTTAACATGACTGCCTGTGTTCTTCTGTAGTCAACATCACGTCACACTATTGGTCTATGTTTTTCAAATAAAATATGAGATTGCTTTACATGTTGTATATATAGAGTATAACATTGTATATTATCCACATTATCTCATATATTTCTGAAGGAGTAACATTTTTGACTGTCTGTTACTGGCCATGTTACCCCTGTGTCCAGGGTGCAGCAGTGGGCTGTGTCCTTTGGCAAAGAGATCGCTGGCCTGTCTGCTAAATACTCTGGAGCTAAACTTCTACAGAAGGTAAAAGATACACGTCGACACAGTAACAAATGCAGACATTAACACACACACTCTGTTTCTGTAATTTTGATCCCATATATCCAATATATGGCCAAACCAGAGAGGTAGAAGTCCACAACCATTTTATCCACGACCATTTTACAATGTGGCTGCTCGCAAATTCAAAAGACATCAACAATATAATAATAATAAATATATTATCAAAAAAAACACAAATAAATGCAGAGAGCCATAAATACTTTAGAGAGTGCTGGATATAGTACGCATGACATCATCACAGCTCTCCGAGATGGGTGGAGTCTGAATTTATCCCTCCTCCCCTCTGCTACATCAGCCAACAAAAACATGACTGACTGGCATACATTTGCCATCTGCACATGGCCTAGGGACTATTCTGATGATGTACTTAGCATCACAGATGCACTTGACACACAAACACATACGCACCGACACACACTCATTGTGCTTCAGTATTGTGCTTCGCCAATACACAACAGTAAAATGTAATGCAGTGATTTATTGAACTGAGTCGAGGTCGAATTGTGTCCATTTGTGTGACTAATCATAGAAAACCAAGATTATGCGTGTGTCTGTGTAACTATAAGTGTGTCTTTTAGTAATTAGGAATTGTGCCCTACCTCCGCATGCCATCCTGTAGAATCCCTGGCAGGCTGGTTCACCATCTGCCACATGCGCATACACACACACACACACACACACACACACACAAACTAAGTATTCACAGAAAAATGCACCTACTGAACTTCTCTCTCCACAGTGTAAATCCTTATCTTTGATTTATCACACACTTTTAACCATGGATAACCAACAAATGTCAGGCTGGTACAAACAATTTACTTGATTAAGCAGCCACAGAAATAGTACCAGTAAAATCTCAGCAACAAGAAGACATTTATCACAAAGATCTAATCAATGGCTTTCTTGCAATATTTAATGACTCTTGTGGGTATTCATATATAATCTTTACTTATTTAAAAACACTGTTTTGCTGATAACAGTAAGCGTGTCTTTTTTGAAGAAATACAAGGATATTGAGGGCGTGGTGAAGATGGAGGAAGTGAACGGAGAAGAACTGGTGAAAAAGTTTGCAGAAGAGATGGAGGAGATGCTTGGGAGGAAAATGAAGTCTGTGAAGGTATTAATACATTCTGCAAAAACAAACAGACGCACTTTATTTTGAAGACTTCCAGTCACCATCGCAGATTGAATCACATTCTTAACCTGTTTTAACTTGTATTGTATCACAGAGGTTAGCAGAGGCAGCAGAGGATGCTGATTTGTACCACGAGTACAATGAAACACTGGAGGTATGTGACATTATGGTTCACTGTAAGAACACTGACCATTATGGACATTATGGACAGCACATGTTACCTCTGAATTATACCCAAAAAATAAATCTATGTTGTGTAGACTGCACTTTTTCAAACATGTCTTCAGTATTCCAAAATAATTTAGTGTTTATAAAAAGGTATTATCTGCTCCTAGTTTGAGTACTATAACTCCATGCTGATCAACACTGTTGATGAGGATGGGAACCCAGTGCCTCTAGGAGGAGAATTCCCTCTGGAGTCAAACGAACACTTCAACAAACTGCGAGTCAACACACAACAAAGTAACATACAAGTCCCCACTAATGTCTACAACAGAGGTAACACACACATGAAACCTGCATCCCATTGCACATATACTACATTTGATTGCCAGTAGAATATCTGTTTTGTTAATTTTTTCCTCATTTTCTGTAGATCTGGATATTCTGAATGGAGCCTATATGTCTGAGGCTCTGAATGATGTATTCATTGACAATTTCCAGAAAGATCCAACTCTCACTTGGCAGTACTTTGGCAGCTCTACAGGTTTCTTCAGGCTGTATCCAGGTACCTATACTTCAGAGTCTCCCACCTTAAGCACATTATGCACCCTGCACAAAATGTCTGGGTGAGCTTTCAGCATGTGTCAAGGAACAGTGCTGTAGATAAACATTCAGTTACACAAGCTATACAGTATACTTACACAGCAACTGACGATGCAAAAAACAATCGGTCGAACAGGATGACTCCGTCTACAGCTCCAATATGGCTGCTGATGAGTCCTCTTCTCAGTGTGTGTGTGAGATCTGTCACTGTCCATCCATGCATCTATTTGTTCATCCATACACCCTACAAGCCAGCCTAGCAGCAGTTTTCCCTCTCAGCATTTGTTAAATCTGTCACTGACTCTCTCTAGGGATCCAGTGGATTCCAGATGAAAATGGTGTGTCCACCTTTGATTGCAGAAACAGAAATTGGTAAGATCATATTCCTGATTGCTAAGATTAGAAGTCTTATTGTACTTTATGAACATTTGTAGCTGTGTCAAAGACAATAAAGAATAAGAATAAGCCGTCAAAGTGAGTCAGCATGCGCATTAACAGAATGCTGAAACCAGCAAACTGGAATTAGCCGATCATTCATTTAATTTACATTTGGGGTTTTCTGTGACACATGCATTAAAATATCTGTGGTGTTTAAGGGTTACCAAGTAAAGTAGGAGCAGGATTACTGTTCAGTAACAGGAAATCAAGTTCCAGGAACACGTAGTAGAACAAGACTACAGACATACAACATACTGTATCTTGGAAGGTGGAAATGAAAGTTAAAGATCTGGAAAGCATCCAGCCACAGCTGCTGTAAATCTCATTGATGTTAATGAGCTTGGAAAATCACGGGACAATAATAAAGAGATAAAGGGAAGCAGGGACGGAAGGACGGGGGAACAAATAAAAGGATAAGGCCTGAACTCTGTCTGCTCTTTTTGTCTGTTAGACTACTGATAAACAATGTACAGCCTCCATTTATGTCTGGGTATTATCTGATTTTCATTATGTTTTAATTAAATAGACTTTACTGCTCCCGTATTCACCCCTGTCTCTCTTTTGTAGGTATATCCAAGCAGCTACATCCCCTAAAGATGTGGTAATTGTGGTGGATGTTAGTGGCAGTATGAAAGGACTCAGACTGACCATAGCCAAACACACCATTAATACCATCCTGGACACACTGGGAGAAAATGACTTTGTTAACATTATAGCTGTAAGTATACACACACACACACACACACAAGGACAAAAAACACAGACACCAGAAAATCCTTATGAGTGTGGCAGAGAGATTAACACACTAGCACAAATACACATTCATCCTAACATGCAGGTACAGAGCCCGGTGGTAAATACATGGAAGAAGACCTACACATGCAAACAGGCACAAATTTTGGCCATGTATAACCTTACAGCTACAAATCAGTGTAATAAGCATGGTTTATCCTGGTATTACTCTCTGTGTAATCATACGCCGCCCGCAAATCCGCTGCCCTTAAGCCGTTTGTGCGCAGAATTTAAGGCTACACTCCTTTCAATAGACTGACCATGCAACAAAATGAAAATGAGATTTTAGAAAGAGATATGAGATATTTTCTGTTATTTCAGTCGTTTCTGTCATACAGAATCAGATGTTGCTTGAAATTATGAAGTAATATAATTAAGTGACATTTAGGGTGATTGACTGGATAATCCGAGGGATTAGACAGGGGTTAAAATCTGAATAAATCTTTACTGTCACCTGTTAGTAATATTGAATGTTAAGCATGGTGATCATTGACTATATTGTGTCATATATTTGGGTTCTCTTTGTAGTACAGTGACTATGTTCGCTATGTGGAGCCCTGCTTTAAGGGCACCCTGGTACAAGCTGATCTGGATAACAGAGAGGTGAGACACACACACACACACACACAACACACACACACACACACACACACACACAGCTAATTAATTCACGTAACCACTACTAACCTGTTAATCGTAATCTGTTATCTTACTTATCCTCTAAAGACAAAGATTACACTGTCATTAAATCAAAATTAAAGCATCATAGTGAATGTGTGTTATCAAGGATACAACTTGTTTGCCACGGGATTTACTCATGAAACTAGTTCATGTTCATGCGCTTATGTGCTCTTTGTCTTTTGTGCATTAAACTACAGCTGTTTTCCCTGATTCCTATCTATTTGTTCCACTTCCCTCCATACTCTCGTATATTTACTTCAACCTCCATTTCCTCTTCTTCACAAGGTCACAGCGTTTGTTTCGCTTCTCTCTTTTTCTCTAATTCTCCTTTGCGCGTTTTTGAATTTACAGCTACAGCATCGTTAACATCTCACTGTTTCTTTGCAGCTTTGCATTTCGTTGCTCCTCATCTGTTCGTTCCCTCTTTTATAATCCAGCATGTGCTGTCTGCTCAGTCTGTGTGTGAGTGTGCATTATGTGTATGCCCTACTTTCACTCCCCATCATAACATGGCAGATCAGGTGAGGTCACTGGACGCACACAATTTTAAGTAGGTCGTATGACCTAGCAAGGGATTAGATTGCTTATATGCTTGGGTAGGCAGGCTGTAACAGAATAGGCTTACAGATGTTGGCTGACATGCTTGTGTACTATGTAAAAAACACACACATTAACAAGGAATACAACTGTTATATAAGTATCAGCAAACATGTTACTCCCACTGTAAGTTAGGATGAGTTTAAGGAAAGTGGAAAAGCAACCCGGGAATTGAAAGTGGGTCCAAAACAAGCATAAAGAAAACCTGCACATCACACATCTTAGATTTCCCATAAACATTTCATGTCAGAATTGCAATGTACATAGTCTCTTTTCCTTTTTTACGCTAGTCAATCCATTTACCATATGATAAGAACCAGAGATTAGTGACAATGTTTCTGTTTCTTTGTTGTGTCTCCTTCCAGCATTTTAAGCTTTTGATTGATGGGCTTCATGTAAAAGGGGAGGGCAAAGTGAAAAATGCAATGACAGAATCTTTCAGGATCCTTAACGAGGTTTGTAACTATTTGCAACAACCATAGTAACTGTTAAGTTTTAACACTATGTAACACTGCTACTAATGATACAGTAAAATAAATTCACTTACTGGAGAAAGCTTAACCATCGCCAATTCATATATTTAGCATCAATTCTCAAGATCAAGTAAATTGTGTGTGCGTGTGTGTGTGTGTGTGTGTTTAGGCTGCAGCACTGGGTCAGGGCAGCCTATGTAACCAAGCCATAATGCTTATAACAGATGGGGCTATGGAGGACTTCCAGGATGTTTTCGAAGAGTTTAACTGGCCTGAGCGACGGGTATGAAAGACTCAGATATCAATAAAAAAACACACACAAGCATGCGTATGTATCATGCTAAGTATTGGATGTTTGCCTATGAAGCCTATATCTAATGCACTTGTCTTTCCAGGTTCGAGTATTCACCTATCTAATTGGACGAGAGATGACATTTGCTGAAAATGTCAAATGGATTGCCTGCAACAACAAGGGTAAAAACAAAATGTGTTTCTTTTAATTGCTTTTATTCATTGTCATTTCAGCAACAAGAAATAGAGTAATATATGTGAAAACTACTGCACCAATAAGTCTTAAATAAATATGTTGTTCTTACTAAGAAAGGAGAGCTGTTGGCCCTTTATCCTACTCTGAGCACATCACAAACCCCTGATGAAATACTTGATTATCCTCACAGATAAACCGTAAACACATCTCTGGCCAACACATATCATATCTGCATGTGTCTGTGTGTGTAATGGGTAACAGGTGTGCTCCCTTCTTTTGTGAACACTAGGAGTGGCTTCTGCCAACAATAAAAATATCTGTCATAACATGCAGACAAATATGCATATTGTTACACTCACCAAAAACCTTCAACGTACAGTTTCTGTGTTAGTTGAGTAAGCAGGTCTTCTTAATAATACAATAATACTAAAAATAATAAAAGCAGCAGTCTTGCTTTGCACATATTCATACCTGGCAATTCTTCAGTAGCCTGTTGTCACTGAGCAGCTTCACTGCAGGTATCCTATTGACGTCATTGTCTCCCACTTGTAGAAATGCCATAAACCTTGGGCTAAGCCAAGCTTAAAAAAATGTCAAAAGCACATTAGCATCAACGGGAGATTCAAGCTGTTTTTTTATTTTTAAAAAATGTTTTTTTGGGACTGTGACGGTTTTCTGATGTCTGATGAGTGAATTTTTTGCACTTAAAAGAATATACAAAGACCAGAGGTAGAAAGATAAAAATAATATGATGATCACTTCCTTTGCAAAAATGTTAGATTTTCTATAAATCTAAAATAAACTATTTGTTTCTTATTTTTGCATGTGCTGCAGGTTATTACACACACATTTCCACACTGGCTGATGTCCAGGAAAACGTTATGGAGTATCTCCATGTTCTCAGCCGGCCCATGGTCATCAATCACGATCACGACATCATATGGACTGAGGCTTACATGGACAGTGTGGTCAGTCTGGTTCTGTCATTATTAATGTGCTAGGTGATGATCAAATAATTATCTTGCACCAGTATCTACTGGAAGATATCTGTACTGCTACTCTACAACCAAGATAAATATTCTAATGCACTTAAAGTATGTATGTATGATAATAATAATAATACTTAGTATTAGTATATACTACATACTCTAGTCTAAAATTACAAACGTGCAATTAGTCCATGAAGAAAACCTTTTGATAACATGAATGCGCAAGGTTAGTTCAGATTTGTTCTGCATAAGCCTCTTAAACATCTTAAATTCTAAAATGTTCAGGCCTTGTTAGGTTACATTTTTGTATAGAAACAGGGAGACAACAATCTTATTTCTGAGAATTTCATTTGAAAAATCATTCAACAGTAATTAAATTCCCTATATTAATTAGTAGCAATAAAAGGCAAATGTTGGATACCACACATTGCAAACTTTAAAAGGTGAAACATGCAAAGAAAATGATTGAAAATGAAATGAAATTAATACAACCCAAGCCACAGTTCTCTGTTAACTCAAGAATGGAGTTAATTTAGCTAATTTTTAGCTGTTAGATGGTTCACCTGTAATAGTAGATCATAATATATAATTTGATTATATTTTAAGAGTCTTCATCTGAAAAGTAACTAGTAACTAAAGCTGGTAAATAAATGTAATGGTGTAAATAATAATATAATATTACCGTAAAAATAAATTCAACATAAATTGGAAATACTGCTACTGTTTTCCTGTACTTTACTGTACGTTACTTTACTTTCCACTGCCATTTCATGTCTGTTGTCTTTTCATCCTTCTGTCTTCATCTTCAGTTACCAAACACACAAGAGGTAAACATACTTAGCTAGAGTTGTTAGCTAAGCCTTGCTTAGCCTTTTATTTACACACTTTGTAGTCTCAGGTAGTTTTTGATTAATCTAACTTTTCATCTTCTGCCTTATGTATGTGGTAAAATTAGCTTAGCTCGTCCGCTAGTAAGATAACTAGTGAAGTAGCTTAGCCTAGCTTAGCCTAGCCTAGCTTTTCACCTGACACCTTTAAAGTTAACATGCTGTTTGAGGTTTAAATTGTAAATTAAGTCTTTATTTACATTTACAGTTATTTGTTTATAAGCTAGCCAATGTAGCTTTTTCACACAAGTTATTGAATCTTTTGTGTGTGTGTGTGTGTGTGTGTGTATCATAGCTCTTCAACACTCAGGCCCAAAGCCTCCTCCTGATGACCTCTGTAGCCATGCCTGTGTTCAGCAAGAAGAAAGAAACTGTAAGTATTAGTTTTTATTCAAAAAGAGATGTCACCTGTAACTGTACACTTGTGTCCAAAATTGTACATAAATGGCTTTTCTCTATTATACTGAATTTTTGAGCAAATCACCCAGACCAAACCAATCACATCCTAGAATCAGTTTCCTCAGTTTGTGGCTTTATGAATGGGTTATGAATATGTTTCCTGCAGTTGTCTCATGGGATTTTGTTGGGAGTGGTAGGAACCGACGTGGCCTTAAGAGAACTGATGAGATTAGCACCAAGGTACAAGGTAAACCATCCACAGCTACACAACATACGGTGTCATAACACAAACAAAGCTGACACACACCATGCAATAAGTAGTCAGTGATGAACTACCGGCATGTTGAAGATCTGTGATGAACTAGAGTGTATATGGTTGTTTTATTCTTCCATCTTTTCAGTTGGGTGTCCATGGCTATGCCTTCCTTATCACTAACAACGGTTACATTCTGTCCCATCCTGACCTGCGACCTCTGGTACTGACAATATTCATATTGCACAGTGAATTATTTTAGCTGAAAAACTGTTAAAACTTCATGTTGTTCATGTATGATAACAACTTATTACTAAACACTTGCTTTCTTGTTTCTCTGTGTGTATTTATGACAGTATAAGGAAGGGAAGAAGCTAAAGCCAAAACCCAACTATAACAGTGTTGATCTATCAGAGGCAGAATGGGAGGATACAGAGGAGAAAGTGAGTAACACACACGCACACACACGCACACACACGTATGTATCCTTGTCTTCTTACAGCAGACCGTGATGTTAACATACATACATGACATACTGTCATTAACTCTTAAATGAATGAGTATATGGTATCTGTATTTTGTAGCTGAGGACAGCCATGGTTAAAGGAGACACTGGAACCTTATCTTTAGATGTGAGAACTTCAGTGGATAAAGGAGTGAGTACTTTTGTGTTATGTGTGTGTGTGTGTGTGTGTCAAAAGGAGATGCCAGAGGAGAATCATTTTCCAATTTTTCTTTTGCATTTTATTGTCCTGTACCAGTTTAGTTTCTTGGTTTGTTAAAGGTAGCAAGTTATTCATCATGTTGTATTTTTTTATATTTTGAGTACAAGCTGTTTGACTGTTTCTCATTTTCATAAACTGTATGTTTCTTACAGAGGAGAGTGATGTTCCTGAAGAATGATTACTTCTACACAGTCATCAATGAGACGCCATTCAGGTTTGTATGACGGCTGTAAACTCAACAGTAACAGCAAAAACATTCAATAAATGTCTTTTATTTTTAACCGACCACTTGAATGCCTGGTGTTTTTCTTTTTTTGGCACAACCCAACCATATATACAAATATATTTGTGTTTCCTAGACTAGTTACTATTGCGGATCACTCTGTCAGTAACAGTTCAGTTAACATTTACCTGAATTCTAATAGAAGGTAAAATAATAATTCTTTTGTGTTTTGACAGTCTAGGTATAGTGTTGACCAGGGGATATGGGCAGTATATCTTCATCGGAAACGTCTCTGTTGAAGAAGGCAAGTCTTTCACTTTTGTCTCAATTCATTTGTGTCTGCTTTTCTTACTCTTCTTCACTAATGTATTTTTTCTGTTTTCCTCCAGGTCTTCACGACTTACTGGCTCCAGATCTGACCATCGCCAGCGAGTGGTGAGTATAGAGGTTGTACAAGTATTATAAAAGTGGTTGTGATTCTTCAGAATACTTTTTTGTATTTTTGATGATGTACGTATGTGTGCTTGTGTGTGTTTGTGCCGGTAGGACATACTGTGAAACAGACATTGATCCAGCCCATCGCAAGCTGAGCCAGCGCCAAGCTGTGGTGCAGTACCTCACTGGCAAAGAACCAGATCTGAAGTGTAAGTTGAGACTTTTGTTTTGTGTATTTTTATGAAATTAGAAATAGATTCTCTATATTTAAAGGCACCTTGGAAACCAAAGTGCAAAATAACACGTGTGTCACGTTTCTTTTTTTTTGTTTTTTCTCTGATTCTTTCATAGGTAAGCTCACTGTAAAAGCTCAGTCATTTGTTAACATTAGTATTACATTTATGTTTTTGCACCTCTCGTCTCTCCCTGTAGGTGATGTGGAGTTATTGCAACAAACTTTATTTGATGCTGTGGTCACAGCTCCTATGGAGGCTTACTGGACTGCTCTTATGCTCAACACATCTGGGTAAATATTCATACAAATACATACCCACATAAATGTTTGAATATATATTCTGTTTCTCTTTACCTTCCCTTTTTCTATCTTGTTTCCTCTCTTTGTGTCTCAGTATGGATGAGGGCATTGAAACTGTGTTCTTGGGAACCAGATCAGGCTTGTTGAGATTCCAGAGATACGCCGGTATTGAGAAAAGAGTTGCCAAGTGAGTAGGAAAAACACAAACATTTTGTGTATTAAATGTCATCAGAGTTGATACCATTGTGTCCACCACTAAAAGGTGGGAGTGATATTAATTAAAGAGAGGCTGAGTATTTTAAGTAAGGTGTGAGTTTGCCCTCTGGTGGGCACTAAAAGAGCAGCTGGTAAAAAAAGGGGTACAGAATACAGAAGAAAGTTACTGCTTGATTACTCCAGAAATGCAGATGATTAAAACGCAAAAACAGTTTCTGTTGCTCACACAATCAGACATACGCCACAATATGTATTGCATGTTTTTTACGTTGTATGTTTATGTGCAGATCAGCTGTTGAACTCTAACAACTGCTGCTATCCTGCTCAGGATCGTCATGTTGTTCTCTTTACTATCTCCCTTTTCCTTCTTCCTTATTAGCTTTTATTATCTTTTTTTGAGCAGTGTGTAGGAGGTTTTCTTTAAACTTATTTCTGTCTCTCCACAGGTCTTTCCTGACCTCAACAGACAAGGAGAATATGTTCACATTGGACCATTTCCCTGTGTGGTACCGCAGAGCAGCCGAATACCCAGCTGGAAAGTTTTTATATTACATGCCCAGACAGGACATTAGAGGTACAGTAGAGGAGATACCTTTACTGAGCAAACACACACACACACACACACACACACACACACACACAAAAAACACTTTATTTTCAATATACCCAGGTTGAGCCAAAAATCTCACAGTGACAGACTCATTTCTCTGTAGCCAAAAGGCTTAATATTTTGCTTTATATTTACTTTATAGCGAACTTACGTAGTTTATATCGGCATGTTTTTAACACAGATTTTGAAAGTTTGAAAAATATAAAATAAAGTTTTTAATGAGTCAAATCTCCACAAAGCATCAGTTGCGGTGGCTTTGTTAGTTCTGTTTATATTATATCATATTTTGTTGTCATTTAGAATAATCATAAAGACTTTAACAGTTACTGTCATCACATCACACTGTATGATCACGTCATACTAACAGTTAACTCCATCTTTCAATCTAGTTGACAAACAAAGTCAGAGGGAAAGACTTTCTGCCTTTGAATTTAATTTTCTTATTAACCTCTGCAGTGAAATGTATTTTTTGAAACGCTTTACAAAATGTATTGACTGCAGAGTGCTGTAGGTGGCAACAAAGGACAAGAATTCACCACATAAAGTAGAGGCAACTGGAATTACTAAAAAATGCATTACATTAAATGAGTATTGTATTATTTCAAATTAAAAGTAAATTGTTGTGTTCCACATATACAGATTAATTTGAGGCTAGTTATTTTCATGTGAAAAGATTTGCTATTATATTTAATGGACTGAATCTACATGTGATTTTAAATTTTAACTTCAAACAGAGACGATAGGAAGAGTTTTATGCTCTGTTTCTAAATCCTAATTTACCATGTGGATAGATACCTAATGATGTGTTCACAAGCTCCTGTAAAGACCTGTAAATACAATATAGCCTATGAAATATTAGGGTGATGGTAAATTCAGTGTGTTGTGTTCAGATGGATTCAGGGACTATGAGCCTGACTATAGCCCCACCTTGAGTGCAGAGAAGGTGGAGTACCACACTGAGGAGGGAGGGAGAAAACGGAGGGAGGCGGAGGAGGAGGAGGGTAGAGGAAAACCGTTATTGATACTTGGCACGCTGCCTCTCTTTTTCATTTATTTGCGTTCTGTTCCTCCTCACTCCATGATGTCAAAGCATGATGAATGCCGTGGTCACTGTTTTCTTCTCATTGCATGAGCATGCAATTGAAGTATGGGCACCTTCTCCCCTCTTATAGGAAGTCAGTATCTCTATGTCTTTGTTAGATTCTTGTTGGACGGTATGAATCAGGTTTCACTGTTTCTTTGTCATTACGTCTCTGTATCATCTTACAAAAAAAATTATTTCCACGATGCAGCCACAGACCAAGTTTGTCTTAGTGGAGTGAATAACTGGAATAGAAATATAAGGCACATGGAAACACATACAGTAATACACAGAATCCTGCTGGTATGAGTGTATTAGTCGATTAGCTCTCATAATCTGTGTTACATAACGCTTAAAATGTTAATCTGACTGGAATGTTTGGCTTGGTGTCAGTTGGCATCTGCTGGCATGAAGGCTGTGAATAGATGCACCGAAGACGAATGCATGACTTTATTAAATTATACCTCGCCTGTCAATCTGGCACCCAAATGTTTTCAGACATGTTTTGGCATACGTTACTGACATTTCCGCTGGCACTATTACTGCGTATGTTTACAAATGATCATACTAATTATGTATTCATTATGTAAGAAAATAAATATATCTTTTCATAACTTGGGCATGCATACTCATGCTTGTGTATATGTTTACAACAAATATTTACACTATGCCTTTGTGATGTGCATAAATGCACCCATGCTTCCACATGCATGTACTGATAACATAAAGTAAATTCATGCTAACTGTGTGTGTTGCTTTTTCTAGCAGCGAGGATAATGATTGCAACTACTGCTGTCACTGTAACGGTGGGCAAGAAAACTGCCATTGCTGGAGGTAGGAAGACAGTATTTGTTTAAATACATACATACACTCTTTCAGTCTTTTTCCTCTCTTGCTCACTCTCTTTTTTAAATTTTCTCTTGTGCTGATTTTTATTCTCATTCTAAACTTGCCTTTTTACCAGCACATTGTCTTGTGCAGGTGTCTTGTCTTTTGTTGCGGATTCACTTGGTACCATCGATTGGCTGGAAAATTGTGAAGTTCGTTACTTGTTGACATTTGATCTTGTTTAAGAATTGTTGGCTTTATCACCTTCCAATCAATTATATTGATTTGTTTATTTGCAACTAACGCTGCTGCTGTGTTCATTGGATGTGGTGTGGAATTTAATCCAAGACAAACTAATGGCAAACTTTTTTCATTATTTTGTCTTGAAATAGTTTACCTTGTTTTAGGTACAGCATTATATTAAGGTGGCCTCTAACAGACCTAGTAATTATGACAGGAACCACAGTCATTGACATATAAGGAGCTACAAAGTCCATGCAGGGATAAGGTCAGGTGGATATTGAAAGGGTAGACAACAAATCCCAGGACTGTGAAATGGACTGTCTATTTCCTGTTTGAAACCAGTAGTCAGTGTTCTTACTGTTGTTAATTGGTATTTTAAACCAAACCATGACCTTTCCTTGAAATGCTCTGTAAACTCATGCTCATGTCGTTTTTATGCCTAAGCCTGGTAGGCTCTGTATATTTGATTGGAGCTGTGCCTACAGAGGTCTGGTGCATGATAGCAGCTTATTGAGCTGATGGCGCTACTAACCCACATGTGGTTCCGTCAACAAATGCTAAATCTCAGTGATGGCCTTCAAAGCAGGTTGAGTGTTTATTTCACACAGAAACATTATATCTAATCATTCATATTTTCTGGCTTTGATTCACACCTTCATGATGTGTTAGTTACTGTGTGTGTGTGTGTGTGTGTGTGTGTGTGTGTGTGTGTGTGTGTGTGTGTGTGTGTGTGTGTGTGTGTGT
>JAUYWH010000015.1:8616229-8627650 GCA_034779795.1 Ctenopoma multispine | reverse complement strand
TGTGTGTGTGTGTGTGTGTGTGTGTGTGTGTGTGTGTGTGTGTGTGTGTGTGTGTGGGTGTGTGTGTGTGTGTGTGTCTGCCCCGGTAAGACTGACACAGTCATCTTTCTTAATTATCTGAGCACATATGTGTGTTTGTGTGTGTGCGTGTATGTCTGAAAGTAAACCTGCATGCATTTTGTCTCATTTCACTGACCGACATATAAACACTTAAAGCCTTAAGCACACTCACACACATGCACAAACGCGCTTATCTGTATTTCACAGCTTTCGTAGAAATTGTCTCAGGTGTGACAATCATGTTATATTTGGAAATGGAAAACAGGGAGAGCAGGAAGAGATGTGAGAAAGAGTTCAGAATAGATGTGTTCCTGTCCTTATACTCACTGCCTTTTATTCTTACTGTCTTTCTCTTAAAGTAGAAATGACAGAAAAATCTGTCAGAACAACATGTATATGAAAGCAAGTATAAAGAAAATTCAAAATGTAAATGAAAAAAGATTGGGAAATACTCATTTGTTTGACGTTTCTGAAAAAAAAAGAGAGAATTGGATATGTTGTTGGTTCTGTCATAACAGTGATTTGATCTAGGTAATAGATTACTAAATATTTGTATTCACCGCTGCCTCGCCGGATGCCAAGTGGAACAGCTTTTCTACCAACAGCTTCGCTCTAACAAAGCACTGCGGGATAGGCTGTATCAATGTTTTATAGACTTGCTCTGTCTGACTTTCCTACATACACACACACACACACACGACTCACTGTGATTCATTCTTTGACACTCTTCTTTACACTGTTAAACCCTCACATACGTCTCTCTTTTCTTAGCCTCATTCTTCCTAAGCTGTCGGACCTGTCTCCTGTCACGTCCTCTAGGTTTCTCAGTATTTCTCTTCCCCTCCTTATTCCCCGTCATGTTAGTCTTTCTCTTATTCCTCTGTTCTCTGTCTTCTACTCATTTCCTACTGCATCCAAGTAAGCAAGGGAGGCTTTTTTCTCAAGCGTCACGCTTACCACCTGAAAGCCAGGGGACACAATGGACTCTTACAGTATACATACTATCACAAAGCATGAGTGTACCTGCCTTTGGCATGATCCCTGTCCTTTAAGTTAACATTTAAACATGTCTACATAGACTTAAAATCAGTATACACAGTTGAAATAGTGTGGAACAGCACAGAAATATTCATACCCCTACAATGTTTTGTTCAGGGACACTTCAGGAGCACAGGTATTTGCATATACAAATGTATGTATGTTACATATATAGCAGAATATAGCAGATGTTCAATATGAGAACAGTGAAGGCTGCTGTTTTATGCAACCGAACTGTATTTCATAGATGAGGTGAAACGTTGCTTGTGTTGAATGCAAATATGTACTTTCATTGCTTTAAATAGTTGCGATTCCGTTTCTCACCACTGAGCGTCAGTGTTTGTTTGAACAGAATCTGGTCATTTTTTTCACCAGCTTCTCGGTGCATATTGTGTTTTTGCAATTTGGTGGCAGATTTAATTTCTCCTCCTGTGATGCAAGCCAAGGATTTGGTATTTTCAGTGGCTGATCCAAAATCAGTCAACCGTGACTACAAAAACACTGTGTTTATGCTGTTCTAAGGCTCAGCAGTGGATTAGTATATCTCTGTGGCAGAAGTGACAGGCTGTATGTAAATAAACCTAATACGCTCCTACTGTCAGGCAAACAGACTGAGAAAAAAGAGAAGAGGAAAGAGTGATAAGTAGGTAAATGAAAAGGGCAAAGAGAGAAAGATAGTGAGGAGAGAGGTTAGGACAGAGAGAGGATATTTGACATGGAAGAGGAGAGGAATACGGATTTAAAAAGAGGAGAAAAGGAGGTAAGATAGGGGAGGTGAAAAGTGAAAAAAGACTCACAATAGACCAGACAGAGCAAAGGATAAAGAGGGCAGCGATGAGAGAAAAGAAGGTGAAAAGACTAAAAAGATGACGAGAGAAGAGGCGACAGAAAGATAAATGGAGACAAGATAAGTGAGAGGACAAGGCAAGGAGAGAGAAGATGAGAAAGAGAGAAAGGTGAGAGGGGGGTAGAGGGCAAGGAACAAAAGAAATTACATAAGGTACAGCATGAAGTAGAGCTGTTATCATGACTCATTTATACTCCCATTTGTTGCTGTGTATTTATTCAGTAGCTCAGCTGGTAGAGCAGTCATCTACGAACCCCAGGGTTGATGGTTGCATTCCAGGTTCCTCCTGATTACATGTTGAGGTGTACTTGGACAAGAAAACAAAACCTGTAGTAGCACCAACATGTACTGCCTGGTAGTGTGGGAATTTGTCTTAACCTGCACATTACCTACATATTGTGCTACTGATAATTTGGAAAGAGTAGATAATTTTTCAGTAGTCTGGATGTAAATATGATTTAAGTGTGATATGTTTTTTTATTTAAATCAATGCATATTGACCAGGAAGTGCTTCATCATCATAGCATCATTGTCATGATCACAATCATAATAATAACACAACACACCATAGATTTCTGGGCAGTGTAGTCTTTAAGGCCCTCAGTCATCATGGCTGCTGCAGTTTGTACATAACAAACTATAATGTATTATTCTTTACACACACTATAGGAACATGATTCAGCTAGCTAAGATACTTAGCTACTAACAACACAAGACCTGCAGACCAGGGCCTGAGAGGACAGTGTTTCTAGACTCATAGAAAGAGTTTTGCTGTTGCTATTGTCACTGCCACTGTGTTTACACTTGTCATTTAAGTATGACTTTGCTAATTATTTATTATAAAAATTTAAATTCTATTTATGAATTGAAGATGAAAAGTCAGTTTAAACCTACAGACATCTTCATTCAGGAATAGCTTCTCCATCGTTTTACTTCATTGACTTTGTTTAGGCTTACAATTCAGACTTGATCAGGACTGGAGAGGAGGATTAAATTAGTTTACACCAAACCACAGCTTTTGTGCATCTTGATTCATAATGTGTCCTTACAACTTAGACATTCAAAAATAATTATTATATGCAAGCTGTTGATGGGCTAAGCAGTGCAGTGTTCATAAATGCAGCTAAATGTAAGAGAGTGTGTATGAGAGTTTGTTTAATTCAAAGTCATCTACATCTTATATAGTAAAAGCTTTGGCATTTTTACTATTTAACCATGACCACAACCTTTCCTCTACCTTTTCTAAATGTACCTAAGTTGTCCTACCTTAACCAAAGCTTAAATGTATTTTATTGATGATATGTGGATTTGGGATAAATTGAGTAGTAACAGCTTGTGAAAGTGAAAACTGTGGACATACCTTGTAGGGGCATTAAGTTTAAAGAAATATATAATCCAGTTCCACAACATAATCAAGTGATTTATATGAGATAAAACTGACCTTAAGCATGAATTGGAAATTATTACATTTAAAAAATAATGTACCTATATGTTTCTTTTCACCTATGTGACTATGTGCTAAATAATGTCCTCCTAATACATTTCAGAGATGAAACATATCTCAACATGTTGCCCTTGTTCACTCTTACCAAACTCTTTCTATGCGTCTAGCAGAAACTCTACAAACTACTGAAGACAAGTAAATTAACACAACAAATAAACAATCTTTACAGAATTTTTTAAACCTAAAACAAAATTAAACATAGACATTCTAAACACAAATAGACATACATTATGAATTGATACAGAAAATCGTAACAGTTACGCCAAAAACATTTTGGGGATTGCTGGGCCAACACACCATATGAAAGACTAGTATAATAATATTTATCTGCATCATACCTAAGTATAATATAACACACTGTTAATATAGGTTTACTTCCAGCCAATTAAAAATTTGACAGGGAGGAATTGTTAAATCGTAGGGGAGCAATATGCAATGAAAGGCATATAAGATATTTATGAACACTACAATATGTCAAGCAAACAAACTTTTGTTGTAAATGCACTAAACACACTGAAAGTTTGCTATTCTGATAACATTTAAACTGATAAACTGATTTGAAAAACTGATGAATCCTAATAACTCTTTGGCTGTGAATAGACTTTCATGTCATAATGACTGAACTTCCATTGCATATTGCAGATCTCTTGGGAATATCGCAGGGCGACAAAAGTATGGGAGAAGGGATGCATAAAAGGAAAGATTTGAGGTGGAAGTCTTAAAGAAAGTGTGAAAAACCTTCCATAAATAGCACTGGATGAAAAAATGGATGTGGAGATAAAGGGACAAAAAAGAGGGGGGAAAATAGCAGCGTCTCTTTAGTTTAATCCCTTGTTCATTAAAATCCCTCTGGGCAAATCGTTCATCTTAGAAAGAGAGGGAAGGGGGGAGGAAGAGGGAGACCAGAGGAAAACCGATTAGGAAAATAAAGTGCAGGAGTCTGAAGTTTGTAGTTCTTAGATGAATTTATGTAGTCCTTGCAAGGAGATGGGGTTCTCTGAGATAGTTCTTTTTTATGCCGTAGTAGCAAACCTTCACCTTTGAGGGTGAAATCATTCTGGAAAACTCTGAACAAAGAATGTTTGCTTTAAAGCATTTAAAGCAAGTATGTGGTAGTTCAAATCTCTTCATTAAAGCAATCGTGAAGACATTTCTGAACCAGCCTAGAAGCATAGTCCAAGTAATACCAGGAGATTTGACCACTTTTTCACCATGGTAGGAGTCTTTCCATTAGTCCAGATACTGATACGTAATTATTTAACAGGCATCAAGTAAGCAAAAGCCTTTTCCAGAGGAAAGTGACAAGTAGAGGATATTAAATTTCCAGTTTGTTCCCTGTTTAATTGAATCTCATGCACATCTCAGTTTGTGACACCTGGAAGATTGCTGTTGGTCCAGAAAACATCAAGAGAAACCGATGTGGCTCAGGTAGGGTAGAGAGAGTATCTAACCGTTGAATCTGACCTTATATTTTTGAATGGTCTAGCCATCCGCAAATGATAATTTTGTCAATCCAAATGGTTTTCGGTCTTATATTTAATACCCACAAGCCTGAAGTGAAAAGAGAGGAGACTGTACGTTTGATTTCCTGTCAACTTATAATCTGCATTCTCAGTATTCTCTCTGCAACAAAGCGGGAGAGGTGTTGATTATAGAAATGATTTGTGTCCATCCAGAAGTTCCATCAAGATTTCCAACATTGGATGTTTCTTTGGGAACTGGAGGTCCAAAGGAATATTGGAGGAGCATTAAGCCAGACTAGGATAAAGGCTGTTGGGCGGGGTTCGAGAAACTACCAACTTTAAAGAAGTTGAGGATCCAAACAAAAAAATCTGGACACTGCAGAATATCACAAATTCTTAATATCATTGTGAATATTGGTCCAATCACCAAAATACATAAATCCCTGAAAATTCAATCCAGTTTTACAAAATACTGACTGACATAAACCATGAGTGTCTTGTAACAGCTTAAATAAGTTTCATACTAGAAAGAGTACAAAACCATTTATGCTCTTGGCCAGTAGAATGGTAAATTCAGCAGCAGCCAACAGCAGCAGTAGGTGGTTGGTAGGCGAATTGGATGCATGATTGGTAACAAATACTGCAGTGAGAATGGCTCCAAAGAGAGAGAGGGACAGAGAGGGAGAAGGTTAAAAATAGAAAGAGGACAAAGAAAGGAAGACAAAAAGTGGGAGAATGGTGCCAGTACGAGAATCAGAGGGAGAGATACCAAAACTGTCTGTGTATAAAGCAAGCTCTTCCATCTCTCTCCTCTTTGAGCCCTTTTTAATTTTTGCCCTTTCCAACCATAACCCTTTGACAAGTCTGCCCTCCCCCATCTCCTCTAAGCCACAGAGGAGATCTGTTTCTCCTCCCTATCTTCCCCGTCAGCCTCTCCATCTCCCATCAGTGGCTGCCTCTTCTTCAGCTCTCTCTGGTATTTGGCCATCAGGGAGGCATAGATGCAGCCATACGCTGCAGCTGCAACCATCATGATGCAAACAATGCCACACACGACGCCGGCTATCACCACCGTGCCGATGGCACGGCGCACACTTGCGGGTCGGTAGCGTGCTCGGACACAATCTGACGAAGGCTCCCCACCTCCAACTCCTCCTCCAGCTGCTGTGTTTGATGAGGTTTCTTCACCAGTGTTGCCACTGTTGTCAGAAATTGGTGTTGCCCCACTGGGGTTAAGAGCACTCCTGCTGCAGGGAGGAACACCTCCTTGTCCAGAACGGGAACCCTCACCACCACCTCCCCCATTCTCATCTTCAAGTTGGAGGCAGTAGTTGAACATTTCCACTGGAACGCCACGGATGTCTCTCCCACGTAGATCCTTTGGTAGTGTGCACTCCACAGCATCCACCTTCCCCCCTGATGGAGAGAGTAAAAGGGGCAGGGAGAGGTAATTTATTAAATTCTTTATGTCTGTAAAGCACTACCAATTGAGAGAGAGAAAAATACTGAAAGAGGGGTGGTTGTGCCAACACTAGGATGAGTCATACATCACTTAACACACACACAGGGTTTGCTGTGCACTCTGCACTAAGTTTGAGATAGCCTCTGTTAGGCCTTCTTTAATTCATGAGATGACATGCCTAGCTTCAGCTGAGCTCTAGTGTGTGTTTGAAAGAGAGAGAAATATCTGAGTCACTAATTCCCACATGTGGCAGGGAGGTGGGGTATCTACTTTATCATCACATGCCACATTTGTCTACACACATAGTAATCGTCTCAAGGAGTTGAGCGTTAGAAATCCATTGATATGCGCCCTCAGATACATTAAGCGTCAGAAACAATGAGATAATACGAGAATAATAGAAAAGAGGAGAGAAAAGTATTATGTCCGGATGCATTTATCTCTGCGTGTGACAAAAAGAATCCCCTCAGCAAACACAGCGCTCTCTCCAAATATCCCAACTGTGTGTGCTTGAAGTAGTTCAAAGCAGATAGGCATTGACACAGGCTGCTGTCACCAAGCTTTTCCTACTTGTTCCGTGCTTCGTCAAACTTTCTTAAACACTTATTCTGCATCATCTGCCATTTTATCAGCTGTTGCCATGATTTCAAATTCAACTACAAAATGTCACATTGTAATTTCCTCTGTTCCTCTGATTATTATTAAATTATCATGTCCGCTGTGTCCGCTCTCTGACTACTGTATGTACGTATAATGGAGCTGGATAGTAAAGCCCAGATAGAAGAAGAGAGCAGAAAGAAAGAGGAGAAAGGAACAGAAAAAAGAAGAGATGCTTCATTAGCGGAGCAGCTGAGGCCCAAGGCACTGAGGTGAATGTAAATTTTTACACATGAACAGAGAGCGGAGAGCAGCTGTGGTTATCTGATGCACTAACAGCCCAGAGACACATGGATAACACACTCTGTATATAGAAATGCACAATAAGCATGGTAATGTGCATTCACACATCAGTGCAGTTGCATTATGTAGTCAGAAGAAATACACACCTAGCCACGTGTTTCTGTGATGTAGACTAGCATCCAATAGTTTCTGCCCTCTACTTCCTGACTTCTTTTCCCACTTATGCTACTGAAACATAAATCAAACATGTACCTCTGTACAGCAGCCACTCCATCCAGTGTTTGAAATCGCGGAGGTTGCAGTCACATTCCCAGGGGTTGTGACCCAGTTCTAGGTGTTGTAAGTTGGCAAGGGGCTCAAATGCTGCCCTCTCCAAACCATGAAGCCTGTTACTCGCTAGAGACAGCCACCTATGGAATTAGAATAAAATTAATTTATTTTATCCCCTTCTCTCAAGACACAAATGTAGCCCTGTGGCACTGATTGTAAAAGTAGGTTATAACAACTTCTGCCATTGCATCCACTATATTATCACTGTGGATGCAACACTAGGTGCTGTGTTATTTTCATCTTCTTTAAAATCTTCTTCATCCTATCTATTATCTTCTCCATCATCTTGCTATCGAATTACAATCATTGTCTTTTGATTATTTCAGACACTATAAAAATCTGATTTCTTTTTTAAACCCTTAATTTCACACCATTTCTTTCGTACATTATTGTTCAGTTCTAACCGGAATACTGACTCTTACTCTGGCCTTTGGTTGTTGACCTTCTCATTGTAGGATTGGTATGTTTAAAATCTGGGAATGTGACAGTACTCTAATGTTGCTCTGGAGTCTGTAAGAGAACACTGGATAAAAGCATGTCAGTGTAGATATGTGTCTACCTGAGGCTCTGCAGCTCATCCAGTAGCCCCAGAGGCACAGAGGACAGTCCGTTTAGGGACAGATCCAGACTCTGAAGACCCCCCAGACCCTGTAGAAACATCAAGACTTTTTTGTTGTGTTGTCTTTGGTTTCCTTATATAGTACATTATTCTACAGTACAGTGGTTTATTGTCTCTTTTCCAAAAGAGAGACTCAGCTAGAACCACTTGATGGGCTAATCTTGTTTAATTTACGGTCCCAAGTGCAGTCATGACACATGTTCATCGTACATACTGATTTGTTTCAGATAAAAGTGGATGAAAGTGTTGAGGAAATAGTTTATTACTAATTTACCACCTGGATTGGAGCCCAGTCATGTCAGTGTGTCAACTCAGGTTGGCTCTACTACGAAACAGGGTCTGTTGAACCTCTGTCGAGGAGTTGAAACTGTGTGTCTTCTGTCTATATTTACACATTATTTTGGTGGATTGACTGTGACTGCATGAAAAGCATGCTCGTTACCCAGCAGATATTAAAAAAATATTTATACTGGATTATATATTTCTTTATTTTAACTTTAAATAATTATTTTTTTTAACAATGGAGCCAGCATTTCGTGGAACTTGAACGCAAACGTTTTAAGAAGTATGTACCTGTCTTCATACAGTCATTCGGCATGTTTCCGAGAAAAATGACATTAATTAATTAAAATGTAATTGCAGATTTGTACATACTGAGACAAAACCAAACCAAACAGAGCCAGAAAATACTGATACTAATTGGCACTCCAACAGGGATAGTGAAACCTGCGTATCTTAGATTTCTGCTTAGGTGTAATAATAAAACAGACCATTATTTCCTGCACAAATGTCTCCATAATATCGAGTTAGTAGAGGTATACTGAGTTTTCCAGATTTGCATCCATTTTTAATGCTAGCCTCTTTTTGAAATTATTCCCTTATAAAGTTGTTAGATTTCATATTTGTTGAGGTAAACCTCTTATATAGATAGTATAGATATTTCAACAGAATCAGTACTACCTATTTCTATTGTGAAGTTGTGGTGAATCTGTAAGTATACTGATAAAAATCTTTCCTCAGCTCAACACCTGAAATAAATTTCATGATTTGGTGATTTCTTTTTCATAAAAAACATACCTTTTCTAATGTGATAGTTTTTTCTTTGGTTTCACATCCTGGAATTGATTTCCAGTTTGAAAACTGAAACTGATTAAATCACAACAGAGCCCAAAACATGGCTGGTCTAGTTATGTTAATTGTTATTGTTGTAATTTGTTTGTTTCTAGCCTACTTTTTTTTAAGCGTCTCACCTCTTTTTAAAATTACTTTTGTTACCAAGATTTGGGTTCTTTGTGTGTTTGAGTGCACTTAGCGGTACCTTGTTTGGTCTACTGTCTATACCTCCAGTCCAGTGATGCTGAGAGGAAGTGGAGATCATATGCTTACCAATACAGACATTTGATCTCTCTATGAAAGTGGAATCATTTTACCACTTCTAGCCGTGTTAGAAGAACAACTGCTTTCTGAGCTGTAGTACTTCACTTACTCTGCTAGAGCATCCTAACACTGTCTGTATAGATATGTCCACTCCACATGCATTTTTTATGAATTACAGTATAAATTCTGCATACATCCTATATGATTCTTAGCTGAAATATGTCTCTTTAGGCCTTGGTGAGCTGTACTAAAGATTGAATAGTGCTTACCTGGAAGAGGTCTCTGTCCGTTACTGTTAGAGAATTGTTGTGCAGAGTCAGTCTAGTCAGATTAGACATGTCTCTGAATAATCCAGCTGGTAAATTATCAAGGTAGTTATTAGAGAGGTCCAACTCCTAAGATAAAAAAAAAAAACGTTTACACTTTATACACCTTTGGAGTTTAGTTCTATATGCACTGACTGCATTTACATGCAATTGGGTCAATCCATTGTATCTGATCTGATGTAGATATCTGATGTAGTTTTTACAATTTGAAACAGCTAAAGTTAGTGAGATTGTTTTTACTTAGCCTTTTTTTTACTGCTGCAGTGCATATTATTTTCATAATTCAATAAACTTCAGTCTGAGGGCAGAGGTTGTCTGCTGTTTGCTCAGCATGAGTCTCACTGTACAGTACTACTTGGTTATTGTCCTGGGGGTCAGTCCAGAAAACACTCCACATGCCACGCTACACTACGTTAACAGCAACCCACAACATGTTCAACTGTTGGGCAAAGGAACATTCACTGACAACAAGAAACTATGTGCTGCAGACCTCCAGAGAGGAGAGGTTAGCAAAGGCAGAGGCTCCCAATGAGGCAAGCTTGTTGTTGGCTAGCTGGAGGGAACGACTTCCCGGAGGCAGGAGGTGCAGGGGAGGCAGGGAGGAGAGACCACGGCCCCCGCAGTCCACCACCAGACCATCTGAGGAGCAGATACAGGGAGGGGGGCAGGAGGAAGCTTGTGGCAACAGTACACACAGGGCACAGAGGAAGGCTAAGGGAACAAATAGGTTGGGAGAGAAGAAGAGAGACAAAGATATGGTTTTGGTTATTAGTTATTTTGTGAATGATCATTAAAGTGGTTAGTACAACAGAGAGACTGTAGAGGGCAAAGAATGTAAGAAAATGTGGAAATAGGACTGTGAAAAACTCTAGAGTAGTTTTAAGTGGCAATTCTAATTAGGCTGAACACACACTTTGTCATTTGAAATTGTCAGACCTGATCAACCTGAAATTTTCTCTCCTTCATCGGCCATTCAGCTGACTCATTGCTGTGAATTTTGGTAGATGTATGATAGAAGAGCCGATGTAACAGAAGTAGGAAGTAGAGAACACAGTTATCTGTGCTGTCACTGTGGCTTGTATAGGTGCCCAGATTCTTGTGGAGAGTGGTAAAGATTTAAAGGAGAGTGGAAAAAGAAACCAGAAAAACTGGGAAGAAACATCGGCTCAGCCCTAATCAAATTCCCTGCTATGTCAGAGGGGGTTTCAATATTTGTTCTTTAAAGTCTGCAATTACACAGAACATTTCTCTTCCTGCCATGTGGATGTTTAAACATCAAGAAACTGCACAGATCACATTATTCACTGTTTCATCTTCATGGTTTATTAGCTTTGTCTTTGCTTTCACATCCCAGAGATGATTTCCACTATAAATAAAAGAAAAATGAACATTAAAATCTAGCCATACTAGTTTTATTAATTGCGTGTGTGTGTGTGTGTGTGTGTGTGTGTGTGTGTGTGTGTGTGTGTGTGTGTGTGTGTGTGTGTGTGTGTGT
>JAUYWH010000015.1:8532765-8616129 GCA_034779795.1 Ctenopoma multispine | reverse complement strand
TGTGTGTGTGTGTGTGTGTGTGTGTGTGTGTGTGTGTGTGTGTGTGTGTGTGTGTGTGTCTGTGTGTGTGTCTGTGTCTGTGTCTAGCCTACTCTGAATGGTATTTCCATGGCAGCAGTCTATTCTGCAGAGTCACATCCTTTAAAAAAAAAAAAAAAAAGCTTTACTGGCACGTTTGGTGTTCTTTGTCTTTCTGTGTGTGTTTGAGTGCATCACACAGCAGTCTCTTTTTAGTGTCACTCATGGAAATCCCCTCTGTTTGTCTTATTTTCAACTCATTGTTTTCCTACACACTACAGTCATTTCATAATTTCTACTCATTGTCTCTGCTTCTTTCTCTGGTTTTAGTCGTCCTTTTTCATTCAGTTTCATGTCTTCAGATCTTTTTGTTCATTTGCTCCTATTCTGTCTTTATTTGGGTGTATCAACTGAAGCCTTTTAATTAATTATTTTTCATTTTCATTTGTTTTTTTCTGTCTTTCTTTCTTTACATCTGTCTGGCCCTTTCTCCACTCTATAATCTCTCTCTCTCTCTCTCTCTCTCACACACTTCTCTTTATCTTTCGTTTTCTCTGTCACACTGAGTCTCCCGACACTACTCTGTATTCCCCCAGTGTCTTGTTATAGTGGCTGACTTTGTTTCCATCCAATGACTTATCAGCACGACTTATGCTTTATCTCACTGTGTATGTGTGAGTGTGGGCATAAGCTTATTCATGTGTATTAAGCACAGACAAAGCATGATATTATGAAAACTACTGTCTAAACTCCAGACACAAACGCAGCACTTTTTTCTTTCTGACAAGACTCTTTGCTTCACCAGCAGATTTCATCACTTGCATCATCTGCATGTTATTAGCATCTATTTCTCAGTATGCCTTTGCCTTTTGTCACACTATGTCTCACCCACTCCCTCTTGTTGTATTTTCTCTCTGTTGGTGCATCTGTTGAATTCTACATTTGCTTTTGTTCTCATTTTCTCTCCCCTTCCTCTCACTTATAATCAAGACTCAATTCCCTTTCGTCACACATACAGGCTGTCTGGCTCTCAAAGTGATGAAACACTGTGAAATAGCCATTTACTGGCCAGTCCACATTGTGACATGGGTAGTCATGGGAAGACATGAGTGATTGCATATTGAAAGTCAAATCATTCTTTTGGAGTAACTTGATTTCCTCAGGTCCTCAGCATCTCAAATATTAAGTACTCTATGGTAATGGTGTGGAGAAAAAGAGAGATGAGAAGATTCTTTATATACAGTTTCTCATTAAAATAATGTTTTATTCCATTTAAACTGGTCATAAATAGATATAGAAAGAGAACAAAATCTATCAATTTCACCACTGTAGAGACAGTGAAGTCTTATTAGTGAAGTCTTATTAAACTTATAAATGATAAATTATACATTTTTCAAAATGGAAGTAAGGATAGAATAATAATGGAAAAAAAAGCTTGTGCAGTGTTTATGTTCTATAACCTGTCTATGACCCCTTTTCCTTAACAGATATACTTTTCCATCAATAATGCTGAATTACAATCAGTGCATAGCCTTTAATTTAAAAATAAAGAATCATTCACAAGACTAACAGTAGTTTATTCCTTAATGTGAACTATTCTTAATTATAGTTTTTTTTCTAATGAAGGCTAAAATGCTACTTAACCTTAAAGTAGACTTAAAATCTACTTAACCCTTCACTGAAACTCCAGAACTCTGAGTTCTGACAATACAGACAACCATACAAATAGCATCTTACATCAGACAGTTTTTATCTTCCAGACAGAACATGACCTCACCTAACCAGGACACTGCCCCATTTTGAAATTCAAACCAGACAAGTTCAGAAAATAAAGACTGTGGTCTCCAAAGAAAGATTAGCATCTATGAGGTGACTCTCCTGTTCCTGAATCCGTTATCCTTCCTGCTCCATCCAAAAAAAAAAAATCCTAATCTTTGGGAAAATTAACTCCTCTTCATAAATGTATGAAAGGGGAGAATTTAGTATCCTGAAGCTTCCTGTGCTGTCTTACTTTGTAGTGGAAATACCTCAGAAGACCTGCCTTTCCCTGCAGCAGCTCTAGAAAGATTTTTGCTCCACAGTGACTATGAATTTCTCATAACAGGTTTGAAAAGGTGCAGTAGTGCAGGAGATTTGTGAGGACAATGTGGCTCACAGGCAGAAGCACTGTTATACAACTGAGATGGAGTGAAAGAAAGCTGGGGAGAGAGAAAATATGCTGCTTCTCCCTTCTATCATGTCAAATTTTAAAATTGCCTTTCATACCTTTCGTACCATTCATCTCTCTCAGTTTGGCCTGTATTTTACAAAAGTAGACTACTTTCTCATTCCCAACCACTACCTCTCTCCTCTGTTTTCTCTGTGCTACTGTACATTATACCTCCCCATCAACCTCTCCCATCCACCCTCCCTATCTATCTATCTTCCAACATTTATGAGTGGTTTTAGCTGCTGTCGTGGAGGAGGCGGTTGTTGTTTTGGCTTATTTTAGCTGTTTCCAATCCTTCCCGCTGCAGCGCTCCACACAGCCAAACCAGAAGGAAAATATTCAACCACAGTAAGAGAAATTTTGGAAGGTTCAGTCTAAAGAAGTCGAAAAGGTTCTTTGCAGTTCAGTTCCGTGCAAAAACGCTTCAGCCTGAATCTTTTCCATGCATGCAAGAATCTCCAAATGCATGCCGTAAAAAGTGCTGACACTTGGGGCAAATGTAGGCTGGCAATGGCCTTAGTCATAGGAAACAAACTAAGACTGAAATGCAACTAAGTGTTCTTGTATGATTGAAGCAGGACTTCTGAGGCAACTGTTTGAACTGCGTTGCGAATCACAGCTCAGCACCCACATTTAGTTTTTAGAAATCTAAGCAGCATGAGAATGAGCTATATAAGTGATAATTTGACTTAGAATAATAATGTAAAACATATTAAAACTCTCTCTGCCAATTGAGTATCTGGGCTATAAAATATTCGTAATACTAAACTTTAAATGTAATACCATAAATAAAATTTAAATTGCACATTAATCATGTTAATGATGGTTAGAGCTCATGTTAAATTAGTTAGTTTCCCAGCCCAGCTGGTGCAGTGACTAATGGCACACCTGTTTACGGTCCCAAATTATCTTTGAAACAGGATCATTTACTGTTATGTGTGTGTATCTTTGTGTGCATGGCTGTCTTGCAATATTTAGTTTCTCTATTTGTGAAAAGGTTTGTTGTATTACAGTACTGGTCCACACAGAAATATGCATCTCTGTTTGTCACCTTCATACACACAAAACCTAACCTATATTAAACAACTGGTATCAAATGGCTCTGCAATGTGATGTGTCTCCTAGGAAACCCTGCTTGACAGCTCCAGGGCCTCAGCTGTCTGTAAGTTTATATCTAGGGGCCCCTGGGTGACACTGGACCCAGCTATGATGTCATCACCGCAGGCACTTCTGTTACTGAGCCCAGTTGCATTTTACCAGGGGACAAATTGTTTTCCATGCAAGCGGCGGACTTGGTGCTATCTTATGACTAGACCAACCAGCTGTTCTCCATGAGACAGACTCTCCTGTATTTCTTAACTCTTTAATTTTCACATTAGACTTGAAGTCTGGCCCAAATGTACAGTGCTGCAACAGGTCAACAGGAGATTAAATATTAGCATTACTATCCTATACTTTTCCTTCTTTTACGTAACAACTCCTGAATGTCCTCAGTGGCAAAATGTGTTGTCTGTAAAAGGCAGTACGTTTTAGATGGTGCTGAAACAATTACTCAAGTCAAACGGTTACGGGTGCCAGCTTTTCAAATTCAAGGATTTTCTGCTCTTCTCTGTTTTGTTTAACTGTAAATGAATTATCTTTTCATCAATTTGTAGATCTCACCTTGGGCTTCAGGGAACTCTTCATCAGGATTATGAAGAGTTGTTTATGGACAAGCATAGAGAGTAAATGTATAATGGATAATATTTTAGTTACATTGTTCAGAATGTTGTATATTAAATAAATAATTACCAGTGCGGCTTGTTGACCCTGTCTCAGCACAAGCATCTTTTACATTGTGTGCTTCAGTCGAAGATCGTACAGGAAAGTTGTCATGCTCTGGCAGAATGATTGCTCATCACAGCAATATGTGTGTGTTTATCCAAACTTGATGATAATGGGTCAGTCATAGTAGTATCTGTGTTTGATGTGTCCTCATTACACACAGCCAGGTGTGATGCACTCTACGATTATGGGAAGAAGTGGGGGTCAAACTTTATATCATTAAACTGCGTAAAAATCATCTCACAGCATCACATAATGATGACTCCCACTTCTTCTCTCATACCAACGCTAAAGCAAACCCTTCAGCATCACACATTGACGCTCTGAGTGCATCACTCCTTGACGCCATGGGAATGATGGCAGTTGCCTGTTTGATCTGTTGGCCATCATATATAGTGTATGAACAGCCAGTTTTTCCTGTAGAAACAGTGGCGTTAATTTATAAGAGACTGTTAGATGTCTGTGTGGGTATGTAACGTGAGACCTCGTTTAGTTAGCAGATGGAAAATAGCCAGCAAGTGTGAAAGTTAGTCCCTCTGTGTGTGCTTGCGTCAGATATGTTTTGTCTTCATACAGTCTCTTATGGTGCTAAGGTACTGTATAAAAGAACAACTGATAAGATAATGCTGTGTTACCTTGGCAATTGAATGCTGTAGATAAATAGAAGAAAGATGGCATAGGAAAAGAAGTTTATAGTTCACAAACTAAATCCCATCAACCCACATTATTACTTTTCTCTCATGCATGCAACCATTCTGCCTGACTCTCAGTCACAACCGTGTATAATTGCTTACTCACACACAGGAAGTCATGGTCTCACACACACACACACACACACACACACACGAAGCACGTATACATCAGTTGAGGGTAAGCAGGAACTAGTTGTAGGGATTTAGACTGTACTCCTGCTGACAGAGTGATGAGACGAGGAGAGCAGGAGAAAGGAGGCATTGCCTTCTCAGAAATCTTGAGTTTTATACATTACTTGTTCCTCTTCTCCCTTTGGGATTGCCTCCAATTATCTCTCCCAATGCCCCATCTCTCTGCCTGCCCTCTCTGTTTACTCTTGTCTCTCTCCCACCCTCCATTTTTCTCCCACCTACTCTCTCTATCGGTCTCTATCTCTCCTGTCCATTTCTCCTCTGATGGATTCTACATCGGTAAGACAGAATCATTTTTCTGACTTGGAGGGGTGAGTGGGTAATGTGTAGGCTGATCTGCCCCTCTAATTCATGCTATCTGTATCAATTTGTAGTGACACACAGTGTTTGTTCAAACAACATTATAGCCCTTGGGAGGGTATGTAATGCAATGACATTGTTTTTTTGATAGTAGCTATTAATTAGCGAGAGTGACAGGTAAGATAAAGAGAGAGAAAGATAAAGGAATAGCAACAAAGTGATGGAAAACAAATTATCAGTAAAACATAATGTGAGGCCACCTTCAGCAAATAACAGCTGCAGGTTTCATCTCTTTGATGGATGTTGCATCTTTGTCTGACCACTCAACTGGGCCTCAGTCCAATGCTGAATATATTCAGAATTTGGAGAGAAAATGAAGGACGCTTGCCTTTTGATGTCACACCCTCATCAGTGTGACTAGAATAGAAAATATCCTGTCTTGGATCTGTAGCGGGTCGTAATGCATGCCCACTCATTCCTCAGAAGCAACGGATAGACAGATGGTATTGATCTGAAGTGCACACATATACAGTACACACATTATATGTTGTGGAGATCTCTTCTCTTGCTAATTAGATGCTCTTACAGAAGCTTGTGGAATATTCACTGAGACCAATCAAACATACCTCAAATGCTTATATTATCTAGGACCATTATCAGCCATTTTGTATGATTACCTCTTAAGTAAAGTACTACTTTCTGTCATGAATAGCCACGCTGTGCTCATCTTATCATAGCTAAGCTCAGCCTCATGCTTTATCCATACTGGAGTTGCTTTGAGTGTAATACCATATCAGTATCATTCTGCAAGTGCTGAAATGGAGTGGTAGTGTTTGTGGCGCAGAGGATTATCCAGATTTATCTCTGCCAATGTCCTTTGAAAGTGGGCAGTACCATGTTTTGTGTGCTTGGTCTGGTACATTCCTGTTGTACCTGCACCAAATAAACTGTCAAACAGAAGGGAAAATAAACTGGTGCACTGATTGTGCAGGCATGTGCATGCTGGTTTCTGCATGTGTTGTGCACAGCTGCAGGTAGTACAGTGATGCTTGCAGCCAAGAAATCACCACTGTAAACTATACTTTAATCCATCCACTAAGTAGGACAGGGGTCAAAGCCACAGTGGTTTGACAGAAGATTATATGTCTTTTTCCTAGAAAGATCAATGTTATTGTAGAAGTGAGGAAAAACAGTTTACCATGATAAATAAAAAAGTACAATTCTGAATGTTCAGGTTTTCCCTCAGTGGAGTAACCCTGTAGTTGAAAAGCTGACTAAACCAGGAATTTGTTTGTACCTTTGATTTCTCCATATTGAGATACTTCAATTGCATTGAAATAGCCTTAGATTGCATATTTGAAATTGCCAGATGCTTTGGGGAGCATGCCAACAAGCTGTCATTCCAGTTTCTATTTAACTCCAAGTCTCATATAACACTATGTGAAAGGATCAGGCTCCACTCCAAACGTAATCCTGCACAGACACACACTTGGTCACGCTGCTGCTGCTGCTGCTGCTGCTGCTGCTGCTGCTGCGGCGGCGGCGGCGGCGGCGGCGGCGGCGGCGGCGGCTTCATTCCGAACCCAGCATCACAGCAGGTTTCAAAAGTGCCACCAGGTACTAACCAAGTGATGAATTTTGTTTGTTGCTACACTCTCACAGCTGACCAGAGTTAAATCAAACTGGCTTGTTAAAGAGCCACTTTAACAACTTGAGAGCTGCTGCAAGGTGGCAGACAAAAAGTTAGTTTTCACCTTGCTACAGGCAGTGTAACCTTATTGTGGCTCTGTTCCAAACCCAGCGCTGCTCCCCCAGTCACTGAAGTGTATTTCAGCTGTACGCCAAGCATAACGCTACAACTTAAGTCACTGTGTTCTGGTGCCATGCCAGAGCAAATGTTTTATCTTCAGTCAGAGAATTAGATCTATTCAAAGATAAATCCTCACCACTTTCACTCCCTGTCTCTGTCACTCTTTTGATTAGGAGCTATGTGGTCATTTAATCTGCAGGCTTTGTTTGGGACTGCAACAAGGTGCATAAACACATACACACACTGTGTGTATAGGAATAAATCCATGCCTGCTTGTGTGCAAATGTGTGTGTTGTGTCAGATGAGACAGTCTGTTGAGAACGTGGAAGCCTGGAGGCACCATATGGTCACAGTGTCGTGCATAGACCTTTCTGTTCTCCTCTCTCGCCTCCTTCATCCTTTCTTTTCCTCGCTGTCTTCTCTCTTTCACTACGCCTCTTTGATCTTGCATCTCTCTTCCTTCCTTTTTTCACGCTTTCTGTCACATTTCATATTCACCACCTCCCTTTTGAACGTTCGAAAATGTTATTGTTTTTTATGTGTCACTTTTAAGCCCTAATAAAAAAAACATTTCTGGTTATTTTCATTTGGTTTTTGATAATACTTCATCCCTTAATAAAGGCTATATAAACCTATTTTTTCTGAGAGTGTTTAGCTTTGTAGTTTGCTTCAATTAAATTAAATTGAATATACACTATCAGTCAAAAGTTTGGACACACGGGAATGACCATGTTTTTCATGAAAAGATACATGTCTTCAGTTGTGTTACCATCATTGCACTTGGTTTTCTAATGATCAGTTATCCTTTTAAATTAACACATTAGCATTAGCAAACATAACATGCTATCAGACAATACTAATTTGCAGAATGTAGGCCTCTGTATGTTTATGTAAATATTCCTTTTAAAAAACAGCTGTTTTCAGCTACAATAGTCATTTACAATATGAACATGTCCACACATTCATTCTGTTCAATTTGATGTTCACACACATGGACATTTCTATCTGGTCCAAACTATGACTGTTATGATACTATGATATTAAATAAAAATATTTCATGGAACAATGGAAAGATTTTCCAATTATAAAAAACATTTGTCATGTACAAAAACATTTGATTATTTTTGGTATTGTTCTGCAACAAAATTATTGATCATTTTGCTCGACCAAACTTTTAACCCTAGTTCTTCAAATTTGCTGTGACAAAAAAACTCATAAAACATTATCCACAACCTTTCAGAAATGTAATTTGATTTTCTGCCCCATGTTGGTTGCAAAACTGCAGCATAGTACGTCAAATCTAATTTCTGTTCATCAGCATCAGAAGCAAAACACATCCCGATTTGCTTCTCCATACTGTAATAGTCTGATGTATTTGCTGGCTCCGATTTGGTGGGAAACTTCCCCGTTTCTAGTCCTATTACATGCATCTTCCAGTGACTCAGTGTGTTTGTGAGTGAGTGTGTATGACAGCATGTGTTGAGTAATAGCAGAGATCAGAGAGCTTCCAAGCTTTTCAAGAGACATGTGAGAGAGATACAGGGAGACAGTGATGAAGCAAAAGGGACAGCCAGAGAAAGCACCAGTTTTTGCTTGGCAATATTGATAATGCACATTTTGTGTCCATGAAGTATATTGAATTAAAGTTAGAGAGACTTTTTGGCACAATTGCATTACATTTATGCCAGCAAAGTAATTGCATCAAAGAGACACTGAAGCTGAAGGAAGAGCATTTTTTTGACTGACAGCGACCATTTTGATGAATTCTTGTTCCTAAAAGGCTTAATGCAATATTTATGGTCATCAAGTTCAACGAAATACACAGAGACAGGGAAAGAGAGGGAAGATAATGGAGTTAAATGGAACCGAATTTAATGCACAGATAGAGGGACATATAAAGAAAAGGTACTGGATAGGTAAAGAGAGATAAAAGTATAAGGTGTACAGGTAGAGAGAGAGGGTGGCTGAGAGAGAGGGTGGCTGAGTGGCCCAGAGGGAGGTATATCTATTGACTCAGAGGTGCAATGTGGGTGTTTGGAGGTTCGGACAGATAGTGTCTCCCTGTTATTTAGTGTTCTTGGTGTTACACAGCAGTTTGCGTGGGCGTTTTTGCCAGACACCTCGGAAACACTACCTCTCTAACAGGAAGACAAAGATCCCTATTTTTAGGGTTGTTTTTTTTTTTTTTTTTTCCTGCAGAGAAGGCAGCATGTGTTCTTGTGTGCATGCTTGTGTCATGTTACATGTAAAACAAAAGAGACAAAGAATGCTGAACTAAAATTAGCTTATACTAATATTTGCCTATTAGTTGATGAACTGTCTGGAATCTGCTGTCTAATCCACGCACACGTGCATGCAAACAGCTGTCGTATCTGTCGCAATGCCACCCAACTTCTGATGGATTTTTGTCTTCACTGTATATACACATTGAATGAGATGGGAAAAGAGAGAAAGATTATGGACTGAAATAGAGAAGGAAACAGGGAGGAATACAGCAGGAGGAAAATGAATGAGGGAAGGACAGACAGGTGAGGAAGGGGAAGAAAGGTGAAGTAAGAAATCTGCAAATATAGAAGAACAAGAATAATGTAAGTTAGGGAAGGAAAATGAAAGCCAATAAAAGAAAAGAAAACAAGGGTAGGGAAAACAAATAACCTGCAGGTCTCTCTCATTTCAGTCTCTCTCCACTCTGTTTTCTTTCTACAGTCTGCTGGCTGTATTAATACATACAGTAAAGTGGCATTTTACTGGGAGATTGGCACATGGCCACAGTATTCTCAATGCCTTGTCCTTGTGTGTGTAAGTGTGTGTGTGTATTTGTGCTGGGCATGCTAACATTAGAAGCTGTCAAAACAAAAAGCGTTTCTCCTTCCATGTGTGGTTATGAGTACAATGGATAGGAATAAAGTATAGCTGAGGAAGAACACAGAACTATCACTTCTTCTTTTCCTTTCTCTCATTTTCTTTTTTGTCAACTCACCATGTCTGGCCAAGTGGATGGTAGCACTGAGCGGGATCATTCCGATGCCCCCGGGAGGGTGGGTGTGGGGGGGCATGACACAGAGCTCTGCGACTTTCCTCTGTTAGAGGGATAGGTATGAAGGTGTCAAGCCGCCATGCCTGCAGCCTCCAGTAGGGCAGTGACTGTGAAAAGCCAAAACACCTGAAGGACAAACAGATATGTTTCTATATATAGATCAAAAAACATGAAATTATATAATTGTCTCCCATTTGCACATTTATAAATCCTAATTCAGAACCCATATCGCATCAATTTGTTATTGTACAAGACTACACAAACCAGTGTGCATGTACACACACCTTTATTTATGCCGGCAACAGTCAAGGCTTAAACAGGAGGAAGTTGTGTGCGTCACACTTGTGAGAAGGTGTTCTTGCATACATTAAAAGTGTCTGTGTGTTTGCGCTTAAGTTTGCTCGTGTGCACGTGTGTATGTATGTGCAAGCATCACAAACAGCCTCCTGGTATTTCATAGTCATAAATAATAGATGTGTGTGTCTTTGGCAGTTTACACAATCAGTTTGCCTTTCCCACAGACCGACCCCCTGCTGCTACTGTCTGGCACAGAGACTGACACAGAGAGCAACACTAAGCAAGAATGACACAAGTGCAGAGATGACACTGTTGATTGAAGAGGAATAGAAAGAAGTAATGAGAAGAATAACGAGACACAGTCACTGTGTTTGTTTGTGGGCAAATCTGCCAGTCTACCTTTGGGCAAAGCAACAAGGAGGCGGTAGAGTGGTGCTCACATTCAAGCTCTCCATTTTAGCTGAATATATATAATATATAATACAAACTTGTCAACCTTAAGAGTGCATCAGGTTCCTGATGTTACAATACAAAACAATGATATCAGTCTGTTGAACTGCACCTCCACAAGACAGTTCTACATCCCACCCATCCCTCAAACCTTTGCTTCTTTGTCTGTGATTGATTCATCTAAAATGTCATTGAAAGTTGTACTGCCTTGTTTGCAGTTGACTTTTGGGTTTTCTGTACTAATATCATAGTCACATGTTAACTGAATAGATGGACAAACGAAAAAAAGGAGTGATCCATTTCTCTTTGTAATGAAACATTCCACACGCTTAAAAAAATACACTTTTCTTGTCACTGTCTAATCATTACAGAGAAGATAGCTTTTACAAGTGGGAAATTACCATAGGAGAAAACTCAAACTCGTCAAAACCTCGGTACCACATGACTGATGCGCAGTGTTGACTCGCACCCCCTGGGCCAATCAGTGTAATTTTGAAAATGGTAGAGTGGTGCTGCGAGATGTAGAAGTATAATCAAAACCCAATCAGCAGTGTGTGACATATTACACTAATCAGATTAGGCTGTTGTTCAGTGCTTTGCTGTTTGTGGGGAAAATTTAAACACATTTTTTCGCTAAGTGGTTCATTTTTCCATCAGGTTGAATGAAGATAAATGTACATTTGATCATGTGTTTGCACTCATTTGCTGATTCATGTGCATGTGGATGTGCAACAGTGAAAGAAAGGGGGAAACATGATAGATGAATTTAGAGGAAGACAGACAGATAGGTAGACATATGTTCAACTTTCTGTGGAGACAGATTACAACCACAGCCTCTTCCAAAGGTAACAGTCATCAACCTGTTCAGTAAGTTATTTACCACAGCTTATATGTGAGGAGAGGACAAGCAGAACACAGCGGCAGTCTAGGTTAAACGAGAGAGAGAGAGTGATGAGGAAAGGAGGTGTAGAAAAGAGAGACAGTGATGAAAAGATAAAAAAGAAAATATATGCAAGACAGGAAATGCCAGAAGGGGAGGGGAGGTAAAAATAAGTGCAATGGGTAAACAGGGAGGACATTAAAATTCTTCTACACAAGCTCCCGAGTGTTAGGTGTGTGTGTGTGTGTGTGTGTTTGTGTGTGTGTGTTGAGTTTTTGATTCAGTATGCACGCCCCAGTGGTGCTATTTGTGTTATCATTATTGCTATTAGTACCTGCCAGACACTGAGCAAAATATAAAGCACTTGTCTAATCTCTCAGCTCTCTCATCTCTTACTTTATAGTCTCTTTTCATATTCTGCCTTCTCACTTCCTCCTCTCCATCTCTTCCTCTGTCTTTTTGTCACTTGTTTGTTTATTCTCTTTTTCCCATCTCATCCCATCTCTGCCTCTGTGTTCCTCTTTCTCTCCTTGACAAAGGAACAGAGACATGTACCGAGGATACTCAGCAGATGGATTTCCTGCATGTGATTAAAGTCACATTAGCCAGACTCTACTGGGAAATTTGAGTTTTTTTTGTTTGTTTTTTTTAATGAGCACATGTGCTTCATTTGAGAAAATCTGAATTGAAGACAAGAAGTAGAACTTCCAAAATTTGGATTGCTTTCTTGGTTTTCAGATATACAGTATATACAGTATATATATATATATTTCAGTTTCAGTTAGGATTTTTTACAGTATGTGTATGTAACATTCCACAGTGATCACTGCTTTTACTAATATCTTTTATGTTCATCAATTTAATTATTTGCTGTAGAATATTTAGCACCTTTTCCCTTTGCTATATGTGTTCATCAACTTAAATATTTCTACTAAATTTCAGTCTGTGACTCCCAGTTTCAGCTTTGTTGCATGTTGGCACATTTCTCATATGATACATTCATTTGAGTATCTTTATTTTGAAAAGAAAAACACTTCATGAGCATGAAGTTAAAAAATTACTTACTATATATTATGTGTGCATTGATACAAAATGAGCCTATATGTGTTTTATAGCCAAATACAGATGGTTGTTTCTTGGCCTCTCCCTCACGTCTCATGATGTACTCTGTTGGAGGTGTAGTAGAAGGTCACCTCTGCAGCCACATGTTACTGTTTGCCCATCACTTCCCATCATGTTAAGTGGGGTGTGTGGAGGCAAGCGTGCCTGTCAGGCTCTTCACAGAAAGCTTTTTTTAACATTTTGACCTGGACACAGGGGCAACCAAAATCCACACAGGGACCCACGCACACATTCATGCACACACATGTAAATACTCAGGTGTCAAAGTGGCCCTGCATGTTGAGGAATCACGTAACACCTCCTCCCCTCCTCTGCTCCTCTTCACATTCCATCCTATTTTTTCATTCTGTTTATTGTACTAACTGTTTCCTGTCCACACTTAAGCCGGATTTAAACTCTGCAGGGTGTTACAAAGGCTTCGTGCAGAACTCTGATGTGCTTTTCCTCACAAATTTAACCACACACCTGGGGGGTGAGGAAACAAGCAGAGACCACCAACAGAGAGTGGTCAGATTGGGCAGTGTTTTCTTCTACATGTGTCTGGTGCAGGTTTAGTTTGTTGATAGCGGAGGAGCAAGATGGAAAAAAAATCTCAATTCATTTATAGTTGACAGATTTATAGCTTGTGATCTGGTGAAGCTATTTCCAGTACAAATCTTTGTACTGGACTTTGTACTTTGCCTAGGCGTTGCCTTGCATTTGAATAAAAGTCAATAAAAGTATGTAACCATATACATAAACTGAAGGTTGGCATGTAACCATCAGTACATGTTGATTGTATGGCTTACCAATCGTGTCTACATTAGCTAAAAGATCATACAGATAAAAAAGAATATTTATTTCAGCTAGTGAAGCCATTTTAACTGCAAACCTTCCTATCATTGCTCCCTATGACAAAGTGGATTAAAGAGTATAACATCTGGATAATGTACAGGGAATGGCTTAACAAACAATAAATCAGTTCCTTCCTACACTAGAAGCAGCTAAAATGGGACAACCATAACATCTTAACAGAGAAGCTTAAATCCTGTTTGGTACAGGTGTGCACTTGTGTGTGTGAACTTTTCCCACTTAATACCATTTTTCATCTTTCTTGTCACAAGCCTACGTGGTTTGACTAATAGTTTTTAATCAATATGGCTGCAATTCTGTCCAATTTGCTACCAAATTGAAATCCACCTGCACACAAGAGGACAACTATTCATGGGTGAAGGCAGGTGTGTCCGGTATGTGTGTGCGTGTGCGCGCACATTTGATTGTGGGTATTTGGCTGCTGAATAAGTGACATCACAGTTGTAAACACAAAGCCCAGTCATTCACCTTCAGCACTACCCTTAACTCCCTCTTCACACACACATTAGCATTTGGCAGTTAGCTGATATTTAAACCTTGTTTAAAGGGTACAATCAATGTCAAATTATTTGACAAAATAAACTTTAATATATGCTGTACGTTGTTATTCATGTGTTGGGATATGTGTGTGTCTGTAGGCGTGTTAATGTGTAACAGTGCAGGTTGCTAACAAAGGCAGAGAGCGGCAGCCAAGCTCCCTAAATCAATTTTTAATGGCTTTCTACAAAGGAGAGGAGAGAGATTGGGGCAGCATAACACACATGTATGCACACGCACACAAACCTATAAGCACATACGATAGCTTGACAAATAGAGACACATATGTTGACAGGTGCAAAAATATATACAGTGTATAAAGTTACACATGCATGAAGGCATGCAGACATACACAAACACAAACACAGTGTGCATGTGTCCAAAAACACAAGAATGATGATAGTGGCTTCAGTGGTGAAGGTGTTTTTCAGCTGACAAGTGATTTTTATTCAACTATGTTGTTATTTAGCCTTGGCATTTTAATCTTTATTATTATTATTTTTTATATATAACGTGTGTAAGCCATGTTATCAGTTGACAAACTACTGCACTAATCACACAAGCAGTTAGTGATCATAATTGTCATCTCTGAAATCAACTTTCAATGCATATATTACTATTATTCAGACAATTCCCTTTCGTTTGTAGATAATGTAGACAGTAGGAATAAGAGCCTTGAGAACATAGAGAAGAGTGCCTCACACTCAGTGCATCATCATATACATGTAATATATGACGCAATTGTTGCAAGTTAATCGCTTTAATGTCACAGCTCTCCCAGAAAGTGTTTTACAGCAGGTGAAAACAGAAACATGCCTAACAGTGGGTACCAGACTGAGAATCAACAGGACACCATGTAATAGAACCTGTCAGGGGTTTCAAAGGTATTAAACTTACATAAGATGCTGTGAAGGTCAGAGAAGAAGTCAAACAAGAGAGACAGATACCAGCGCTAAGGTGTTTTATCACAATAGATATTTGCATTTGCATTAGCTATTTTTAAGTTAAATTCATTTGTAAGATGTTGTCTACCTAGTTTACATGAACGTTCTTTCAGGTAAAAGGGAAGATCACAGGACATTATGGAAGTGTACGAAATGTCGAGGTATAGCTAAAGACACCTAGGATAGATCATGTATTATTACCCTGTTTATATGTCTGCTGTATTAAATCTGGTCTAGGTTATACTGGGTGCTGGATGTTAGTGATCTATAACACCAAGCCCCCAGAGAAACAGTAGCACTGTGATGTGCACAAACGCTAGTGTGGTGACCAAAGTTGGACCTGCAGGACACATGTGGTTTAGAGCCACCCTTACTATACTGTGCATGTCCATGACAAAATAAATCCTGAGCGTTATGCAGATTCCAAACTATCTGAGATTTGCAATATTTGAACTTGACATTATATAGGTAGAAATATTGCAGTTTATTCAAAGTCAAATGTTTGTGTCAATTTTAATGTATCTGTGGGTTGTACATCTGATATATTAGCACTGCTAAAAAATATAATAGACTTAGCTTGGCAACAGAATATGCATATAAGATCATTTATACAAGCAGACAAAGAGTTTTTTATGTGTTATGAATGTGCATTCTGTAGGAAAAAATAACAGAACTCTACAACGTTCCCTAATATCAAATATATCAACATTTACTGTTAACTATTCCCTTATGTGTCTCTAAAGTACATTGTTACTCCTTAACAATTCTTTTACGTAATATGCTTGACATGACATGCTTGTTTTGTTTTTAGCTGAAAAAATAAAAATACAAGGAATATTCCTCTCAAAGTGAACCATGTATGAATCATACGCCCATATTTGTGTGTGGAGAAACTACTGATGCTCTCACCTTCTCCCACTATCCTCCTCTGCAAGCTATTCCCCAAAACTATAGTCCAAAAATTCCCATGAATGTGTATGTTGTGTGTCTCCAGGAAAGAGAATAAGGGCTGACATTTTCAGCATCCACCTCCTTGCAGCATGCGCCTTTGGCCACATGAAAAATGCCCATTTGTTTGTTTGGAAAAAAGGCAAGTCTGTCTCTGTCTGCAGTCTACTTTGTGTGACATCTTTAATTCCACTTGTAAATTGAGATGAGCACCAGTTACGTGTGTGAGTGAGGAGAACTAACACCACCAACAGACTTACCTTCTCTACAGATATCTCAGACAGCGCTAGCCTTATAGCTTTCTGCCTTCAGCCATCCCTCCAGTAATATCCCAAAAATTCCAAAATTAAAAAGACTTGAAAAAATAATTGATGATGATCAAAAGTCTGTCACAGGTCAAAACATCACAAAGAAACTCCTCCAGTTAAAGAAATCCATACATTTAAGATCCTGGTCAAATGAATAATGAAAGAATAATCCTTTTTTTTGTATAGAGGCAATCCCCCCAGCTTTCCTTCAACCCACCAGTAAATTTTGAGAAAGGATTGTGTAGGGAAAAAATCAGGGATTGTAGAAATAAAAACGAGGTTAAGAGAAGCTTAGAAACACAAGAGGAGGGAATAGAGGATAGATGATCCTTTTCTTCTGATCTATTCCCAATATGAATGATACGTCCAGCGCCGTCCTGCTCGCTGGCTTGTGCGCTGCCGTATGTGTCTGAGAGGAGTGAGTGTGTGTGAAAAAGAGAGACGGAGAGAGAGACGGAGTGTGTGTGTGTGTGTGTGTGTGTGAGAGAGAGAGAGAGAGAGAGAGAAAGAGAGACAACAGCGTTAGGTTGCTGGCGTCACGCTCTAACCCTTCTGTGTGTCGCTATGTTTGTGATTCCTGCACTCAGCACGCGTCGGAGTGTGTGTGTGTGTGTTTATCCACACATGTACACTTGAGTGTTGTCTTTCCGGTGTGTCAGTGTGTGAGCAGTCGAGCATGTGGCAAGAGAATATGTGTGTGTGTGTGTGTGTGTGTGTGTGTGTGTGTCTTGTCAAATATAGTAACATTAGTGTATGCTGCCTGTGTCTGCCTGCAGCTCTCCCACTGTGACAGAGAGAGGATGAGGGAGGTGGAATACAGAGAGAGTGATAATACAAAGGAGTGAAAGCTGAGAGAGAGAGGTACAGAGAGTAAAAGAAGGAGTAGAAGAGAGAGAAGAGGTTGGTTGAAAAAGGATAGAGGTAGGCAGAGGAGAGGGAGGGAGGGAGATAGAAGGGGGAGAGACAGAAAGAGATGTGAGAAAGAAAGCTGTAGCAGTGGAGGGAGGGATCAGCTGATTTCAGTGAAGATGAGAATCTCCCTCTGCCACATGGGCTTTTCTCCTCCCTCGATTTTTTTCTCGTTTTTTTCCTTTTTTTTTTTTTCATCACGTCTCCCTCGCTTGGCTTTCGTTTTCATTCTACTCCCAATGGCAGCTCTCGTAAGGGCTGGTGTTGTGTGAGTGTATGTGAGTGTGTGTGCTGACTATGTCCGTCGCACTGTGGGACTTGTGACCGCATTTAGGGACAAAAAAAATCAAATTACATTTCAGGGTAAAGATGGGGTGATTATGCCCTGTTATAGACTGGCAACCTGTCCAGGGTGTACCCCCCCCCCCCCCCCTTCGCTCAGTGACAGCTGGAATTGGCTCCATCACCCCTACGACCCTTAATAGGAAAAGTGGTTATGATGATGGATGGATGGGTGGTTGAGGTTGTGATTGAGATTGGGGTAAATCACCAGAATGAGTACAAGTCAATGGACTGTCTTCGATGTTAGTGTGTGTTCATTAGTCAAAGAAAGAAAGAAAAAAATCTTTCCTTTCGACGACACCAGTGACAGTTTTCAAGTCAGACAGAAAGAGGGAGTGTGGGGGAGGAAAAGGGCTGTGTGAGGGTGGGGGTATGAACTGTTGGCGGGATCGTGTTTGTTTGCACACAGCATATAGTTATTTGGCTGCTTCCTTACATAGACTGAATCATAGTTGACACACACACACACACACACGTTTCTCTGTTAATGAGCATGTGAATCATTTGGCACAGTTGGCAATACCTAAATAAGAGACTAGTTGTTTCCATAAGGGATCAAATCAAAACTTTTTTTTTTTTTACCAGCCAAGGATCTTTTTCTCTCTCCCAAAGGACAGCAGCATTATCAAGAGAAGCTCTTGTTGTCCAGTTGTTTTCATGCTGTCTTTGTTTTTATAGTCTGTATCCATTCTTTGTACTGTGCGAGTAATTAGATAGAGTTTTGTTGGCAAACTATAGTCATAAAGGTGATTTAGTTTTTCATATTTTTTGTCAAATGCATGTTTTTGTCATATTGGATTTTAAACTTTGGTTCATAGACATGACTTCAAAATCTTTGGGGTGTGTATGACACTTAAAATAAAGAGAACTAGCAATAGCTTTCTATCATCTTCTATCCTGTCATTGTGTCTGGCTGTCACTTAACCTGTAACATCGGAAACTCCCAAAGGAAAATCGATGGCATGTCATCCTCTCTCTAATAATTTTTGGGACCAAGGATCATTTGATCAGCTCCCACTGTGCAACGTGAAAGGTAGAGCTGTTGTAAGGATTGATATCAGGGTTGATCCCTTGTGTGAAATGTCACTCATAGTGACAAACACACCAAGAAGTACACAGCTCTGCTGTTCCCCTCAGCTCTATGGAGCATCTTAGTATCTTTTCATTGTTGTTGCTTCCATCACAATATAGATTTCATGTCATCTAGCTTTTCTGTTTACTAGTCATGAGCACTTGCCTGTACACTTTGCACACATCACTGTCTGTCGCCAGCTCCAGGTTTTAGCACATGCTAGTTAAAACACTAGACTGGTCAGAGGCCCAGCACGCACACAAATACAACCTGAACTCCAGTCCGCTGATTTCCTGTCCATACGTGGGCGCTGTGCTGGTTTAATTGGTCTTGAATGTTCTTCCTGGCAAACAGAAATCTATTTTAAGTGCCAGTAGCTGCTGCCAGTGTTCTGGCTTTATAGGACACATTCTTCAGTGGTAGTTATGAAAGATGATTGGCTGGAATGACTGGAATAGCAGTGAAGGTGCAATATGCTGTTCCACATAAAAGATTTATCTTGTTGTCTATTGCTGTTGAAGGACAGTTTGAAGTAAAATGAATGTCTGCTTTTATAGCTCGCTGTGTGTTTGTGTGTGTGTGTGCGTGTTATCCCAAAGGGGTAATTTGCCATGCCCCTCCCCTCCAACCGGTGCAGTGGTCAGTGACCAGAGTTAGCCACCGTGATGCATCCTCCCAGCTGCACAGACTACTGGGCTCAAGGACACTTTACCCCAGTGGACACTTGGGATAGAAAAAGTGCCTAAAGGCCTGCAGCACTGAAAATAGTAACCAATCCAGGATCAAACAGATGTTTAAGTGCAGATGTTTTTTTTCTCAGATTTTTTGCAGCATCCAGAAACTCAACAAATGACAATGATCTGTGAATGAGCTGCTGCTTTCCAGTGAAGAGGGGAGCGATTGAAAACCTTGTGGCAGGCGCTTTGATTTCACATCTGTTTGGCTTAGTTTCCACAGTGACCTTGCTGTGTGGACCAGATGAAATGACATCTGTCTGTGATGTGACCTGCGAGCAGTCCGTGATGGATTGAACAAAAAAAACAACTCCAGATAAGAACGTGAAGTGCTTGATTTATTTGTCCACTTTTTTTTGGATTGATTATGTCTCTGGTGTTGGGGGGGTCCATTGTTAAGTGCAAGTGCCTTCTGCCAAAGGGGCTTTTATGACTGTTTCAGTTTCATTAATGATGCAGGAAATACGTGTTATGAAAAATTATTACTGTCAGTTATTTAGAGCAAGAACGTGTAGGAATATTGGTTTATTTATTATCTAGGAGGTATTATTAAAATCCTGTTCTCCTTGTTGTTCATTACTTCTTATGTTGATGATGCATCAATTTAAACCCATTCTGCTCCATTCATTATACAAGTTGTTGTATAAACTATATTGATGTCATCTCTCCCTCTACTGCAACATCCAATTTCTTTCCCTTTTCTCCTCTTCTAGTTTTGTCTCTTCCCATATCTCTATCTCTCTTACTCTCTATCTCTTCGCACTCACCCCCTCACCCTCCTCCCTCCCTTGCTTGGTAATTTACTGTGCTATTGGGTGAGTGTCAGTGAGATGAATTGGCTCTAGTCTTTGTATTAACACCAGGTCTGGCCAGGCACGTTTAGCGCTACAACTACTAGTTCCTCCATAGAGCAAGTGTCTTCAAGGCACTATCCATCTTTTTACAACACACACACAGGGACAGAGAGAGTGTGTATGTCCATGCCATCCCAGGAGTCATTGGTGTCTCTTTTCCTATATATCAGCTTTTTCTATCATCTGCGAATGAGCCTCATATTGATCAGACAGTTTTATGGCTCCTTTGTCAATATAGTCAGTGATAATTGCTCCATTAGAAATCAATCATGTTTTAATTCATTCCTTGAAACATGTTCTTCCAGACAGGGTTTTATTGAATACCCTGTTGTGTTCCCATTACTTCTGACTTTGTATTTTTACATAAAATACTGTATGTCTGTCTGTCACTTCTAAACTAATTTGTAAAACACAGAGTTGTATTGTATAGTAGTAAAAGTGGCGATAAGATTTGACTTAATTAGAAGAATATTTTTGGTAAGCATGTTACATGATTATTATTATTAGGTCTGTCATGGCCTCCTACGTTAATCAGAAATTAGAATATTCAGAGAATAACTTATCTAATAACTTTCTAAAGTTAACATGTTTTCTGCCAATTTTCCTTTGTTGTGCCTCCAGGTATCCAGCTGACTCTGACATAATCAAGACTTATTAACAGTCTTGCTATTATCCTTTCATTAGTGAAGTACAGATGGCTAAGATTGCAACTAGTGACCTGAATTTGTGGTTCTCAAACAGTTTGAACTTTGAAATTCATTATACTTACATAAATGTCATATTTATGTTATTGTTCATCATCTGTGACCATGTGGTCAAACCATACTTGCCAGAAGTTACTTTATACCGTTGTTTGGCTGAAACTAAATTTACTGTCTCACTCTCATTTATAAACCTGTAGTTAACATGTGGAGACAACCAAGAACAGACCCATCTGTGGTCTCAACTTACGCTGTTTAATGGTTTGAGAAACTTAATATGTTCAGCCAGCCCTGTCTGCTATATATTTCTGTAATACGCTGTCAGTGCAGGATAAATGAAGTGGTACATTTGACGGATTATGAAGTATTTTAGTTGCTCTCTCTCTCACACACACACAAGCATACTCACTCTCACACTAAGTTTATCCCCATGGAGAGTCTCATTAATTTGGCCAAGGCTCTGAATTCATCACAGCCAGACAGATGGTAGAGAGGGATTTCCTAGAGGACAGGAAGAGGGAGATAGAGAGTGGTGTGGGGCAGACGAGAGTGAGGGAGAGGAAACAAGAGGAAAGTGGAAGGTAAGAGAAGAGATGAAAGAGAGAACACAAGTGGAAGCAGTACAATGAAAGAGAGAGAGAAGCAACAAGAGAGCAAAAGAGAGAGGGATAGCTCAGAGATGAAGAAGGGAGAGAGGAGACAACTCCATCCACTCTTCTTAGAGACAGACAAAACCAGAAGAGTAGAAAGTGAGGGAGAGGGAGGTCAAGAATCTCATGTTCTTTCAATGTCTTGTGTTTTTTCTGGTCTTTGCCTTAAAGAAATATGTTAATATTTTTGTAGATGAAATATGCCTATTTTCATTATTATTGAGAAAGAGATGAGAAGAGTAATGAGGATGTCGTGTGTGTGCATACAGAGATGGACTCAGGCTTTTTTAGCCTAGTTTAGCACAGAGATTGGAGACGGGAAGAAGTAGCAGTCCTGGTTTTGTCCTCCTTAACATCAAACAGCTGTGTCAAATGTGTTTTCAGAGACGTTTACTTTAGTCTCCGTTTAGTTTTGGCCCCCCCGTATTACACCTAGAGATGTGGATGAAGACAAACTGTTCATCAAAATGCAAGTATGCATGTTTCTGCATAACTCCTTTAAATTTCCGATACTTACTGGCATAATAAAATTGGATTAGTGAGGTAATGAAAGAGGGGTGAAGGCACACGCACACAGCACCATGTTGATCTGTTTTCATATTATAAAAGATTGAGTAGGTAATTGAATTTCACATTAATTTAGTGCATCAGAATGTCACTACTTTAATTCCTTTTTGATGTGTGATGAATTTATCCTGTTATGGGAACAAACTCTCATGTACACATTCAGAACAGCGGAAAGAACCTTTACTCTCTCTCCCTCACACGCACACACACACAAACACACAGACGCAGGAAAATGTTCCTCCATGTCTCTCCACTATGAATGATTTAGTGAGCGTGCCTTTAACAGGGCTGCTCAAGAAGGCTATGAAACTAGGTTAAGTTAAGGTGGGCTCTGCTTTCTTAAAAGGTCCACACAGACATCTACACAATGACAACAGCATTTATTTCTGTTTTATAGAAACAGGCCATCCATTTAACAATGTGTCACTTCTGTTCTATCCCCTTTAGGCTGGCTAAATGAGAGCGACATAATGCTCGATCTATCCTCTAGCTGTTAATCCAGCAGTGTAAACCTCTTTTTTTGTATATTTATCATTTTGTGTTTTATAATTGTTCCATATTAAACATGGTAACTCCGCAGCCTCAGAGTGTGTGTGTGTGTGTGTGTGTCTTAGTGCTTGTTCTGTGTGTATAATTCAAAGCTTGCACCACCTTCCATTATTGTAATTGAAAAATATCATGTGGCTCTGCCTGTGCACGTGCCTGTGTCTGCATCCTTCACATTCAAAAAGTTGCGCATGAGAAAGTGAGAGACACTTCTAGAGAGCGATAGAGAGAGTGAGAGGAAGAGAAGGAGGAGAGGGAGGTTGAGTCATCATCCTTTTGTCCAATCCTGGGTTTCTGCCTGTTGCTTTGGTAACGTGATGTCAGTGCAGCCTCTGGCGAATCCTCTGAGGTTAGCAAGCTTCGTTGTAGAGGTGTGTATGCATCCTCTTCTGTCTCTCTTATGAAGTTGTCACAACAAATACAAACTTGTGTGTCTTTGTGTTGTGTCCATCTGTGTGCACTTTCCTAAAGGAGCATGTGTCTCTTACTTTGTATATAACCATGCATTTGAGTATGAGTATTATGACTGCACATGATTTGTTCTTTGCATCACTTGCTTGTGCAAATGCATGTGTGTGTGTATGTGTGCTTTATGTCCCTGTTCAGACATCAAGGATTTCTGTTCAAAGTCGTCATTCTAATAATCTGTTATTGAACTTTTTTTTTCTGTGGAGTTGATCACAATTTGCCACAACTCATTTTACTGGTTGGAGCAGTGTTTGTTGCCTGGCAACATCAGTTTAGGGAAAACCACGGGATCTGTTGAGGCTTTGGTGAACATAGCGCTGCTGCTTTTGAGAAACGCAAATAGTAATTTTGGTATTTGAGTTGAAAGGTGGCGCAGCTCCGTGTTTGTGGAGTGAGTTTTATTTTTGCCAGGGTCTTGAAAAAGTATGTGGGATGAGAGATATTAGTCAGAAGAAGGATGACCTTATCCAGATAGACTGTAGAAAATCTTCAGTTTCTGCATTGCCAATATTACAAGAAGTATGAGAAAAAAGTATAGTACTTTATGTATATCTAGATACATTAAAGAAGTTATTCAGTATACACATAATCACAGTAAAAATACTAATAATTTGTAAATTGTGCAGTATATCTGAATATATACTAGTCTAAACCAAGTATATTAGAAAGTAATAATAAGAGGGTAATAGCAGGACAGTTACCCTTTCTGCAGTTTAGGTTTGTCTCTGTACTTTGTGTCCAACAATCCAGAATTCGCTCAAATTAGATCCATGTTTTGCAAAATAGTGAAAATATAAATAAGGTATAATTGAGTTCACAGCAATTAAAAAGTATATTAATTTTAAAGCATCAAAAAATCCATTTTGACCTTGTCATTTTTGTTCTGTTTGCATTACATTTCTCTTCTCTTCTCTTGTGAGGTGTATTAATAACATATATTGAGGAATTTTGCTGTTAAAGGGTCAAACGCTCACGTATTAAAGGGGACAGAAAGAAAGAGAAAAGCACTATGTAGTACTCTAGATATGAAAGAAAAGAGGCTTATAAAATAGGTCTGTCACTGAATGTTGACATTTGTTGATAAAAACTATAATTGTGTGTTGTGTTTGTGGGAGAGACAGATAGGAAGAGAACACAAGTGACATTTCTAAGTGAGAAAGCTATAATCTCTGTACATGTCTGTGTTGAGATGATCGTGTCTTTGTCAGTGTTGACGGGTATGTTTTTTTAGGGGAAAAAACCCCCCACAAATGAAGAGAACTGATAAGTCTTTGACATTTGTTCAGATAAACAGTAATCTTGTTGTCTACTGCTAGATCACACAAAAAACACACACAACGATACACTTTAAACGACATACACCACAACAGAGCATTTGTTACGTCTGTGAATGTCAAACACACACATGAAATAGATGATAAAGGTACAATCAGTCTAAAAATAAGAAAATCACAAATTTAGGGGAGAAGATCCCATTTTCAGGAGTTGGGAGTTTTTCTAAAATACAATAAAATCTAATTTGCTTGATCGTTTAATTTATCTGACAAAACTACAAAGATTTTGAGTGTGTAGATTGCCACTGTGATACATCACCTTTGCTTTTAATTACACTTCTCAGTTGTTTGGGAACTGAGGATACTAATTGTTTTGCAGTTTTGCAAGTGGAATATTTGCCCGTTCTTGCTGGATACAGAAGACTTCAGCTGCTAACAGTTTGTGTTTTGATTATTTTCTTTATATTTCTATCTGGACTGCAGGCACGTCAGTAAAACACATGCACTCTGTGGCTACGAAGCCACTCTGTTATAGCACAGAATATTATAGCTCAGACCCAGAGAACTCTGCAAAGGTTCTGCACAGAACGGATGTATGACTTCCTCTTTCTATGGCTTCAGCTTGCATTTCTCTAGACAGACAGTGTTAAGTGACAACAATGTTTTAATGTACTCTCAAGCCCATATGGCTGTATTCTTCCTAGTAGCATGAAGGTTTCTCATGCAGTGCAGCCTGAGGGCTTGAACGTCTTCTGCACTTGGCCTTTGCACACTTTGAGATTTTTCCAGAGCCCCTGGATCTTTCAGAAGACCTAAATTCTTTGCATTATTGCTTTGGGGAAAAATCTTTCTGAACTGAATGATGATCTTCCCATCTTTTCATGCAAAGTGAAAGAGTCTTTGCATGAAATTTCCAGTTATGTTACCCTCACCTGTTACCAATTGACCTGCTTTTTTATCAACCATCCAGAACACTATTACTTTAATACTTTCAGTCTTATTTTGCCACTGCCCCATCTTTTTTGTCTATTCCCAACAGACTGTTAGGATAATCACTTTACTGGTTTCCTGTTTTGCTCCCAGATAAGTTTTATTGACTTTGTGGTTTGTTTAAAACTAAGCTGATTTCTCATGTTTTTGCCCCATCTGACCTGTTTTTAGCAATTTTTTTTCAGATTTTAGAAGTGAAAGAAACACTTGTTCATGTTTTAATAAGCCAAAATTCTTTTTAAAAGTAGGTGTGACTTTTAACTTAAGTCAGAAACACGCACCATTCTCTTGTCCTCATTTTTTCTCTTCTCATCTCCCACCTCCACTTCGCTGCAACAAGATACACACACAAATAAACATACATGAAAGAATAAGAAACAGATACAAACACTCATGCACGTTCATGCACAACCATTTGATCTCGCTCACTGTATTATTAATAGCCACGCTTGGCAGAAATGAAAAGGGTTCCCAACTCATAACATTATTAAAAAATCAATTCATTCTCTTTTATCCCCTCTGTCTTTTGTGTTATTCCTTTCCTGTCCTCCCTTCCCTATTCATCGCTCCATCATTCTGTCTCACCTGAGCCACATGACTCCATTACATCAATTAATTTGTTCCTTTGATTACATTGTCTGTGCTCTGTTGCAAACCTGTGTGTGTGTGTGTGTGTGTGTGTGTGTGTGTGCGTGTGTGTGTGTGTGTGTACCTGTGCACGTGTCCTTCCTGTAGCCCATACTTTTTCTTTTTTTGGAATGTTGTGAATGTATAGTATGTATGTTAATGTGTGTGTGTCTTCCTTGCTCTCTTTCACTCTAATGTAGTGTATGATACACCTACAGTATATCTACTTATAAAAACATACTACTGTTCATTTTAGGTGCGTGTGTGTGTCTGTGTGTGTGTGTGTGTGTGTGTGTAAGAGAGAGAGAGCAAAAAAAGAATGAAGTGACCTTCTCACTAGTGGCCTTATTTTCAGTGTCCTTTCTGTGCCTAGAGACTTAGCTATTGTGCCAGTTTAATTTATTGACTCTTCATCTGTGCATGCGTGTGTGTGTGTGTTTGTGCATGCATGCGTGTGTTTGTGCGTGCGTGCGTGTGTGTCTATGTGTATTTCTTATATACTTAGGATCAACTCTGAGGTCTAAGGGAACCATGAGCAGTAGTTCTGCTCACTGGTCATTTAACACAGGCTGACCTCCCGTGCTATCTCAGTGCAGTGCACACACACGCACGCACACAAACAAGCTAAACGATGTAAAAAATGTGTGAACACACATCCACACATTTATAGCACTGCAGTCTCCAGTAGCTGTTTCAACCAAGTAAAAATACACAGCATATGACAATGACCTTCAAAACACGTTTTGAAATGAGTAACACATACATAGACTGTATACAGAATATTCCAAGTTACACTTTATGTAGAGCATTATTTTTGAGGGCAACTCTTATGAGACTACAATGCAGTGAAACTCCGTAGTCTGTTTATCTTTGCTCCTATTTCCCTCTTTCTTTCCCTTTATTCAAAGTTCTCATCCCTCTATTTCTCAACCTTCTGTTTCATCAGAGTGATGATCAATTAACACTGGCTCTTCGCTGCTTAAATTTTTATTTATTTCTTCATTAATTCATTTCCTGTTGAAAGCTTTCTCCATTATGATTGGCAGCTCACACTAATTGCAACTCAGACACTGAGTCTATAAGATATGCTGTCATACTGAGACACACACAAAGTCAAGCTCACATTCTCACTTGCATATCTGCACGGCCATGCATAATTGTATGCAAACTGAACATACTTTAATTCTTAAATGTTTGCACACACATTGTGGGAAAAAAATCAATTGCAGTACACACAGAGACAAACACACAAGGATCAGCGTGATGGTTTTAATTAAATTTGGTGAACCAGCCTCCACCTCAGCGAAGGGAAGAAGGCAGATTACTGATGCCCTCCATGCACCAGTAAGGGCATTCCAACACTTTATCAGAGATTATAGTGGAGAGTGATGACTTCAAGGTCACCAGCACTAGCGTAGAGAAGGGGTGTGAGTGTGTGGAAAAGTGTTACCCGAAATATCCAAACAGCAGATCACAGATCACATGTAGAGTATCACATGGTATGTCGCATGTGCCTCTGGTAGGAACAAAAGGGCACTGATTTTCCATCCTTTTGCGTGTCAAGTGACAAAATGGCAGCTCACATATAGAAACGTGCTGCTTAAACTCCACATCTGCATAGATTCACAGACATCTCATTTCTGTGGATGTCCATAGGTGTTTGATTGATTTTTAAACCTATTAGAATTTCTGAGCTGTGTGAGTAGATAAACAACTCTCCAATCAGCTTAACAAACTTTTCTGTGTACATGACTGATTACAGCCTGATTACAGCCATGATTCAGCATCACAGCTGATTTTCAAGAGATTGGATAAAATCCACGAGACACACACGAACCCACGATGCATACAGACGCTCAGAAACGGAAACACACACCTTAAACAGAACATGTCATTGCTCTACAGTAACACACTAAATCTCATGAGGACGTACAGCTCATAGTTAACACAGTTTAACAACCATTACTGACCAGAGCTGTCCATGTTTCACACAGACATTGGTTTACTGTCATTTCTATTACTGTGCAGTAATGTAACTGTGGATGAAAGTTACTGATTTGTAGACTTGATGTAGATCTTTTTTTATATTGGCAAAATGCAGAGTTTGGCAACATGAACCATACAATTTAAGCTGAAAGTTGAGTTGTTGGACTGTAATATTTTGGAGCAGGCAGTCTGTATCTTGGGTCTAAAGTACTCAAAAGTTGTTTTAAACCCTCTCAATCAACGCGCTTGAATTGGCACCATGACTTTTGCGATGTAATTGCTGACAGCATTTGTTATGTCTTGCCATCTGCTGTTTTTCCTGTCATACGGCACGTTTTTGCAGAATGACTCTGTTAGAGTTTGCTGAGCGTGTTTTTGTGCTTGTACCTTGGCTGCTTTGGCCTTGTTGAGGAAGGCTGATCCCTGAAGCTTTGCATGTTCTTCATATTCGGAGCGGTGCTAAGTTCACATGTGGCGAAACAAACTGTCTTGTCTTTCGAAACCAAACCAGCTCTGCGTTTAGGAATTCAATGTAACAACGTAGTATATTTTGAGCCTTGTGGTGTCTGTATTTGTCTCCTGGCGCTGTTTTTATTTTTAACTTAATTTATGCATTTTAAGCACTTAGCTTGTGCTGCTGTGACTATGTCATGTTTTGGGCACATACAGTAACAGTAAATGTATGCTAATCAATGTTTGTCCTACAAGCAAACAAACCTGCTCCCATTTCCACTGTAGTTTTTTTCTTCATGCAGACCTAAAAAACGACTTGCTCATAAACTACTCTCCCTCATAATAAAACCTTTTTGCCGAGAAGTGGATATGCGTTTTGTGTTTTGTGAATACCACGGTGGCTTTCCTTGGGTGGCTATGCAAAGTATGCATGGGGAGAAACACTGAGTCTTTGATGGTAATACGAAGTGCTATATCCTCCCTTGCAGCGTGTGTGTGTATATTTGTTGTGTGTGTGTGGGTGTATACAGTATGTGTATGCACTGAGACCTTATGCAATTACAGTTCCTTTTTGCATTACCATGCTGACTGAAATGCTGACGTACAGCTCTAAGCTGACACAAGCAATCATTCTACCACTGTGTGTGTGTGTGTGTGTGTTTGTGTGTGCGTGTGCGTGTATTACACATACAACAGACACTAATTCTAAGCTTAATGTTTTGTGTCTATGCATGTGCACACGCACACACTAACACGCTCTAAGAATAGTCTGTTCACACAGCGGTACTGAGGCTCAGAAGGCCAGTTACTGTAAAAGGATTTTCATAAGTTGAGTTCTGAAGGAAGAGCTGATCTGTACAGCAGGTCCTCTTCTACTCCTCCAGCCTGAGAGCCAAGAGAGAGATATTGTCTCTCACCCTGGAACGTTAATCAGCTCATTAATGGTCTTTCTTCTAAACTGCTGAAATTAAAGTTTTCCTCCATTTACGGCCTATTATTTCTGCTACAGTCATTACTTCATCACCACCACTTAAACTGCAAATATTATCACAGCCCTGGTGTCTTAGACTGCTGTTGTTGGAAGGAGATGGAGGGGATCGTCCACTACTCATAAGGCTGCTGGTTCAGTTCCTTGCTCCTCTGACCCACTTGTCCAAGTGTCCTTGGTTTCTCCTGGTGTGTTTGTGTCACATTTAAGTTACGCTGGATAAAAGCATCTGTCAAATGACTACATTCAAATTCACCTGCTTCTTGCTGCTGTTATTATTACCACAGCTATAGTATAAAAAAGAATAAATAAGAAACATATCTTAATAAATAGTTCATTAAGAGGAGTCCGGTGATTAGACACCAAAATCTAGGTTCTGGTTATGGCAACGTGTTTCATAAAAATGATACAAATAACCGCACAATAAGTTTTCATGATTTATTAATATGACCAACGTTTCAACTAAAACTGGGTGTAAAGTATGGAGGCTTAGTGTGCAGCTATTTGTATCATTTTTACGTTATGTGGTATTAATACCGGAGAGATGGGATTATTGTAGCATTAGGAATCTTAAGCGCTTAACTTAATGCCTGACCTTGGATATAGCAGTTAACAAAAATAGAAAAAAATTCCAAGTGAAGGTTTGATTGATTGCCGTTTTTTTTCAGAGCTTTCAGTAGTATTAGATGGGCATAATCACTTGTGATGCTTAATTTCTAAGTGAACACATGCAAGAAGTCTTTAAAGTGCTGTTAATGATATCATAAATGCTAACACACATATCAGCAGATCTATATACTGTAGATCTACAAGGAAAAAAATAAAATCACATGATATTTGAGACATAATATGTACTATTAATAGTTGTTTATGCCAATCCTATATGTGTGCATACTTATACTGCTGCAGTGTCATTAGCTAAAATGTGAACCTTGCAATCAAGATCATGCTGTTCAGCCACATGTGGTGAACATTGTTTTCTTCTTGCTGCTATATAACACTAATTTTGTGGACTTTTGTCTGTACTAGACTTCTAGACTACTAGAAGTGTGCTCTTCATCTTTTACTTTTTCTTCCTGACCTCCCGTACACTCTTCATCTTCTCCTTCTTCATTCTACTAATGTCTCTCCTTACCTGCATATCCTCTCTTCTACCCTATATTCAGGTTGATATTGCTGTACTTAATTGACCCTCGCGCCCTCTGTCTGTCTTTATCTCTCTCCCTGACTACAGCCATTGGTGTCCAGATGACTCTGGAGGTGATTGAGTCCAGATTCTGGGCCATCGCGGCACAGGTATGTACATACAGGAGAACACGCCTGATACTGACAAACGGATAAGTAACAAAAACCCCATCCTTTCACATAGTCATTAGCTGACTCTTAATATGTTGTCTATGATGTATCAAGAACATTAGGTACCACTGTGCACTGTTTGGGAATTCAATAATGCTATTATTGCATTTTTGCATCTGGTGTACCCATGTTAGTTTTATACTCTTGTTTTTATTTTTAATGTCCCCCTATAAAACTGATTGATTATTGTAATATATAGCAGTAATATTGAAGAATGCTTGTAGAATACAAATAACATATTAATGCTGTTTTGCAGTTACTGATGAACAGTAACTGACAGTAATTCCCCAACATCCATAGCTGTCTTATTCCTTCTGTCTGCTCTCTGGCTTTGCAGTGCAAAGGCAGGTTAAGGTTTTGTCGCATTTAATTCTCATACATCAAACTTCAATTGTTTTTTTATATCTAAACTTGTCAACAGACTTGTCCTATATTCAGAAATATGTCTTTAAACCTTTGGGTCACTTTGACATTTCACTTTGATAGTAAACCACTGTATAACAAGAAGTCAAAGATGATTATAGGTTCTTTTTCAGCTCCATTAATCAGCAATTACAGCGTTGAAACTTTGTTTCGAGTCAAAGCTTAATGCAGTGGTTACCATATCACTGCTCCCATCATTAAAGGAGTGCTCACCCTGCCTACAACTTTATTTTGAAATATTAATTGTCATTACTAGAATTGTTTTGAGAGGATATTTTGTCACTGTGTGCTGTTCACTGAGTTTCAGCAGCACTAGTTTCTCTGTGTGCTTCCACAGCCTCAAGAACATTTTATTCGGGGGAAACTTGCTTAATTTGGCGTAGCACCTTTACTGTAGCAGGTGTTTGACAGTGTGGCCGGTCTTCTCCTCTGCACCCGTGGCTGTAAATGACACTAGTTAGAGGAGCATTAGAGCTGCTGGCTAGTCATAAAATGATGGATAGCTACTGCCGCTGGGCTCAGCTGCTCCTGTGTGTGTATGTATGTGTGTTTGTTGAGGTATGAAATAAAGAGTACTGAAAATGTGTATATGTCTGTTAATGTGTCTTGTTGACAAGTACCATATGCATGATCATCTGTGCACAAGTGTGTTGTTACGTCCATATTCATCAACTAAGAAGTCATTAGTATCATTTGTATTAGCCTTATTATCCACTAGATTGATGCGGTAGACAGAGTCACTCTCATTTTCATTTACCATGGGCACTTTCACCTTTCTGTTCTCCTGCCTAAATTCTCAATTTTGTCTCTGCTTATCTCTTTTTCTCTTTCTCAAATCCCATTAGCTTTGTTGTCATGAATGCTTTCAGTCCCTCCCCCCTTTCTCATCTCCTATACTCCCTCATTCTTACCTTGTATCCTCTCCTCAACCCCCCCTTTTCTCCTCAGGTAACTTACATAATCATCTTATCTTTCTGTCAGGTACTGACAGCAGTTTTATTTCATAGGGTTTGTGTGCATGTGCCTTCATGCATTGGTCTTGACACTCATATCTCTCCATTTGTGCACAGACGTGTGCATGAAATCCTCGCTAGGGCCTATTTTAAGTATTCAGATCCCTCAGGGGTGAGGATGCTGCACCTTCTAAAAAGCCCATGTCAGTGGGGGTGTCACACTGGCCCAGTGAGTTAAGCCTGTCACTCAGTTTGTTGGTGTTACAAACATTTCATTGTATTTAATTTATTGTGTTTATAATGATTAATGGGTGCATTCAAATTCAAATTTGTAATTATTTGTTTACTTTGATTAGTTTAATAACAACATCAAAATAACTTAATTTTTCATGCGCTTGAGAAAAAAGATAATTCGAGGGACATCTGCACACATGCTGCAGATCTCAGTGAAGGGTTTATATAAGTCATAGAAACCCTATCTGACCTTAAAGCTACATAATATGTATGTTGGACTATCTTAAATATCTTAAATGAAGTTGGTGGTTAATTAATTAGAGGTTAGTTGATGAATTGTGAAAACATTAGAGTGCAAATAATGCATGAACTCTAACGGTAATCAGTCAGTATGTTCATACCGAGGTGCATATAACTGCTCTGCTCTGAGATCACTGTATTTCACTGTATTTCTGTCAGCAGCTATGTGGTGATGTTTTTTTTTTCGTTTTCCTTTGTCTGTTATTCCATGTTTGTTAATTTTGTAGTTGCATGCTTTCTAGCAAGATTATAATTTATGGTCTTAAGAAACTCGCTTCAAATGTTTTTTGTTTTTTTTCGTAATTTAAATTGGTATCAGTATGTGTATGTGTGTTCCTTAGTGTTTGTTTCTGTGTGTTTATGAGCAGACAGTGTTCATCAGTTATGATGAGAAACTGTTCGATTGATTTTCAGGGAATAAGCCTGTTAATTGATGCTCTCACTATCACCTCAACTCCTCGTGGAGCTCCCACAAGAGACACAGTTATCAACACATGATCTGAGGGAACATCTTACATGCTGCACAGATTTAGAGAGCTGGCTCTGACACTGGGAGAAAAAAAATACATTTAGAATTGGTGCCTATAAATGAGAAAATATACATGTACTGTAAATATACCAGATAACCCAAGAAATGATCCAGTACTAAAATTGTGAGTGGTGATGACAGTCTACCATCACCATGAGGATGATTGCATGTAATTAGCAGAAACCAAAAGAGTTTCCATCAAATTTCTTCCCTCATAAAGCCACATCATTTGCCCAGTGTGTGTGGGGTGGATCATTTCTGTTGGTCCACTCACTAAATTGTAGTTTATTTCAGGATGCAGTGATGGGAAGCAGAATGAAAGGCTGACACTTTGCTGTAATAAGACTGAAAAGGATGATAGATTGTCTCATTCACACTCCGACATGCTCTATATAGCCAGACCATGATTCCTAAGACATATTGTCCATAGAGACCAGTCCACACATACTGTAGACAAAAGAGGTTACCATAAAGTCTAGAGGAGAACTTTTGACATTTTGACTTATGACCAGTCTATTGATGAAGGACTATAAATGTTAGAAAGGTGTACAGATGGTGTGTCATAAAGGTAGATTATAAAAAGGACAGATTTCAAGTACACAGACTTAACAACACATTATGTAAATCTTCATTCATGAAAGAAAGTCTTCAGTCCTTTGTTCATTTCTGAAATATGTTCTTTGGAAAGATGAATGACTTTATCACCAGTAAACTAAGTGTAATGTTGAGAATGTAGACAGTCTAGTCAGTGCAGTGCATGATTTATACACCATTAACAGGAGTAATGTTTCATGCTTTGGTCATGCTCTCTTCTTGTGTCTTTGTTTTCCTCTTTGTCATTCTTTGTCATCTTCTCAGCCAAATGACACAGATGTAAGTATGCATCGTTTTCTCTCTCTTCATTTTTCACAACATCACTCTACTCGCTGTACAGAACCAAATTTAACATCCTCAGCACCTGCTGAGCGCTGTGAAGTCGGCTTCACACCCCTGTTAAGACAGATTACGCGCACATCCACACAGTTGCAGACGTGAAGACATTAGACATGCACAAACTTGCAAACAAGACACTCGAGAGGCTTTTTACAGGTGCATAAGACATATTGCACATAAATTAACACCTTCTCACCAACACAGTCACATTTTTTCACACACACGCTTGTCAGCATTGTCGACACATGTTCAAGCATAGCACCTTCACAGAAAGACAGACAGAGCATGTGTTCAGATCACTTCCTCACATACACAGACATAACCTCATCTAAACACACAAACAGTACCAATCACAAAATAACCTATTACGCTCACAGTAATTACTTTAATAAACATTTTATCATTGATAATTGGAAATTGGAAGGTTTTGTTTTAATGCTGTCTACCTGTCTGTCCTCCAGTGTTCTAGTGTAGAAGGGGTTTGTCCTCTTCGGTGTGACAGCTTGGTGAGTATATTCTGCCGTTTGTCTGATATTTTTTAACTGTAAAGCATGAATATAAAATTTCAACAGAATATCAAGAATACTGAAGCCCCCTGAACATATATGCAATCGGATGTGATTGTATGCAGTCACAACAATACAAAATTCACTTCATTTTAAGTTACTTCATACAGAAACTTGTGGTTTGAAGTACAGAACATTTATTGAGAAACATTAAAATTATGGTGATATTTCTCAGTGGTTTTTGACACAGATCTTTCATTTACATAATTTCTTTCTCTGCCTCCTCTCATGTCAGGATATTGAGTGCTACGTGATTGACAATAATGGCTTTGTCCTAATTTCTGAGCGGCAAAATAATGTGAGTTCACACACACACACACACACACACACAAAAACACACTCACAGAAACGGAGATAATCTGGCTGGAACAGTTTTTAGTTTTTGAGTTGATTGTGTGAGAGTTCTAACGTATGTCAGTATTCATTACCTAACAACAAAAGAAACACACCTGGCATAGAAAACTAGTCTGTCTCTTAGAAATACAGTCATACATTTACTTAAATTTTCATGTCCTGCCAGCGGTGCAGATGCTCTGTGTGGGGTGAGGACACTGTCCGTCAAACAGTTTAGCTAAGAATAGTACAGTAAACCTCATTAATCTTATATCCACTTTTCGAGATATTACTCAGTCGCTAATGGTTAGAAGGACTTCCATAACCTTTGGATTTGAAAATACTTTTTTTACCCAACAACAGTGACCAGCAGAAATGACATTTTTTTTACATTTACATCCTCACATTTTCAAGTTCAAGCCGTTTTCCACAGTAGCTTTCAATAATAGGTGTAAACAGTATAATGACTCAGTACTCATGATTCACAACAACTGTATAAGTAGTATAGCAATACGGTTTGCACAAGGGAAAGCAATTCCTAAGCGACAAATATGAAACACAGCAATAAACAACAGAAAAGCTGCATTGTGTTCTACATGTAGTGTAGCAGTGACACTGTAGTTTTTGTGATCTTACCTTTTTGATTCAGTTTTTCCACATTCAAATTTAGAATCAGAAGTAGCACTGAACTGATCTGATAAAAATCTTTATGTGTGGTGTCTTATAGGTTGTAGATGGTATATGAGCAGAGAGAAGTTTATAAACATGCAATATATTCCCCCACGAAAAAATTATTAGTTTTAGCAGAAGTAATTTCTGACTATATTTTCCAAAATGCTGAAGTATCCTTTTAAAAGGATAATTGTAGATAAACATCTTATCTGACTGCATTTGATGGAGAACAGAATCATGACAGAAATGAGAGAAATTGCTATAAAATAACACACAATATAATAGATTAATATGAATATGGATGAATAATTAATCATACAGTTCACATTAAGGTTTAAGTAGGAAGGATGAAATGAGTTGATATTCCCTTTGTCGACGCATAAGAGGAATTTTAAAGTGTTTAACCACGCAGATCACTTCACAGTACACAATATTTATTCTCTTTCCTGATAGGTGGGGAGGTTCTTTGGCGAGGTCGATGGGTCAGTGATGACCACACTAATCAGAATGGGCATGTTCAAAAGGTAACTGAGTGGTTGAAAAGATTGTTGAGTGTCTATCTGTCTATCTGCTTCTCTATCTGTTATTTACCTAACAACAGGAAACTCCATAGTCTTGATATAGATATATATATATATATATACAGAGAGAGAGAGAAAGAGAGAGACCGTCCTCTCTTTGAAAAGAAAATAGATTCTTACACAGGGAGATGAATTCTTTCAGGTTTCAGGTTTTTTTCTTTTCTAAGTTGGGGATCAGGGTTTCTACAAAGGTTAAGCTCAGCCAGCACTACATGTTATCATTTGGAGAGGGTCAAGAGTTCAATGTAAGTCAATGAAAGACTGCCAGGAGAGCAACCATGAGCTTCTCTTTCTGTGTGTATTACCTCAGGGTGTCCTTATTCGACTACCAGGCCATGTGTAAGATGCATTCTCACTCTGTCAGCAATGCACGTCCACTTCTCAGCGTACGTACAGGGAACTCTCCCTCTATATTCAGTACTATAACTATATTGATCCAATCAATTCTGCAGTAACTACAGTGTTTCTTCTCCTTCACATCTATCTTCACAGCCGTTCTATGGTCTGGCATCAGCCCTCAAGTGGTTCCTATCAAACTTCCTACTGTAAGTGTTGCTAGGGGTAACCAGAATTGGCTGTTGCAATTTCCAACATAAGTTGGATTGTGAAAACTTGATTTTTCTGTAAACAACAGTTTGTTGTTTTCAGGTTTTCAACTGTAACACTGTTACAATATGTACAGTATATTGTGCTGAAATATAATGTTGTAACAAAGGTTGTAGTTTATCAGACAAGGTAACAAATCAAATCTTTATTATTAGGTTACATTAGCACCAGTATGTTATAAAACAGCTGCTTATTAAAGAAATTACACACTTATTTGTCTTGTTGCTGAGGGTTCGATCAGAAAAGATTCACGGACTCCCACGTCTGTATGGTAAAGATAAGCCTATCACCAGTTGTCTGCTTCTTATCTATTAAAGCCAGAGTGGTATTAATATTTCCAGCTAAGTCTCAGCAAGAAAGCTAACATTGCAGCCAGCAACTTCATTAAAAAGAGAAGACTGGTTATCCAGTTAAGAAAAAACAGCTACAAAAGCTTCCAATTACTGCAGAATAACTTGAGGACCCCATTTAAATATTCCCATGACACAACTTTGGGTCCTGGCCCAGTTTTTGAAAGCTGCATGCAATCTGCTTGCAATCTGCTTTGGTCTATAATGATGGCTGCCTAATTGACTCCCACTCTTTGTCCACTGTCCTCTTCTCTCATCTTCACTTCAAGGTTTCTCCTAGAGTTCAATATCTGTAGTTTCTGGCACACGGAGCATTTTGCAGACGGTGAGCTCACCCAGAAAAACACTTGACCCACTCCATCTCCGTCTTCATCACAAAAGTCCTTCTATATGTGGAAATCGTGTATATTTTATAAGTTAACCTACAGAGCAGACCTGGGTTAATGAAATATTTGCTATATAAACCTTTTTTTTTATAAATTATGCACATATCACCTGCATGAACTAAACCCTTAAGGCATCCCAAATTACACTGAATCATTAACAAAGTTCTTGGCAAATAATACTTTCAACATTTCAGTTTTTCAAAAAATGTTTTTCTGTGCTACAACCATAAAGTTACTTCAGTAACAAAAACACTTCTACAGTATGTTGAGTCGGTTAAATTTGAGGAGTTTTTGTGCAATGTGAAAATCAATCTCAACGCGATTTGTGTCCTTTGATCCGCTCACCTCTCACCTGCCTCGATGACTCCACTGACCACACATTTACCAACCTGTCAATCATCTGCCTCATCCTCCTACTCAAAATCATCACCATCCATTCAGCCAAGGCATCATTCAGTGTGTGTGAGTAAAACTGCCTTGTGCTTTGCATTATTGTGCTTTATGTGTGATGTCATCTTTTTAGTATACTTCAAACAGAATAAAAAAATTGTGTGCCCAGTGATGTAAGTAGCTTTCAGTGGAAATAAGCAATAACTGGCAAATTCTCAAAACAAGAACCAAGCATAGAGCTTCGCTGATGCTAATGTAATTCTAAAGGAGTCAAACAGAAACATGGCTCACCTCCAGACTTGTGACATTTCAACAAGCTGTTATGGCTCCTCTTTTTGGTTTCAAACCCATCATTTTGCCTGCTCACAGATACCATATCCAGTTTTCATTTCAGGTATACAGCTAGAGTTCTCTGGTCATGGTAGAAAGAGCAATAAACAGCTCAGCTGTGAGGCATTTAAGTAGTAGCCCTCATTCTTCTGTCACAGATTCTCAGCCTGTCAGTCACAGACAAAACACCACACATACAATTCACACAAACTTATTCATATTCCAAACCTTGAGTCGTGGCTCTTATCTCTCTCTCTATCAGCCTCAGCTCATAAGAAAAAAGGGGACATCCTGCAGCCGTGTGACACCGAGTACCCCAGCTTCGTTTATGAGCCGTCAGTCAAAGAGACCAACAGCATTATTAAGTGTGGACGCTGCCAGAAGTAAGAACACACACGAACAGCTACGCACACACACATCTGCAGTGCATTCCTCTCTAAACCCTAGACCAGTCATTTTAAATTGTCCTTCCAAAATCCATTTTCTACAGCTTTGCTCTGCTCTGCATACTGAGAGCTGTGTCTGTTTATACAAGGGTATCAGGAAGAGAGAAATAAGTAGAAAGGAATGGAATCAGATCAGGGTGCACAGGGTTATGGAAAGACCAAAAAGCATATAGAGAGTGAGTGAGGGAATGAAAAGCAGAGAGAAAGTATTAATAGTAGTAAATGAAAAAATAGACAAACAGAGATGGAAAAACTGTAGGAGGCAGAAAGAGAGGGAAGCATCATAGTGTGTGTGTGTGTGTTTGAAATAGGAAGAGAGGATAGAGGGGAACAGGGTTAGCAAACACTGCTTCTGTGGTTAGTGAGTATGATCTCAGCAGGTCTGTGATCATAGGTTAAGCGTGAACGCCCCTATTAGGCCAAAGGAGGTATAACACATTACAACCATCGCTCAGACCACAGCTAGACAAGATCCTCATACAGCATTTCAGTCTTTACGTTTCTGTGTCCAAATGATGCAGTTGACTAAATCTGCTAAATCAAATTAAATCTCCATAAATGTATATGAATAATCATGTGATATTTTTGTGTGTGTGTGTTTCAGGATGTTTGTAGTGCAACAGATACCAGAGAGCAACCTGTTGATGCTGGTGGTGCAGGCAGACTGTGATTGCTCCAGACAGCACGTACCAATCACCATGGAGCCCAAAGAAGTCAAATATATCCTTTGATATTCTGGTATTTATTGAGTATGATTGTTATTCTTGACATCTCTCATTCACAATATGGATAAGTGCTTTGACAATTGCTCCCTCCTTCACATTACATTAGTTAGAGTGTTAGATCTTGAAGTTATTTTTGATTTATCACCATGCCAACCTGCTTTTACATTACCTGAGGTATTCATAATGGGAGCTGATCAGCACAAAAAACACTTTTGTGTTGAGTTGTACTTACCGTTTGTACCTTCACCTTTCTCCTCGAATGAATTGCAGTCCCTGAACTGATTTTATTACGTTGAACTGTTAATAATTTAAATATGTACTACTGTGTTATTAGTTTATTGAAAATTAAAAAAAAGAAACTTCTCCTGATTATTGTTGTTAGTTCTTATCCCTGCAACACATAATGCCTCAGTAAAGTGTGACAGAATGAGGTCACAGAAGGTTCGCAGACGCCCTGAGTCCTGCCACGCTTACCATCCGCAGGTCAGTGTTTTATTCCGCGACCCTCTCTGGAATCAAACATCTGCAGCCACTGTACAAGTGATTTTATTTAAAATTTGACTAAAATTGTTTGATCCCGTTATATTGGTATCATTAGTCTAAACAATGACATACAGTCAAGGTGAAATCATTAACTGTTTTATCCCTGTAGGAAAACGCTGATGACTGCGGAGGAGCTTCTTTTATATCCCTCTCAGCCTCTCTATTTTGTATCTGTCTCACCTTCTCTGCATTTTTCTCCTGATGAAGGACGATGTTGCTGCTTCACCCATGTCATATAAAGGAGGGAACTGGAATAAATCAAGAGATGGGTTAGGAGACCTCAAGAGAATTTCTTTTTATGTAACTAATTCTGTGCATTTTTCTCATGATCTCTTGACAAACATTTAATGTGGTGTTTGTTGGTTAACTCCTGGAAGAGATCACATCTGAATTGAAAACTACAGGTTGCTACAAGCGGACGACAAACTGACTGTTGTTATGACTTACCTTCACACACCACTTTGCATTGTAAAATGGGCTTAAGAGATGCTGGTTGTAGCCATGTTGTGCATTGATAAAAGGGGATTGTGAGTCAAAAGATGCAGCTTAACAAAGTCCAAGAGGACTTTTTCTCATCTCTCCTACCCCACTGATATACGCACATTTTAAAGCTGAATAAAAGACACTGGGAGAAGGGCTACAGCAATGTGTGGGGCAACTTGTGTTGCAGATGTGAGACATGTTTTACATGGTGGTTTTCGATGTAAATGCATAATGCACAATGGCTCAGTGCCCAGAATGTAGTCACAGCAAGGTTTTATAGAATTTACTTTTTACTTACTTATTTCATAAATATAAATAAGAATGGTGACTGTCTGCCATTCCAGGCATCATATTACGCTCCATCCCAAAAATATTTGTTTCTGTGGCATTATTGTTCTTAAATCTCTGTATGCCTTTCTGTCTTTATCACCTGTGTCTTTCTATGTGTTTGTACGTACTATATGTAATTATGTTTCCTATTTGGCTGGGCATGTGGAAAAGATAATCCTCACATGGCATAGGTCTACAATCAGCATGGATAAAACAATGATAGACTGAGTTTTTAAATGCACAGTTATGCTTTTCATATGTAATTCAAATATTATTTGCACATTTTATTAAAATATAAATGTTTGAGAACTCGGGTCGACCAGGTGCCTTGCATGTTCTCCCCGTCTCTCCAGGTGCTCCGGCTTCCTCCCACTGTCCAGAACACATGTATGTTAGGTGAATTGATGAAATAATTGCCCATAATTGTGAATGTGAGAGTAAACGGTTGTTTGTCTCTATATAGCAGCTCTGTGATAGACTGGTGACCTTTCCAGGGTGCAGGGTACACCCCACCTCTCACCCAATGACAGCTGGGATTGACTCCAGAACCTTTGCAACTCCTAAGAGGACAAGTGGTTATTTTATGATTCTGCTACTTATTACTTGCACTGAATAACTATGATTTCATGAAAAAAAAGAGGAGAGGTACTCACTCTGAGATAAAAAAAGATGGAACAAATATGGTAATAGTTTATATTAATAAACTGTTGTACATGTCATGTTGATGAATATGTAATTCCAGTGTAAATTAAAAGTGTAAATCTATTTGCATTGGGTATTTTTGTATACATTTGCTTGTGAGCTTCATATTTTGTTTTGCTCAGCATTTTATTGTGTTTTGGGCTATCATCATTCCCCTTACTTTTTTTTCTTAAAAATGTTTTTAAGTTGGCCTAACACTTAAAGACGCAATTGCCTGAGATTTTGCCTGTTTGTGAAATAAACTCAGATACATGTTGTCTGGTGCACATCATTACAATATGTTCTGTCTCACTGGCATCATGCCAGGAATTTGATTGATATGTTCTATTTTTGTTTGTAATTTCCTCTATTACAATACAATATTCTGTATATTTTGTGGTTGAAGTGTCCACACTCTCTGCTGATTGTTTGAAGCCATGATTTGTACAAGGCAAATTAAATGCTACTACTATGCTTTTTGTCAGTTTGTGTTTTGTCGTCGTTATACAAACAAACACTCTTCCTCCACAGGGAGAGTGACCTTATTATGGGGGTTTGGCCAGCTCAATCCCACCGCGTCGGTGTGGAAGAATTAAGTGATTGAGTTCTGCAACACTGTTGAACTGTTAAAACTTAACTTGTCTGGAGAACAAATGAAGTTTAAGATGCTAATTTGATTTATTTGATTATTATGTTCTCAAACATGCTTGAAAATGTAATGTTAATTTTTCTGACTCATTTGCAACCATTTGATTAAGCAAAACCGCAAAACATAACGAGAATCCATGAATGTGTAGGTGTTTCAAAACATATCTGCGTCTAGAGTAGTATGGATTATGGTACAGTTTCTGCAATGAAAATGAAAGAAAAATTAGTCCAAATATACAAGTGGTTGAGTAATGCTGGGCTATGACTGGGACTTACCTTCATAAAGACTTCTATATTAAATATGAATTATCATGAAGTAATGAACAGACTGAAAATACTTTCCACAAGCAGGTGCTGCTTCTATGGTTCCCGTGTATTTAAGAAGTATGGGGGTGTTGTGTCATAAGTAGAGTGGGCCAGCAGGGGCGCTGTTGTCCCTGTCTTTGTCATCGTTTGTGGCTCAGTGTTGCTCTGCACCGGCGGCGGAGAAAGCGACGGGTCAGAGGAAAATGGCGGACGGTGTGGATCATATCGACATCTACGCCGACGTAGAGGAGGAATTCAGTCAGGTATTAAATCCGCATTCAACACGCTTGGGATAATGTTGTTGTTTTCAAGAAATCCAGATATTCTTGGCATGCTGTTGTGATTGTGCTTTCATGGCCAAACGAGCGTCGCTAACCACAAAGGCCCCATTTCCACCATGCTGCAAGCCTGCAGCGTCCGCCGTCGTTTACGACTCGAAATATTGCATTTGTGTCGTTGTTGACATCTAACACGACGCGTGCTGCATGTAGTATTTGATATTCAATGTGCAAACAGGCCTAGTTTCTTTGGGTACACTGTAAAATTAGACGCTTTTATTGTTAAGCAGTTGGAGGCCTCGGCATGGCGGCCAGTGGCGGGGTGGCCAGCTAAATAAACGCAGTTACGTTAGCTTAGCTGGGTAGCATTTCTAACTTGCTGTTTATCATTATGATTAGTAGTTCAAGGTTAGGTTTTAAGTGGTTTGTGTTGTGATTTTTATACAAGGGAGCCTCAGCTTGAAATGAATTGAAATAACGTTAAACAGTGACTGAGAAAACATGGTGTTTCAATTGTTAGCTTCTCGCTGTTAGCTTCGTGTAGCATTGGTGTGTTTTCTCGGTATTTGTTTTCTTTCTCCACACGCCCCTTTTCTGTACTACTGGTAAAATCTTATCAAACTAATGTGGGGTGAAGACGATATGTAGGTTATCGAGATGCAGTATTATATCCTACGTCTTAGCTAGACTGCTCTGAAAGGTTAGGTTTGTGTTTACCCATTAGTCTCACACTCGGACTTAGGGAAGTCGCACAGCGTGTCGTTTCATTCATGAGCTCTGATGGGTTAACGAAGTCATATTAGGATATATTAGGAATTATCTCATATAGAGTTGATGCAACAGAATAAAATGGAAAAAAGACGTGTTTATGTCTAAATTAGAGGCAGCTCTTTGTTTATTTTAGTGAGATTACATGTTGGTTTAAGTAAATATGTTTATATCGTGTCCATTTTATGCTATTCTGATATGATTTTCTCAGTGATTGTGTCTTATTACATGCTCCTGTAATTAAGTTTCAGTGCTACCAGTACATGTAGTCATTTCTCCTTAACCGGTTTTTCATACTCAGTTATTTTTACTAAGATATTAACATGTGCGAGCACTAAAACACACTTTACATGTAATACAGACAAATAGCTAAACACTGTCCCACTTGATGCTGTCTAATAATAAAATGGGAAATCACAGTGGAAAATATGAATACAGTGTGGCTGGACATTTTTGTTGGTGTGTTGTTTGGTTTTAAAAAAATACACCTTTTGACACTTTGCAGCTTCAGAGATGCTTAAGAGACCTGACTGAACTGTTAATGTCACTCACAGGAAGCCGACTACCCAGTTCACGAGCAGATTGACCTGTATGATGATGTAATATCCCCATCGGCCAATAATGGCGATGCTCCAGAAGATCGTGACTATCTGGACGCATTGCCTGCACCAGGTGGCGCAGAGGGAGGGAAGAGTGCCCCACCCAATGTGGTGTACACCTACACAGGAAAAAGGATCGCTCTTTACATAGGAAACCTCACGTGGGTGGGTATCAGAATTCGCATAGACTCGTATGCAATAAAAGCTCATGCTTTTAATCTTTAAGGTAATAAAATGAACTAAAAGATGGCCCTCTAAAAAGCGTTTTCTTCCGTCATGCAGTGGACAACAGATGAGGACCTGACAGAAGCCATCCGGTCAATAGGCATCACAGATGTACTGGAGATAAAGTTCTTTGAAAACAGAGCCAATGGCCAGTCTAAAGGGTGAGGGCACAGTTATCTATGGGAGACACAGTTTCACTAAATCACATGCAAATCATAACTGCTTCTTGTAATAAACTGAGGATATGAAGTGGAATCCTGTATTCCACTTGCTATCCTCAGTTTGATTGCTTCCTGTAATCATGTACTTGAAATTATATTTGTTTGTGTTACGTTTTTGTATTGTTATGTGAGTTATTTTTGCACCGAACTATCAAATATTACTGAGCCACACAAAGCAAATGGAACCTAGGCAAGGAACTGAAGTCACAAGAAATCAGCATATTTCTTTTTAAATTGGAACATTTTTAAATTGGAGCACTTGGTTTAATTGTTTACATAAATGTAATTGTGTATGTCCTTCATTTGTCTCCCAGGTTTGCTCTGGTGTGTGTGGGCTCAGAGGCATCATCTAGGAAATTAATGGAGCTGTTATCAAAGAGGGAGCTCCATGGTCAGAATCCCATTGTCACGCCATGCAACAAGCAGTCCCTCAGCCAGTTTGAGATGCAGTCACGCAAAAGTAACTTGAACACTTTTACACATGGCATCTGCATAGCTTAATGTCTAGTCAGCTAGAGTTATTTAGGCTAAAAGACATGTCACAAAGCTGGTCGTGACGAGTAAATATTGCAGTTTTTGTTTACTGAAAATGCAGATACTGACTCACAATGCATACAGCTCAGAGTTTCTTAGTCAGCATAGGGTGCTTGTTAGGTTTTTCCTTTTTAACATATTACATGGTAAAGCGTAAGCAGTGTTTTACCCGTTCACAGGTGCCCAGTCAGGCCAAATGTCTGGGGAAGGTAAAGCTGGGCCCCCTGGAGCAGGCCCTCGTGGAGGTTTCCCCATGGGAGGTCGAGGCAAAGGCAGGTTCCCTGGGCCGCCTGGCCCTGGAGGAGACCGCTTCCCTGGCCCTGTTGGTCCTGGAGGGCCGCCACCACATTTCCCTGGTTAGTTTGGTTACAGGTGTTTGCCTCAGAACGGTGGAGACAAGGTCCTTGTCAGTTCACTCGGTTACACGGCAGAATTGAGAGTGTAAATTGCAATTGTGGAACAATTAGTAAGTAGATTAAATTAAGTACACATTTTACGGCAAATATTAAACTTGGATATGACATCAAGAAGTTCAGATGTTAAGTTTACTTAAATAATTGAGTGTAGTTTCAATATCTGAGCTGTTTGTCATTGACATCGCTATACTGAACAGTTTCATGGTAGAAAAGATGTTTGATAGATGGGTGCATTGGGAGGACATAATATAGCTGTTCAACATTGAAACAGTATAAAAATGCCATAAACTTTAAAGCCTTTGCTGCTATTCACACCTGCATGGATGCAAGACTAGTCTTTTATAGTGTTTCTAGAGAGCGACCTGTCACCCTTTAATCTTCTAGCAGGGCTGTGCCTTTGCATGTTTCCCTCCACTTATGAGTTTTTTTGCCCCTTTACTTCTACTTGAACAAATAATCCTTCCTTCAATCCAGTTTTCTTCTCGCTGACCAACACCATCCTCTGACAGGCAGTTTGTGCAAAGCTTTGCTTGGCAAGCTGCCAACCTTGAACTTCTTGGATTGGCTGTCTTACACGTGTATTAAGCAAAAGTGGAGTTGTCAGCGCTCCCTTTTTTCCCTTCAATTTTGCATCTTGCCCTCCATTTCACCTTCTCAAGTCTCTTGTTTTGCTTAGTGGCTGGTGCCCCGTGCTGCTGGGTTGTGAAAGGTCTTCAGTAGGTAGGCAGAAGTTTATTAAGTGAAGAGTTGTGATTGGTTTGCTTTCTTCCCCATTAGGCTCGGGAAGACCAGATCTGATTAGGCACCAAGATGGCCCTCTGATGGATATGAGTTTCAGTCCCTTCCCGCCGGGGGGCAGGAACGGGAGCTGGCGTGGAAGAGGTGAAACCCCTCCACTGATTTGATCGATGGCCTTTATAACTAAACTCTGAGCTGAATTAATTAACAAAATCACTTACAACAGTTCCCATCGAGTACTGTTGGCTAGTGGATGACCAATATGGGCTTTTTGATGCCCGATGCTAGGGCAGATGTTTAGAGGACAGGGATCCCAGTGTTTTGTTTAATACTTTGGCATGAGGTAAAAAAGCAGCTTAATAAATACAAATGAGACACAGATTTTCTGAATTTAAATAATATATGAAAATATAGTAACTATATGACGTTTCGGATAAAAAAAAAAAGTTTGGAAACATGGATAACCTACAGTTGGTACTGCCCCTGAATGCCTCACCATTGATGAGGCTGTGAGAATGGTCGCAGGGCTATTTGTTACAAGAAGAGAGAAAATATCTGGTTGATGCTGTTTAGTGTGTGGGAGTCAGGGAGCTGCTAAAAGTGAAACGTCCGGGAGACATGGGGCGTTTGTTATTCTGAGTTGGTGTGTGTTTAGCAGGTGTTTTGTTAAACTACTACTGGCTTTTAACTTGCTTTGATCGCACGTACACTAACAAATTAGGTGTATCAACGTATAGTCTGAAAAATTCAGCTCACCTGCACTCTTTCTGTTCTCCTGCCTGCTATCCACTCTGCGTGGAGGAGCTGAGCTCTGGCTTCGATCACAGACACACAGATGAGAGGTTGCAGCACAAACGGTGTAACTATTTTCAGATCTGCTAATTTTACTCGCTGCTCTTTTAGGGGTGACAGTGGCTCAGTTAGCAGGGCAGTCACCTACAAAGCCCAGTGTTGATGGTTCAACTCCGGTTCCCCACAAATGTCAAAGTGCCTCTGGACAAGACACTGAACCCCGAACTCTTGTCGTCTTAAGGGGCCTGTCCACAAGGGGGTTAATAAAGTATCAGTTATTACTGGTAGTCACTAATAAAATATATCCTAGGGAGTCACTCATGCTGGTGCACACAAAATGTTTTTTCACAAATTATATGCGTGTACTACTTTGGCTCCTCAATCCACTAAGGTTCAGCGTCAAAATATAAAAAATAAATTGTTCCTAGCCTTGCTAATTCTAAATGGTATCTGATGAGTTGACCTTGCATGCAGTAGTCTATTTGCTATCGGCAGTATCTGCAAAACCATTTAAGCATTGGAAAGATCCAACAATAAATAGCCTCCAATTTTCAAAATGGCCTGCTTGAAATATTGTCCGTGTCCTTATGTGTTCCATTTTCCTCCTAATTTAATTTTTCAGCATTATTGTTTGTCCTTTTTCATTTGTTGTTTACTGTAGCTATAGCTTGCTCCTCCTTATCTGTCTGTATCATTGTCCCTGCTTTGAACTGCCTCAGTTGGTATCTGTATACAAAAAAAAATTGTGCGGGCGGGGGGGGGGGGTGTACAGGAAACTTCATGACGTTCAAGTTAGAGCTTGTGCACTAAATATGGCTGGGTCAGTATGTATTTCATTTTCAACTATTTTATTGAACCTTTGGGGAAGTTGTTGGACAGCTGCACATATGCTGGTGTTACTGTCGGATTTACGGTTCAAGGACAGTTGTATTTTCTAGCAGTACACCCTACAAAGGGATTTTGTGGGGTGTGCTTTGTTTTTAAACTAGCATTTAGCAAGAAGAGTTGAGTAGATGTCTCTGTTCATGAGCATGTGTTTTGTCCCTTGTCTTTGTTTTTCTTTCTATTTTTTTAGGTGGAATGCAGGGTCCTCCACGTCCCCCTCCTGGTCCTCCTGGCCCACCTGGCCCTCCAGGTCCTCCACCTCCTGGCCAAGGCCTTCCCCCACCTCTTGCTGGTCCTCCGAATCGTGGTGACAGGCCTCCTCCCCCTGTTCTCTTTCCTGGTCAGTTTGGCCAGCCACCAATGGGACCACTGCCCCCAGGCCCCCCTCCTCCAGGTTATGGCCCTCCCCCTGGTCCCCCACCTCCTCAGCAGGGACCGCCACCTCCAGGACCCTTCCCTCCTCGTCCTCCTGGTCCCATTGGACCCCCAATGGCATTGGCTCCACCTCCACACATGGCAGGTCCCCCACCAGGTGGACCCCCACCAGCCCCCCATGTCAACCCTGCCTTCTTCCCTCCACCTGGCAATAACAGCATGCCCCCCAATGACAGCAGAGGACCCCCAGGACCAAACGACCCGTACGGACGCCCCCCACCATATGAGAGAGGAGACTATGGTCCTGGAGGCCGGTAAGCCTGGTGTCTTTCTGTGATGTCCGTGAATTGCTTGGTTGTGTTGTCTCGGAGGTGATAAGTTTGTTGTCTTTTATTTTGTGGCAGAAACCACCACCCCTTTCAACATATGATTTCCAGATATTACAAGTTGTCAGTCGAGTCTACTTATATGCGGCATGTGGTGCTGGCACATGACGTAGGCAATATCAGGTCCAATAACAGTGTAACAGTGGATCAGTGTATTCCTACTTAAGACTATGGAGTAGATTTGCACTTTTTATTAAAGTTAATGTATAGTAATTGTGAAACATGAGTGGTGTCATGACACTTTTGTTTGTTTTGTTTTTTTAAGGGAGATGGAGGCCTCACGTACCCCTCTGAGTGAGGCAGAGTTTGAGGAGATCATGAACAGGAACAGAGCCATCTCCTCCAGTGCCATATCTAGGGCTGTGTCTGATGCCAGCGCAGGTAAGACATAGTATCATAGATACAGTGCATACATGTTTGTTGTGAGTTTGTTGATTTCAAAAAGACAAACATTGGGACAAAGTCAAAGTTTAACACTTGCTTTTGTCGTCTGTTTAGCTGATTATGGCAGTGCTATTGAAACCCTGGTCACAGCCATCAGTCTGATTAAGCAGTCCAAAGTGTCAGCAGATGACCGCTGTAAGGTCCTAATCAGTTCTCTGCAGGACTGTCTTCATGGCATTGAGTCAAAAAGCTATGGCTCTGCCTCCAGGTAAGATCATGATAACACTTAAATATGACATTGAAGCTTTGTGGCCAATTTCTCCCTCATAGTCAGACCTGCGTTGCTTTTCTAGCCTAAATTTACAGTTGACTGTAGCCTGAATTACTTCTTCAGAATGGGAATTGGCCCCATAGGATTAGGTATTTAAAGCTCTGAAACCCTGGTAGACCAACTAATGATGCTACTTTGTCTCTGCCAGGCGAGAGCGCTCCAGGGAACGTGACCACAGTCGCTCCAGGGAAAAAAGCAGACGTCACAAGTCTCGCAGTCGTGATAGGCATGAGGACTATTACCGAGAACGCAGCCGAGAGAGGGACCGCCATCGCGAGAGGGACCGTGACAGAGACCGGGAAAGAGAGAGGGAGAGGGAGTACAGACACCGCTAGGCGAGAAGGAAGGTATGTATATTTTTCTTTTTCTTTTTCTATTATTACCTGTGTTCTGTCTCTATCTCTGTATTTGTGTTGAATATGGAGCTTTACATTTTCCTATTTTGTGAGCAAGTGACTTCTAGTACATACAAAAATATGATCAATTAATATTATAATGTAATTATTGTAATAATATTCAAATTAACGACTATCGAACATTTTTGAAACTTCAAATCAATCAAAGGGTTAAATTTAGGCTTACAAAGCTATGATCTGTCATTCGTTTAAATATACAATTACTTTTGAAGTAAGAGGATGAGGAGAGATGAGGTAAGCAAGAAGAAATCTTTCAAAACTCAGTATTTGGTTTCAGGTAGGTACAAGGTAGGTCTGCTTTCCTTCAATTTCCACCCAGTTGTTATTGTGTATATTGCCACTCAGAAAATGTACTTAACACTTGCTGTATTCTCAATGCTGTTTTACATTTTATGGAGTTTGTAAGAGACGTATATTTGCTGTGATCCCCCCCCTCCCTCCCTCTTAAAATTTGAACATACGTTGGCAATGAAAGAAGAATTATTTTGTCAGTTCAGTGATACTTTTTGGTCTACAGGCATCTGAAGTTGGTAAATTACAAAATTCATTGGCAGCTTCTTTTTTTTATTTTTTATTTTTTTGTTCTGCTAAATAAATTACAAAACAAAGCACACATTCAGAACTGTTGTTTTTTGGCTGTACAGATGCTGTGTAAACTCTTTGCAAAACATGCAATTGGTTTAGTAAAGGGCAAATACCTGAATTTTAAGTTTTACCAGCAGCTATGACCAGTGGATCAAAAGTAGACTTTTTGTGGCCCAAGTATAAATTCATTGATTTGGCATTTTGTGTATTTTAACTGCTGACTTGGATTGTTAGTGTGGTGATACACTAGTCTTAGATTTTCAGAGTAGTAGTATCATTTTTCACAGTTCTTAATATAGATTTTAATTTTGTATAGCCTGTTCCAATCAAATTGTATTTTTAGAAAAGTAATTAAAATGATGACTTGTCAAAAGTAGAAAAATCTGCACTTTAACCTTTTCATAAATTTTGTGTACATATTACCCATTTAGTCCAAAGGTTGTCATGTTATTATTTAGGGGAATTTAAATATCAGTGTCAATATCTGATTCTTTTTGGGCATAAATTGTTGACAATGTGATTTTGCCATATTTGCATGTCAGTAATATTTTCTGGCATTTTACCATTGTCAAATTGAATGTTTTGCAGCCTTGCTCTCATTTGAATCATTGTATCTCAGTTTAACATGTTGAGGTAAAGTGAAGGAAATTAAATGAATGGCCTTTTGATAGACATAGATGTCAGTGTGCTGTTCAAATGAAAAGTATTTTAAATTTGTTACAGAAGATTTATGATCATATGCTAATTGTAGTTTGACATGACATGGTAGAAATGTATACTGTAATATTAGATCAGGGTTCTACGTGACTCTTGCATGTCTTGGTAAAATTAATTCTCTTTAGGCTGCAGTTGGTTTTTAGTGGTTAAAAAAATAGGATTATAGAGTATTTCGGCTTAAAGCATTACGCTGGCTCATTAGCCATGTTAACTCATGTTAAAGATGAGTTGTAGCTAAATTCATCTGAACCTATTTGTACACTAGCTTGAACACAAACATTACTGATATTAAACTAAAAGTTGGTGTGTATCTCTCAAATTATTACAGGTAAATATTTTAGGTATAATTTTGTTACACTGATAGATTTCTTGGTGAAATTTTGTAATCTTTGTGGGAAGATGTTGTCTTCGTTTGCGTCACTTGCGTATGAATCAATCTGATGACCATTTGTAAAGTTTTTGGAACTGCAGTCGAAATGTCAGGTGTGAACAGTTTTTTGTTGTGCTGATATCTTTTACTGCCAAAGTCCTAAGATGTTTGTGGTGTTGTGTATAAACCAGTACTTAAAAAGAGTCTATTAGGTTACACTGACTCTTCAGCATCTCTGTTCAGTGCATATCACCCTAAACAATATTTCTTAACGTAAAATAAGCTCTCAGACAAACACTTTGTTCACTTGTGACACTTTTGTCTTAAGAGTTGTGCTCACAGAGCAGGAAACCTGCTCTATAAATTATTTTAAATGATCTTCATAAGTGTCTCTGCTTCTCGTACCGAGAACTATTAACTGGGGTGGTTTTGCTTGTGGAGTTGCTGAAGTCTGAAAGCAGGCTCATCCCTTACCAAATGAATGTAACTTGGCGATTAGCTGTCATAATTAGGTGAGTTAATCTGACCTCTGTTCCATTCAGTTGTCTGTTTAACAATTCAAGGTTTTACTGAAAGGTAACACTTTGTGCCCGCTGGGAACCTCTTTTGTTAAATAGAAAGTAATGTTTGTTTTTTTTGTTTATCACTGGTATTTGTACATTTTCAACGAAACAAAACTCTTTTTAAAAGCATTACAGTTTTGGTAGTAACCTCTTGGGATCCATTTTAGGTAAGAGATCCCCAGTGGGCACAAGGCCTGTAGACATTTGGTAATGTGTAGATGGCGTACATTTGCATATGTATTAAACATATTTGTTGAAGTATGAATGAAGTCACTCAAGATTAAAAGGAAGTGGGCAAAAATGTTGATGTAAGCCCAAATATGTCCATTTTCCACATGACCATGACTGTAAGTCTTTCTTGCCTTCATTTATCTCAGAGAATTGAGTACCAGGCATATTGCTTTTATCCGTGATCGTAGTATGGTTATTTTTAATGACAGATGTGCTTTAATACAATTTTTATCTCCACATTGCCATTGGGGCAGTGCACTGTATCTGTACCATGCCTATATTACCTTTTTATTCTATATTTTAGTCTGACTGCAGGTATGTGGGATGCCAGGCCTCTAATGTCCTTTTAAAACAAGCTTATGATTTGCTCATGTCAAACCAAGGTCAAATAGCATTTCAGTTAAAGGTCATTAATGTAAGTGTTTATGTTGATCTTTATAGTTTATATACAGGAAAAAATATTTTATTTGATTAAACTGCAAACTGAGTGTATATTGAGTTTACCTTCTAGTTGTAGTTGTAATACTAAATGTTTGGCTACGTTATTACAGTCCTCAAATTATAGTGTGATTACAAAGATGTTAATTTTCCACAAGTGGTGCCATAATAGTGAATATTTACTACATTGCAAAGGACATTTTGCAGGCTTCTATTACAGTATCCAAAGGGAATTTTAAAATGGTAAGTATCACACGTCAGGCTGTCTCATGGACTGCTTAGTAGCAGCTAGACATGTTTAGAGGTCTGACAATATTTTATGAAATGTTTGACCCTGGTTTGACTCTGACGTTTCTCATTTTCATGCTGTATACACTGCTATACATTTTGTTTCCTATGAACTATAATGAACATACAGTAGGTTTGACAATATGGCATATTTTTGTTGTGGCAGATTTGTTAGTCTGATATTTGGATGTAATTTGACCATTGACAAAATTTCATGCCCATCCCACTTGAATGTTAAGTTCCCTTTAATTACAAGGTGTATCATTGAGTTTAACTATTGTGTTGTGTAAAATATTGGTCTTGTTGGCTAAACTGTTTTTATCTGCAGTCATGCATTATGTAAAACAAAATCCTTCCCACAGCAAAAACATATCAAGTTTCAATGTGCATTTGAATTTTGAACCATGTAAAACTGTCCAGATTTCACCTGGTGCCTGTTAAGTGATGCCACTTTGGTTTTAATACCACATCTCTGGCATTTTGCACCTTGTAAAGCAAAGTCTCTTTTGGCCCCAGTGGACTTGATTTTAAATATTAGGAATGCATGTCAGATCTGTGTATCACTGTTGTCATTTGGTCTGGAACAAAATGCATTTTTGGTGAGAGATTTTAAGTGGTGAGGAATAGTAGATAGTTGGAATTAAGCTTTGCTGCTGTTATGATCAATAGGTTGCCTTTTTAGATACCTGTAATTGCATGCTGGACTTTGTCTTTCTCATGGAAACAGAGTTATACAAAATCACATTGGCATTATAAAGGTTTGTGTTACTTCAGACAGATCTGGGAGGAAGTTGTAGAGCTGTAGTACCTGCTGTGTCTGAGTTGAAAGGATGCTTTCCTCTTTGTAGTTCTGTGTTATGATCTATTGTTCTTTCTGTGTTTTACCCTTATATTGCTTAATTACTCTAAAATAAATGTCTTATTGTTTCAGTAATAAAAAGCTTAAGGTTTAAAAAATTCTTAAAAGTATTTTTTTTAAAAACAAACTCCACAGTAATCAAGGAGTCTTTCTGATATGGGGAGGATGAACATCATGCACACAAGCTTCGCTTTAACAAAATGTTAATATACAGATACATCGATTAGCCACAACATTAACTTTTTATTATGTGGTGGACAGGGATCAGCATGGCAGTTTTTGTTGTGTTTATATATTTATATTTTTTTATTGGAACTTTTTAGAATTTTGTCAAAAGCAAACAGCAGCAAGGGAGTCGTATCCAAGACTCCAACAAACTCTCCATAGTCAGTCCACAGCAATGTTAGCAAATTAAATGGCTTCCCTTCCAAAAACTGGGTAAGCTGACACCTGTTTACCACAGCAGTAATGCCACAAATTGGTATTAATGTTGTGGCTGATTGGCGTATAGTTTCTTTGTAATGTTTTCTTTCTGTGCCTAATATTTGACCTCTCTTCCCAGTGAATTTCACAAATTGTGCAAAACATACTAGGAGTTGGTGTAGAAATGACATTGTAAAGCCAAACAGTATTACTTCAGATTTGCATAAAGTGTTCATAATGGAGAGTTAGACCCTTTTTTTGCTTCTGCATAGCGGTCGCTTGTTAGGTGAACTTTATCCATCTCTGGCTTTGATACAGCTGGTAATTTTATATATGGGTCTCATTTCCTCTCTGTCTTCATAAGAATGTAACCACATGTATGAATCAATATATTACACTTCACATAAATGCACTATGAACAGTTACCATCAGGGTTGGGTGCAATGCACTTTACGGAGAAACAAATATTAAGGTACTAAAAATTAGATGAGGTATAATTTTCTAGTTTGTTTGTTTTTTTTCTTCCTAAAGTCGTCTTGATCAGAGATTCTACAAAAACCAAATGTATAGTAAATAGATTTAGACAAACTCCGACCTTGTGACTCAGTGATTGTGAGTTGAACCCAGCCCTGGTGTGCTCGGTGTAGTCTAGAGGTTTAATGATGAGGGGAGGGGGGTGTTTACTATTGGGCTGCCTCGAAACCAAACTCCACCCTTCGTTTTGACACCTTTCAGCTAACGAGGATCAAGGATGGATGGAAGGAAAAGGAGGAACGCTTTCAGTGCGGCACCACCAACACCTTCCCACTCTGCATGACCGGGCAGGATTCACAGCCACCTCTTCTCCACCCTTCCACCTCTTTTCTCCTCTCCTTCTCCACCCATACTTCCGTCTGTTCATCTTGTCTGCCTGACTGAGAGCAGTGGATGGAAGACCCTGACCTGTGTAAGGCTTTGTTATCCAAACACCTATATTCATGGTAACTAAAGATGAAAGAAAAACTTTCCAAACAGCTCTTTTATTTTTGATGTTTTATTTGATGAGGATGAGTATGTGTGATGCTTTTTTGCAAAGAAACAATAAAATGGCCCGCACAACCCCCCAGATAGAAGACACAAACATTACATCCTATTTGTTTTTTTTATTTGTCCTTGGCTTGCTGTACTGTGTACACTCGGTTCAGAGATAAGTTTTTATAGGGTACATGTTTGATGTTTTCTCCCCTCCCCTCTCTCCCATGCTCATTTATTATTTTCATTGTTAGTATGTTTGTAAATGTCTCTGCTTTTGATTAAAAACTAGATGGTGTTGTAATAACATTGGTGAATTCTCTACATGTTTGCCTCGTTTATATTAAATGTGTATTTTGGACTGCAATATGCTTTTCATATTGGATTTGTGTACTTAGTTTTTAGCAGTGTTAGAAGTGGCTTTAGCTCTTTTCTTATTTTTTTGTAAGGAAAAGTTTTTACAAGCTAAGAAAAAATATAAGAATGTCCTATTTGACAGCATGCACTGATTACTGGAAGAGAGGGTATCTGTCTTGAACAAGTTAAACTTTTGCACTATTTTGGGCAACTTGGGACCTCACATTGCAAACCAAAAAAAAAAAAGAACATAACACTGTTCGTTGAGTGGATCTGCTGTTTAATGTGTAATTGCACTGAAGAGTCACAACCTGATCGTTTTAAGTCTGTTTTATTTTAATGTAAAATCATAAATCTTTAATACCATTTTATTTAAGCATCCAATGGATAACTGTTCAAATATTAGTCCAATTTCTTGAGAAATTGCCATTTCAACTGAAGGCACTCTTTTGCGCCTATGTCCCAAAGCTACATCTTTTTGTATGTTCATAAACTTGACATTTCAACCCCGAAACAATAGAAGGGATTAAGTAAATACAGTGACTACTCAAGTACAATTTATTAACATAAAATATACACTATAATACAAGGCAGTGCTAGCTATTTTTCCTTATACTGCCCATTGTCTTGCTGTCCTATTTTTTTTTCTGTAGAAATTTTGATAACGTACATTTACTTTATAGTAAGAAAGTGGTGACATAGTGACATATATGATTTTGAATCATAAGTGCTGGGCGGTTGTTGAATGAGTGAATTGATTGTGAGAAAGTTTCATAAGGGATTTATTACATTTAGTTTCATTTGTCCTCTTCCCCCAAAAAAGGAATATGGACAAAATATACTTTACACTTATCAAATACCAAACCGGTATTTGTCTGAAATGCCTCTTTTCTTTTTGTTTTGTTTTTGTCCTGTTGAAACTTATTGTTTTACTTGTTTCTGAATGTTTCTGTATCTGTCATGTTTGGTCTAATCTCCATGACTGTCGCTTAATTATTACATTACCAAAGGCATTTGATGATTGTAGAAACTGTAAACTCTAACCCACATCTAAGTAATTCCAAGGGTTACAGCAATTACCCTGACATTTGGTGAAAACATTAGATTGTAACTCCATCTAAATGGTTTTTTTTTTTTTTTACCCCCTTGAAGTTCTTAGGTGCAGTAGTCTGTTCTAACAATATAATAATATATTTGAAATGGAGTGTTTCCCCAAATTTACAAATGTAAATGTTCTTACTCCCATAAACCTGTAAGCTTTGTAAAAGAGTAAAAAATAATGTAAATTGGGTTTTAATACAGACCGTATGGGGAACAATTGGGGCATGTTGCACTTCAGGGTGCCAAGTTCTCCTTGCATATTCTCTTGAACATTGCCTTTCGTGAAAAAATATTTTGGTGTTTCCTTGTGCTGATGTCTCTCCACAGTGTTGAAGGTAAGTGTTTTCAGGTCTACAACGGTGCAGAAGAAGAAACCAGTCCACTCCAGGAGGAGTCTGTCTCACTGTGCTGCATCAAGTCAGACCAGCACTTTACCTCACTAAAGATGTTGGAAAGTATCGTGTGTGTTTTCAGTATTTTATTTGACTTGTGCGATGTAGACCATGATTCACTAGTCCATAACTGTTTTTCTAGAAACTTTTTCATTGTCTCAAACAGAATGTCAATGTTTTAAAATGTGTGTGTGAGACCCCAGAGTAAAACTACTTGTATGGAATAACACGGGGAGAAGTCTATCTTTATTGATAATTGGTATTTATAGTTGTGATTTTTTTTCTATGTAAATCTAATTTATCAACCTAATGATGCAGTGAAAAGCAGGGATTATCAGGGCTGAAGTGCTTAAGTTCTATAACTGGGAAAGCAATAAATTCAGTCCACTTAACAGCATCTTTATAACTCCAGGTTACATCAACAGTATGAGCTGTAATATGACCAGTAATGTGATTACATGCTGTCAAAGGAAAGCACATGGTAGCCCCCCCAAAAAATCATTGGTTCAAAAAAAAAAGGTCTTGATTCAGTTTGGGGTTAGTTTGTTTTTTTGCGCTCTGCAACAATTTTTAATGGCATCAGGTAAGAATGAGCAGTAATTATTAGAAGCCAATTATTGCGAATGATAATAAACCAGTAAAGTATGGTGTGAGAAAGTCCTTGGCATATGTCTGTGTGTAAAAGAAGATGACTGCATAGGTATTTAAATAAAATCGTTTACTCCCTGGATTTGGAGAAATTTACACACATGGCCAATTTTGCAGACTTCGAATACATATATTTCAGGGTTTTGCAGTGCGTTCAAAATTAATCCTGAAAATGAACTAAAAGTTGGTAAGATGTTTGTAAATTTGGCTTTGTCTATGTAGTATCTTGCTATCATGATAATGGTTTTGTTTAACATTTTTTCTTTTCTTAACCCCATTCATATAATACATTGGCATGTCATATGAAGATTAATTAACTGTGTGGACCTAAAGTATTTGGGCTTTCAAAAGTTACATATCGAGTATTACATTTCTATTGCCTTGAGGTAATATTCTACATTGCTCGCAAACTTTAGTTTTAATTCATATTTTTTTAGATTCTTATTTGACCATCTTAGGTGTAAAGTTAAATATATCAGTTCATAACTATCTCCATTTTGTTTTCATTTTTGTCCAATTAAAATGTCATTTGGCTCTGTATGCGTCAAACATTTTCATATTTAATAAAGCAGATGCTGATTCTCTGCAATATAAGTTTTTTTTTTTTTTTTTGTGGTGTGTTTTTACAAAACCAATGATCACATATTGATCGCCACGGTTTTTTTGGACGCATTGTGTAGTGTAAGCATGAGAGTAGTTGACCAATGAAAGTGATTTTAAATGATCATGAAAAAATGTACAAACCTGTTAACATAGAAGATGTAAGCTTAACAAGAATTCCTGTAATGTTTCCAACAAACTTTGACCACATTAGCAAACCACACCTGACCCAGCTTTGGGTCACTGATACTTGGACTACTCTGCTCTCCCGTCGTCGTTCTTAGACTATTGTTTACCTTCCGTGGCTGAAAGCAGAGTAGCACAGATAATTTGTTAAGAACAGGATAAGATTGGTATTAGTTTTAATAGGTGTGGTGTTACTTTGAAGTTAGGCTGGAAACTATTCGGGGGAGGGAAAGGAGGCACGGACACAGCGGAACCTCAGTGCCTCCACTCCTCACTCCTATCGGACAGCTGCAGACGCTGCACTTCACACTTCCGGTGCTTGTTTAGCTGGTAGTGTAAAATGGGATTGCGTGTTATATAAAGCATCATTTTAATGCTTAAATGGCAGGTTTATTAACTTCGAATACCCGTTGTGGAACAAGAACAGTGTCGTAAGCTGTAAAACTCGATCACCTTCAACCTCTTTTTACTATACTATGTTTAAAAAGATGACTGAATTTGGTCCAGATTCTGGGGGGCGAGTTAAGGTAACGTTATTCTAAAATTACAGTAGTGTGTTTTTCATTTACTTGAAAATTGGAATTAACTGTGTAAAAATGTAAGTAGTTTGTGTAATTAAATGAATACATTTTAGTGACGTGGGTTAATCGCATAAATTTCAGGTAACTTTTTAGTAGTAATACACCTGTATTTATAACGTGTATTTTCTCTGTGATCCTCAGGGAGTGACTATTGTGAAACCTATAGTGTTTGGTAACGTTGCCCGCTACTTTGGGAAGAAGAGAGAGGAAGATGGACACACACACCAGTGGTCTGTCTACGTGAAGCCTTACAGGAATGAGGTTAGATATTAACATCACATCAAAGCTTTCTCTCTCAAGTCTGTGAAATACTGGCATTTACATTGACAATCTAACTTGTTGAAAAGATAATAACCAACAATTTCTACTGTTGGGTTTGCTTGATAATAAATATTAAATATGTGTTCGTGTTCTGCCAGGATATGTCTGCGTATGTGAAGAAGATCCAGTTCAAGCTACATGAGAGTTACGGTAACCCACTGAGAGGTTAGTAGATGTTTACAAGTATGAGGATTATCTTTATGGGTTGTAGTTTCTGTTGTCAGTGGAAAACTATTGTTTTCTTCATAATAGTATACAAGTAGGTATAAATTGCAGTATGTGTGAGGGATTTCACCCCCCCCCCCAGCTGTGACCCAGATTGAAGTTTCTGTTTGCTCAGTCGTCTTTTTTTTTTAATTATGTTTCTTTATTTTCCAGTAGTGACAAAACCCCCATATGAGATCACAGAGACGGGATGGGGCGAGTTCGAGATCATCATCAAGATCTTCTTTATTGATCCTAATGAGAGACCAGTAAGGGCCACCTTTAGTAAACAGTCATTACAAACATTACATTACAGCCTCTTTCTGTTTGCCTGTATTGATTTGTTCTCCTGTGTGTTTGTGTGTTAGGTCACTCTGTACCATCTGTTGAAGCTGTTCCAGTCAGACTCCAGTGCCATGCCTAAGAAGACAGTCGTGTCTGAATTCTATGATGAAATGGTACAACTGCATTCATGCGCTACCTTATGACCAGTGTTAACATCCACATGTATCTGTGTTTCTTTACGCTTAAAATGATATACCTATTCAATCACTCTTCACTGAAGATGGTAAATTCACTCATGAGCACTGGCTGTCACTGTTTTGATGTTGTTGATTAAATGGGTCGTGGAGCGTGGCTGTGAATAGAGAGTTGTGTGAGACTGAAGAGCTACACCTGACACTGTTTTTCATTTTTAGATCTTCCAGGATCCTACGGCCATGATGCAGCAGCTACTAACCACATCAAGACAACTCACCCTGGGAGCGTACAAGCATGAGACAGAATGTATGTGGACACACAATAAGCAAATAATACTTAAGAGCAGCATTCACATGATTTTAGTTACTGTAATTGTGCTTATGTATATACCTGTTGGTGTCTTCAGTCAGCGAGCTGGAGCAGAGGACTAAGGAGAAAATGGAAGCAGCAAAGAAAAGAACCAGTCAGGAAATCACAGAGCTCAAAGACAAACTGAAAGCCAGTAGAGAAACCATCAACCACCTCAAGGCTGAGATCAGGAAACTGGAGGAGGACGGAGACCACAAAGAGCACTGAGAAATGGACTCATCATACACATGGATGTAATTATTCAGCTAGGTTCCAGACTTCATCCCTGATTTGGGGAAAAAAAACAACCCTTTGTTGTCATAGTTTTTTTTTTACAGACAAGACCTTGCTGTTAAGATGATTTAGAGCCTTTCTGTAAAAATGAACATCAAAACTGAGAGCATTTTAAGATGTTTGGTCATCTGTCATTGTTTCCTTTCTTCTTTTGTTTGTGTTGTGAGGTCATGAGACAAAAAAATCATTTGTCAAGTAATTTTCTGATCTGTTTATGTTGACGTTTGACTCTTGTCATCTTGGTTTATTGAAGCTTAAGGTAACATTACATTGTCATAAACAGTTTCTACTGTGAATGTCTTTTTTTGTACCAAGCCTATCATTTTGTATGTAAAATAAATGTTTCCAGTATTTCTTGTGTATGTTGTTTGTGTTGTAGCGACTCAGGAATATTATGTCGGACAATAATGATATACTGGTCAAGGTCCATTTCAGCCTCGACTCTGTGGTGATGCATTTCTGTTCATGTGGTAAAGTCAGTTGGCCAGCAAACCCAGATTAAACCTGTTGTGATCTTTTCCACTAAGCACTGCAGGATTGGACCTGCATGCCAGTTTGGATCCTGTCTTAAGTTTTTTCATACTGACACTATATTATATGCATTCATATAATAACCAACTGGGTAGGTTTTAACAAGGAGAAAGAATGGAGATGAAGAGTTTTCAGGTTTCCGTGAGTCCATGAAAGCAGCTGACAGGAAGTTCAAATAACTTTGACTAACCGGATTCCGGACGCTGAACAACTTCCCTCGAGTTGCAGAGACATGTAACCTTCTGTCCTGTAGATGTTCTTTACTAAAATATCCACGCAAATATGGCAAAATACACAGGGCTAGAATGGAAACAATATTATTTAGGTCTGTGCATGTTTTCTTGTCGTATAGCTGTAAGTTCAGTAAATACACTGGACGACTGAATGTAGTGAGTCTGCTCGGGCTGAGGTCTCTCCAGGTGTCCTTCATCAGGCTGAGCAACTCAAGGCAAGTCCGCACCGTCACGTTTTGCATGAGCAGTACATGCGAGCAGAGTGTGTGTTTGTGTTTTCTCACTTTTCTGTAAAATTCAAGCTTAACTTTAGTCGACAAAAAGTTGTGTGCCAGCAACGAGTTTCTCTCTTTGACACAACATGACCAGTGCTTAATATGAGATATTAGTTCACTTAAAGCCAAATTAATGCAGATTTATTCCAGTTAGAGGTTAGATGAAACAACTCAAGAAGTAGAAAAAGTACATGTTTAATTTAAGGGTTATAAATTTCGTTTTTGTGCTTTTATAACTAGGCGGGGGAAAAAATAGGTATAAATATATATTCTTCACAAAACTAAATGGAAAGTGAAATCTGCAGAGGCAGAACTATTAAGGTACTAATTTGTAATGTATTTTTTGTGTATATTATTTGTTTTACTTTTTAATGTTTAGTTGTGTATGAAACGGTCACGTGATCAGCGCTTTTTTCTTTTTTTCTTTTTTTTGCACTGACGTCACAACAACCGAGCTGGTACCGACCACTGATCCTCACTGACAAGCCGAAACTCCACGTCTTAGCTCTGGAAAGAAGTTTCCAGTCGATACTCGGTTAAAAGGTGCGAGGTATATGAACATATATATTTTATCTGTAATTCTGTGCAGCTGATTATCATGTTGCCCAGCTCGCATTGACGCAGTGTGTGGCTAACGTCGACGCAATGAACGCGTCTCCTCGCTAACACAACGACTGATGCTGTTCTGTACAAGTTGTCCAGGTGAGTTGACAAACAAACGGTAACAACCGACGCGTTTCGTAGCCTGTAAGAACGCGTGTCCTGTGCTCTCTTCTACTCCATTACACGTTTTATCTGGGCTGCTGTTTTCATTGTTGTGAATCGTGCTACTGTTTCTACATTAACCATTTATATTTGGTTAAAATGATATATCATATGTGCACTATACGTTGTAGCTTTCTGCTTTCTTTACTCTGTGTGTCTGTGTGTGTGTCAATGTCTGTGAAGACATTTAAACAGGAAATAGTTGAAGGTGTCTTAACTTGTTCAGACAGTGTTTATTATGTGGTTATTGTTAGTCTTTGGCTGTAGTTGTAGCCACACAAGTTCGTGTCCAGCAGTATGTTTGCTCAGGGACACCTAACCGTTTCCATAAGGGGGATATAGTGTGGATAATGCCACTATTTGTAACTGGTTTTCTTTGGTTAGTAGTTTATATTAGTGCCGTATCGTAGTCTTTGTGGCTTCAAGACAAACCTGTTTGATAAATTAATAGAGAGATTTTAAATTGAGAGAAAGTCTCTGACTTTGTTTCGAGCACGCTGGCTGCTGGTTACATAGATATTTGTTTTGGTTGTGGTCCACAGAGCTCCATTGTTGTCCCAGTGTGTAGTGTGCAGTAAAAGTCCATTCATGAGGCTGAGTGCATCATCAGCACACCGCTTTTATGTTTGGAGTTCCACAGGGAAATGCACTGATGGCTCACATTGCATTAGTGCATTGGTGTGCACAATTGGCAATCGTGCCACTTTTTTTTCCCCCATCAACATCAGCACCGTCTTCTCATTGATATGGAGGGTCCATCATACCATCTCTTCAGTCAGCTAGTAATGAAGGGGATGATTGCACGTCCAGTTTCTCACAAAGCATAAATACAGGAAGCCGTCATCCATGAGTGGATAGCACTTAGTGAGGGTGTGTGTTGCACTATGATTGTTGTGGATAATAGCAGGATAAAGGGCTGTGATTAGACTTGCTGACTGTCAGCATCAATTTATAAACCTTTATTTATCTTTATTTTTGTGTCGTGTATGCATCAGTCCACTAGCTACTTTCCTAATCTGTATTACACAAGGGTCAAAACAGTGCTGTTTGTGTGCTGTCACACCCATTAGGCAACACATGACTTGAACCTTAGTGGCAACAAGATATTAAGAGATAGCACTGACACACTTTTTGGTAAAACTGCACAATGGAAGCACATAAATGTCACCTCTGTTAGCAGTTTGATTTAAATGCAGTAAAGTTGATCTTCTCATATGCAAATCATTAGGAGTTAACTGTCAGCTGCTGAATGTGCTCTGTTATCACAGTGAAATGAGCCAGCTCATGATCTGGTTACTAGTGTTCCTTTCCCCAGTGTGCCAGCTTCTGGTGCACTTTTAAAGGAAGGCATGTGACCCCTTACTGCATCTGAAAAGCAGTTTAAACTCCAACAAACTGTGGTTTGTACTAATTGTGAGACACCTTGTAGCTATGCTGCAAACGTTAAAATGTGTTTGTGTTCACCAGGAGTGCTAGTGAACCCATGGAGATGCCTTCATCTCCAGACAGAGAGGCGCTCGAGGAGAGAAAAGGCCTGGTGGAGGTAATGCACCCAGCTTATCGACTTTGAAGATGTAGCAGAGCTAATTATAACTTGTTTGACAGGAAGATAATGATGTAAAAGGAAATGCATGTTTCTAAAGTCATTCTGGAGAGTCGAGTGTTCTGCTGCTGTTAGATGCTGTGGACCCAAATTTGTCATCAAGACTTGATGATAGGGGATTTTACAGTGGATCTTTTGACTTGTACCAGGAGCACAAGTGTAGATAATACTATTGATTAACTTTCCCAATAAGCCATTCCAGTGAATGGCTCTCTTTGTTGTCATTGATCCATATATGGAAACTGTATACAGTCACTGTTGCTGACTTTCTCATACATGTTAATGGGACACTACAAACCTACATGTTGAAGTCAGTTTATAGATCTTCTAATACTTAAGTGAAAAAGTTACATGCAGTCAGAGTGAACTTCACAAAATCTGTTAAATTGCCTGGCATGAGTAGTGACAATGTCTTGTAGAATTAGAAAGAAGTGAGCTCACCAAGCCCGTTTTCTGCTCCTCATCTCTTAAAGCCGGTCATGACTGGTATAACACAGCTGACTTTCCTTTTGATTGCAGTGTACAGTGGGTACAGTAGTTTTCCTAAACTGTGAAACATGAGTCTGATAGTGATACAGCAGTGCACACGTTAGACTGCTGGAATCCATCTTAAAATAACAGTAAGGGCAGTTGTTGCATCTAAAGCTACCACAAGGTGAAATGATCCCCACATTCATCTCTCACTTCAAGTATTTTTCCAGTTGCAGGTAAAATTTTCGGACACAGCAGGATGTGACGATTTGTATTTTTCTAGGATGGTGAAGCGCTGAGAGGTGCTGAGGGCGGAGAGGTGGATCATCAGACTCAGAGGAAAGGCAGCTCCTCCCGCATTTCCCGCAAGAGCTTCCGCCTGGACTACCGTCTGGAGGTAAAGCACCTCTTGCCATAGTTATCCTGTCCCCAAGGAAACCCTCATTGCCTACAAAATATATAATAACTGGTCTCTACCTCTGACTGGTAGTGTGCTTGCTCTTTCTTTTGCCTCCTTAACTCACCTTAAACATTCAACCAGGTCTGTGGTGAGACCTACACCACCAACATTGCATCTTAGTTCTCTCTCGTCACGGCATCACCTCTTGGTCTGTCGTATTTGAATAAGTTGTATTCTTTGATTGTAGGAGGAAGTGACAAAGTCGTATCGGGACAAACATGGCCGCTGGGCCAACCCCTGGTCAACATGGCGTTTCCCTTCCTACTCAATGCTGTTCAGGTTCTTTTTGTTGGATAAAAATCACAGCAATGTGCCGACTAGTGGAGAGGTGGGTAATTGTTAGACTAAAATTTAGCATTTTGTTACTGCACACACACACACGTGTCAGATACTTGAATATTTCCATCTAAAGGTTATATATCAGATTTGGTGAAGCCTAAACAAGATTCTACCATATAGTGGTATTGAACACTACAGAATTGGCTTTTTTTTTCATGTCTCTATGTAGAAACATGAACCTTTAATGCTGGTCACAACCCACACACAGTATTTATAGCTTGTTGCTGAGCTTCGTGAGAGCTTAACGTGCTTCAAAGGCTGCTTTCACGTGGCAATGGAAAGCAGTTTAACCCCTTAATTGCACAGATTAAACAGTGTTTTGTTGTATGAAATCTCGAAAAAATAATCAAACTAAGGTTTGATGATATTACCTACTGCCAACATTGCAGCACTGTACCATTAGGGTAAGAGGGGATTATGGTTGTGAGTGAAACCCTGTTTCTCAAACTAACAATGTGTTTGTTTAAATTTTTTTCTTATGTTTTTGTAATTTGCTTTTCTCCCTTTGTTCATAAGTGAACCACTTCCTGTTGCGTATTCTTCCTCCTTCATAGGCCTTAGACAGTGAGCTCCCAGTGATGGAACCGTACTTTGTCCAGAACCCAGACCTCTCAGACTCTGGTCCAGGTCTGAGAGTCACCTGGCTGGGTCATGCCACAGTTCTGGTTGAAATCGACGGGCTGAATGTTTTAACAGACCCAATTTTCAGCCAGAGGGCCTCACCACTTCAGTTCATGGGGCCCAAGAGGTATAGAGGGCCTCCCTGCACTGTGGAACAGGTTTAGCACTTTTTGTACTTAAATTTCACTTATAACAGCAGTTGACTGTCTTAGTTTAGCTTGTTCATCCCTCTTTGCTCATGTCAACAGCTGCCCAGGATTGACGCTGTAGTCATCAGTCATTCTCATTATGACCATCTGGATGTTGGATCTGTGGCCAGTCTTAACGCACGCTTTGGAGGGGAGCTACGCTGGTATGTGGGATTAATGGATTCATTCATTGAGATGCACACCCTTACATTTCTAGTTTATGTACGCTGGCAAGAAAAAGTTTGGAAACACCTACACACTTTTGTATTGTCTTTTGTTGGTTTTATTAAATTGTGTGGTTACAATAATTAATTGTAAACATATTTAAGTACAAATTAGAATTTTAAACTTTACTGTCATGAAAAAAAAGTCCTTTGTTCCCAATCGTTGCCATAGGGAATGGCATGTCTTTTCAGTACAGAGTAGCATCCATACTGATTGATGATGCCTTGCACACATGTTGTACGGCTGGACCCAAGGATATTCATTCATTATACCCATCTAATGAATGAATATCCTTGGGTCCAGCCGTTGGTTTTCAATTTTTAAAAGGGGTTTATTTTTTTTACCAAATGTGAGATCCTGGCACCATTAAAATGCATAGGCTATTTTTCTTCTCTATGAAGGTTGTTTACCTGCTGATTAAATAGTTTCTGTATTTTGGTATTATTTTAGTTTTTACATTTCAGTGTATGTCTTGGTGTTTCCAAACCTGTTCCTGCCAGTGTTTGTAGGTGACATTTGTTCATCCTACAGCGCTTCTGCATTTGAAAAAATCTAAATGTATCTATGAATTAAGACCAGTATATGTTACGTATTTTGCAGGTTCGTGCCCCTGGGTTTGATGGACTGGTTGGTAAAGATGGGCTGTGAGAACGTGATGGAGCTGGATTGGTGGGAGGAAAACTGTGTCCCAGGTCATGACGATGTCACATTTGTGTGCACACCCTCTCAGCACTGGAGCAAACGCACACCACTGGATGATAATAGGGTAATTATTGTTATTACTAATAACATACACCTTTTAATGTATTTGATACCCTTTATTTGGTCAATTCCATTGATTGAATATTTATTATCAGGCAAATAACAGAAATAACATTTAGCAAAATATGTGCACTTCATATGTATAAATCATAATCACCTTACTAGTTTATTTTGTATAGAACACCTGCGTCTGCAACGTTGAGTATGTTCAAAACAAAAAACAAATGTTGGCATAAGTTGTTTTTAATGTAGCAGAGAAATGGACATTACATTTCTTTATATTGAATTTAAAGCAGACTTTTAGTTTATTTGTTATTTCTTTCAGTCTTTATGGGGCAGCTGGTCTATTTTGGGTCCAGATCATCGATTCTTCTTCGCTGGTGATACTGGTTACTGCCCTGCCTTCCAGGAGATAGGACGGCGCTTCGGACCATTTGACCTTGCAGCAATCCCCATCGGAGCATACCTGCCCAGGTACTGTACATAAGACTCACATACAGTGTCCAGTTTATTAGGTACATACAAATATAATCCATGAAGTCTAGTGCGGGTCAGAAGTTAAAATACATTGTACAACTTTTTAGAGATGTTTCTAATATTGTTCAACCCTCATGTTTGTAAATGAGGAAAAATCAGAAACACATTGAATGTTTTCTAGTGTGCCCCACACACTATGACTTGAATAATCAACATTTCCATCAACAAAGAATAACTGCTGTAATTTTCTAAATTATTATTTTTGACAATCCCCATGCAGACACTAAAAACAATGAATTACCTCTTCTCACATTTACGGCAGCAACTTGGATTTTCTTATTCGCATGTGCTGAAAAGCATGTCATAGGCACGCTGCTTCACCTGTAGCTTCATTCCAAAAGATTTGATTATTATTTTGAATTAAATTTGTCAAAGTCCCAAGTGCCTCCATTATCCAGCAGAGACGTTGCACATGCAGAGTCGTCTGGCTTACTACAAGCCACTGATCAAAGTTATGACGATTCAGAACATTTTAGGATAGCAATATTTGTTCAGAATTTCTCTGCCACGCACTTTGGAATGAAGAAACATGTATACCAGCAGAGTGGTATGTCTGGCTGATGTTTGGCAAAGACTATTAATCATGAGTAGAGGCAATTCCTTGGCTGGCGTTAGTGTCTGCTTGGGGATTGTTAAATAACATCAATTTAGAAAGTGACCAAATGTGTCTTTTAAAAAGGTAAATGTCAGCTTTTCATTGAATCAACATTATTGTAAACATGTATCTGTACAATATAAAACTTCACAAATCAACATCTACGTATCTAATTATCATAATTTAAAAATACCGTAGCTACAGCCATTGTTAAGGAGACAAAACACTAGAATATGATTTGGTTTTTCAGGGATGTGATGCAGGGGCAGCATGTTGATCCAGAGGGGGCTGTTCAGATTCACCAGGACCTTCAAGCCAAGCAGTCGGTGGCCATTCACTGGGGGACCTTTGCTCTCGCCTATGAGGTAGGTATACAAATACAGTTAGTATAGTAATGTAATTGTAAATTAAAGTAGTTCCACAACATCAATGCCACAGTCATGTGTATTGTTCAGAATCCTACCAGTGAACTATTTGTATAACAAAGTCTTCTTCGTCGTCTTCTTCTTTAACAACAAGCAATGATGTAATAAAGTGGACAGAGGAGCTCAGTGTGATATGACACTAAACCTATAGCAGCATAACTAAGAGATCTGTCAATTTCCTGGTCATGTGATTCACGAAGTCTGTATTACTTACTTTCTGTGGTCCTCAGTACTACTTGGAGCCGCCGGTTCGTCTCAAAGAGGCCATGGAGCAGAAAGGACTCAAACCAGGATCATTCTTCACTTTGCATCACGGGGAGTCTCGCCTCATAGCATCAGAGGACACTGATGTCTTTCACTGATCTGCTCTGACGCAAAGCACTGAACATTTTGTTTATATACATGGATTTGGAGCATATGTATGTATAGTGCACACACGGTGGGGGGAAACCATTTGTAGATGACACACAATAAAGTGTTAATTCTTTAAGGCCGCAATCTCTCTCAATCTCCCAAAGTATGTCAAAAAAAAACAACCAGTTAAAAGAAATCAGCAACTTCCTGAAGATCAAAACTCCAACTTTAGAAAGGTGTTACAGTAATCCGTGCTCTTTGACCAACCTTTAGTGTGAAGCTGGGGAGGAGACTGCAGTCTGTTTACACACAAGGTGATAGCTTTGTGCTGTAATGTAAAAGAAAAAAACTGTTAGTTGATACAGACAAAGCTTATGTTTTCTGAAAGCATGCTGTCTAAACCTACGCAGAGGTGCGAAAAGAAAATATCGATGAAAACATAAACTCGTATGCTAATACTGTAGAAAATGCAGCTTAGTGTAGAAGTTGAGCTGGGTTCAGCTTCGTGCACTGCAGATATTGTGCATTGCTTTTGCATCAGACATTTGCTTTTGATCCTCTGAAACCACAGCACTGACTTTTTTTCTTTGTCTGAATAATCATTTACATTTTCACTTCTCTGAACTTTAGTCAACAGATGTGTTGGCCACTCTCCGAAGCCAACACAAATCATTTTAGTATTCGACTCTTGGAAGAACATAAGAGGACAGTGACTTAATTTAACAGCCTGTATATAACTAACATAACTGATCTTTACACTTGATCTGCATCACTGAGTTTTCCATTAAATATACACAATTCAAATTTGTCTGGTTCTTATTGTCAACAATTTTAGATTTGATTTTATGTACTCGTGAGTTTGGAAAGGTTTACTATCCTCACATACATGCAGTACAGTAGTAAGCATGGAGTTTGATATCTCACTGTGGTAAGTTTGGCACCTTCTAGTGGTATTGAGCTTGATTTTAAAACAGTAACTAACCGTAAAAGACTACTCTTAGATTGAGCCTTGGGTTTTACCTGGGAAGACTACATTTGGATAAATCAATATGAAAACCAGCACTTGTTGCAAACACGTGGGTTGGTCTTGCATAGCTGTTTCTGGAACATGCTCACTAATCTTTACTGATACAATAAGACATGATAGCAGCAGGATGACGTCAGGGGTGTATGCATCAAACCTGCCATCAGATATTAAGCTTCGTCAGTCGAAAACTGGGTCGTTATGTTTAAGGTATCAGTGTGTACATAGCCTGTTTTGAACCCAAATGTCTTTGGTGTCAAGTAAAAAAACAAATTAGCTTAGTCATTTCAATGCTTTTGGAGGGGATTGAATGGAAGCTGGTTTCCTACTGCACACAAGCACTGGGATCTACAATAATGCCAATTTAACATTTTAACTAGGATCATCTTCGTCTAGTCGTAATCACAGTCTGGTGTTGAAGATTGATTATGTTTCACCACAGATGTTATCCTGACTATAAAGCACCTGGCAACACTGTGGGCAAACACAACACGGCTATTTACTGAGTATTTGTAGCATCAAGTCTGGACAATGGAAAAGAGAATAATCATAAACCTGCCTCTGTGAAAGACTTTTTAAACTGAAAAGAGCTTTCACACAACAGTCTACAGCTCTACTCCTGAACTTGGTCTCTTTTTTCTATTAAATTAACTTTAGCTGAAGAGTTAGATTTGAATACACACTAAACAAAGAGAGTTGTATGATGAGCCTTAAAAACTAAAAGAAGAGAATACAAAATAAAAAAAGATAAATTCAAACCTGCTCCGAGGATCAGCACTCCAGAAGCACATGGTCGCTCAACGAAGTCCACATCGAGTCTGTTGTGAAAGGAGCTGGCTCACATCGTTTCCTCTGATCTTTACTGCTGTACGTTTCTGTCACTTTTTAGGAAATAGACGGAAAAAGGATTAAATGTGTCTTTTGTTCACTTCCATCACCACACTGTTACTGACAGGTCTCATTATCTCATCACCTGTCTCTCCTGTTGGGCCTGTAAAGGGCTATTCTGCACTTCTACTTTTTCCTTTCCCATCTCTCTCTGCTAAACACTGCCATCACAGAATCAGTTAGAATATCACAGACACTTTACACTATGATCCTAATACGTATTCCCACATTCAGTTATAGGTGAACCACACTGAGCTCGTTACAAATATTGGCTCCATCATTTGTGAACGCTGAATTCATTAAGAAACAGGAAGTGTTTGTGGCCTGGATGTGATTTTCTCCCAGATGTGTAAACAAGGAAAACTCATGTTGAAGATTGTTTGTCCCTGTTTAGACAGGAATGAGGAGAACATGCTGTATCTGTATTAACACATGGCTTTCTGCCATTTGAAGAAGCTACAGATACAATGTTAGAAAAGCTGAGATAAGCACATGGTACATTTTTGTCTTTAATTCTGAGAATCAGTGGGGAAAACCCTGTAGCTTCCTGTGAACATTTTTTAAATACAAATCTGAAAAGAATCTTTACAAATGTCACCATTAAAATACTTAAATTTAAACTGTCCACAATATTTGTGTGACTTGTCTGACTGAATCACCCACTTACACATCCTCCCTGTGCTGACGTAGAGGCAGGTTTCAGTGACGGTCTTGAGCTGACAGTAAGTGGAAGGAAGAAATCTGAGGTTTGAAAACAGCAGAACAGACAAAAAAACTAAAGAAAACCAAAACATCATATTAAGGTAAATCTATCGTCATTCAAATGCTTTCATTCCAAAAATACCTTTAACGTATTTTGAAATGAATAAAAAAAAATCTATAGTTGTGTAAATTATGATCACCTCTGACATTTTTATCCAAACCTTTATTTAAAAGTCAATTTTAAATTAAATGTACAGCAGCTCTGATTTCCAGCTTTTATCTTGACGCTAGCAGGCAAAATGGATTTGTTCAAACATCAAAGCAGCTGAAAACAATGGGACATTAAATTTGTCACAGATTTATGATGCTTAAAAGCAGAAAAAGATAGAGAACAACTTTCAGTCCCTTCTTGCCTTGAGGTGATTTGAAAATAACAGATTTAGACTTCACTTCATTTATAGACAAAGTGCAAAACGCTACGTACTATTTTAATAATGAATTAATTAAATATGTTGAGGCTCAATCAACAATATGAGCCATATGAAAGATTCTATCTGGAGAGGGTTTTTTTTGTACATTTGAAATGTTAATTTTGAGTTTGAAAGCTGAAGCTATTCAGCAGACCTGGGTCCTGGCAACACTTTTCAGCATGTGCACCTGCCACTACTGACTCTTCCCAAGTTTTCAACAGAAAACAAGGAAAATTCCTTGGAGAGAGACTCAACAAAGTCTGTTTACACTAAGTTTAGGTTGATAATCAAATGATTCTAGCTTCCCAGAGGGGCTCATGTTTCCAGATTGGTGCATATAGTCCTATATTGAAATGTGAACCAGTCATCATGAGGTTAGATTTATTTCTAAGGGCAAAGAGCATTATGTAGAAAAATAATTTAGTTTGCAAGAATCCCTGATGAGTGAGTGCCTAGAAAACAGCAGGGGGCGTCACAGGGTGGGATGAACGTCAGTCGTGGCTCAGCATTTTTAACACGTCCCTGCATCACAGAAATGCATGTCCTTAGATAAATGTGCGTGTTTGTGTCTGTGTCACACCACACTCTGCCTGCTGCTGTCTCTGCTGTGAATTGACTCTTCAGAACAATGTCGCGAGAAGTCCAGAAAGATGCCGTCATGCTCTGGCTCTGAGTCCAAAAACTCCAGGATATGGTCCATCACTAAATCTGGACTGGACGACCGGCTGGAACCGGAACATGTGTCCTCTGCCAACATCCTTGAGGGTGGAGGGGAGCCCGACACCAGTGGGTCTGTGCAGTGTGTGTCCTCACCTGGGAAATGCTCTGCGAGGATGCAGGGGCAGTGATGCTGTGGCTGCAGAGGGTGGGGATCTGTGGGACTGTCGGTGTCTCTGGACTGGGGGTCCTGGCAGGAGGTCACAGTGTCTGTGCAAAGGACAGTAAATCACTACGTTAAACATGATCAGCATTCTTTGGAGTCTCTGTTGAACAGATCCTTGTTTGTTCTTTCCTGTGGAGATCAATTATTATATTTATTAATTATAACTGCTACTTCATATTTCAAGCACTTAAAGACTTATAGTTTGTGCAGAGTTTAGTAAAATGCACACAAAGTACATTATTTAAAATGACTGACACGTCTTTCTAGGAAACAATAATCTATTGCAATCTTGAAAGTTGCACTGTATTTCTTGTCATCCACGTAGTTCTACCTGAAAGCGCCACAGAGGCCGTGGAAGCGGGCGAGTGATTGGTGAGGCTGGATGTGCTGGTGTTAGTGGTGGTATCGGTGGTAGATTCAGCCACGCAGCCGCTCTCCTCCATGCAGGAAGTCATCTCGGAGACGGAGTGACGTCTGATACCTGTGACTCCGCCTGTGGTTGAGTCCACGTCGTACTCCACCACAGGGGTTAGCATAGGAACATTGTAGCTCTTAGAGCGTACCACCGGGTTCTTGCCAACAGAGGAGTTGCCCGGCTTGGGGGGCCAGGAGCACTGCAGACGCTTTTCTGAAAAGAAAGAAAGAAAGATTACTATTTAATTCTGATTACCACCACAGAAAACCTCAAGTACAACAGGACACATAAACACAGGAACTTGGAACACACAGTCTCACAGCCATGCACAGGGACACACATACCTAAGAGGCAGGAGGAGCAGTGCAAACTGGAGGAACTGTCTCTGGAGTATAAGCCATGTGTCCCAAGGTAGGGAGAGACTACCTTCTGGATAAGAGATTCCAGACGCAGGTAGTCATCTGTTACACCTTTGGATTCATGGACACCCTGCACCAAAGACACACACACACACACAGATTCGTGTTAGCTGGTAATTGCTACTTGTTGGCCGGTGGCAATGGAAACTTTAAAAGCCAGGAAAACATTTCTGAGGGTGAAAAAAAGAAAGCAAGAGAGAGAATGAACAAACTCAATTGGGCTTCTGTGATTTATTCAAGAACTCTGCCAGTTCCTGTGAGGAGATTCAAAGACCTCTTATTCACTGGATATTGTTTAAAACACACTGGTGTGACAACTGTCAACAGAAGACCCTGTGATTTTATAGACCTGGCCAGAAGACAAAATGAATAAACAGCTGAGTGTTGAATGAATTTAGTTCCAATATTGTTTCACAGACTTGTAAAATTGGAAAAAGCTTCAACAGCATTTAGATAAAGCTAATTATTATAGACAAAATTTATAATTTTGTTGAATTGAAGCATATTTTAAGATGCAACATTCTTCTAACTATGTATAGAAATTTAATATTTGTGTGAACAAAATAAAGTTGTTAGAAACAATGATGACTAAAATACTTTCTCCAGCCAGACATTCAATTCTTATGTGTGTGAAGTAGGTCAGTTTAAAACAGTTGCAGAAATTAACTTCATAATTAAGATGGCGCCACATTATCAATATCAAACAGTAAGAATTCTGTGCGAAAGGTTTAAAATTGTTCATTTCCTCCATGGGTCACACACACACACACACACACACACGGGCTCCGATTGCAGCCGAGTCTTCAAGTCACAAAGAAGAGATCAATCAAGTTTCAATACTCTGAATCAGCGAGCACATCCATGAAAACCACAGCAGAGAAACAAACCACATAAATAGAACAGACGTCGGTGAATTGGCGTCACAGCGCCTTAAAATAATTAAAGGGAAATTACAAACAGATGAAAAAAGCAAAAACAGAAAATGTTCAGTGCTGAATTTTATCTTTGTTGCAGTTAACAGTTACTTAGCTTGTCTACTTTTATGACCTTGACTCTACCCGTTTTCCATCTCATATTCTCTCATTTAGGTTGATTTGATATTCATTACGTGCAAACAAAAACAGACTCATTAAAATGACTTCACTCACTGGATACTTTCTCTCTTTTTGTCAGTTTATCTTGCCCTCCTCCTGCCTAAGTGTGGAAGCAGCAGATTTCAGTCAATGAGTCACTACAGTGATGTTCAAACTAACCCCCACACACGCAAACCCTCACAGACTCAGTTCATGCACCCTGGCACACTTGACAGCACATTTAATCCACTTATATTCACTCATATCTGAATATATATGGAAGACTGCTGCACAGGTTAATTCCTGGACCAGCGGTTCTTTTAGTTATTAGGAGCCAATGCTCGCTAAATATCTTTTGCAGGAAACAAATGGCTTGAAATGATAAAAAGAGATAAGGTTGGGGCTCACATATGCACATTTTTACAGCCTTTTAAAACTACACAGCATTAAAAATGCTTATAAATGATTTTAAATGCTGGAACAAGCTTTAGTTTTCTGGCTTTGTTCAGTTCAGTAAAATGTGAGTTTTATCAAAACTGTAGAAAACGAGCAACTGTGTGCATGAAGAAGTACAACAACGCCACAGTTAAAAAACATGTAAACAACTCCCTCTCTGTTCTGACAGGCAGTGAAGGTAATTAACAATTTACTCTGTGCAGCTACAAGTCACTGCACAATGAATGAGTAACTAAACCAAATACACCAATTCACTTAAAAGAATTATCCACAGGGGACACATGAATGTCTGAGCTCTCATTATTTAACAGACCCGACGCTGGTGACTAAGTTAAGACAATATTTAGTCTAGTCCCTTCAACTCAATTCTAATTCTACATGTAAAATGAACAAATGTTGACTAATGTGATTGACTCATAATTGATTTGCTGACTTTTTTCTGTTTCACGGTCTGAAAGGGCACCGTAAACCTGGATTATTAACACAGACAACCCTCAACACAAACACTCACCCAGACACAGGCAGGGTTGCAGAGAGTACCGAGTGGTCATGGGAACACGACTGCACCCTGTGTTCATACTGAGATTACTTCCTGTGAGATCCCTTTGCAAGAAAAAAAATCTCAACCCATTTCTCCAGCCTCAGCTACTCTTTACCATCTGTTGTAATTTTCCCTCACTTCGCATCTATCATGGATGTTTGTGCTGTGTCTTTGAGGGTGTGTGAGCGCGTGATGGGAGAATTGGGTAAAAAAAATGACAAAAAGCCTGTGTGTGGGGGATGTTACCTGTAGGATTAGCAGCATCTGTATTATAGAAGGAGGAACTCTGGCTCGGGGTCGAGACAGAGCCTCGTCCAGTTTCAGGTTGAGAGTGATGATGTTCCTGAAATGGAGCAGAGCCAACTGACGCACCGATGGCTCCTTGCCCTGAAAACATACACAGGTGTCAACATAATACAGCTGTATGAGACGTAATATATGACTATGCCAATAAGCATGTACTGTATTTTACCTGTACAGGATAGAAAATGGCCTGCAGCATAGAAAGAACATCACAGAAGAAGAAGTCCCATGTGTCGGCCAGAGAGTCCAACAATTTCTGACCTGTTTGACACAATTGGGGAGAAAATGGTAAAAACCTAAAAAGGTGGAGCTGAGGTTGTCTGTTCCTCACATGAAACCCAAAAACAGGCGATAAATTACTAAATGGCACAAAAGGTCCATATGTTCTAACTGTTCCTGAGAATAACCTGAGCTACTCAAAGCTGATTTTGCAGTGCACCTCTGTGCAAGTACAGTATATTTATTCCACACCCACATGCAAACTTTTGATCAAGCCGGAACAATAGGTCAGCAAGTCACCGTGTTCTTTTTTCATTTTAAATTTCTCACTGAATGAATGTTGCGTAATTGACCTAAAGCATCACTTCCCGTGACGACAGCGCTGAAAATCACTCATAGTCAGTGTGTTTGTGTGTTTTATCATTTCAAAGGTTCTTCAAATAAAGGTCACATTTACCACAACAGAGAGAACAAGATACCTTTTGTCCCTTGTTCTCTTCAAGAGCCCTCTCTCACTCTGACTCTGTGTGTGTGTGCGTGCATGTGCGTGTAAAGAATTGTAGTCCCAAAAATGTTTTTCACCAGGAGTGATGGCAAAGAGATAAAGCCTTGTTCTCACATTCTGAACTAATGGTTAACTACTCGCCTGGAATCTTAGTCAATAATTATTTTTCCCTGTTGAGACTTTCGTCACATTAAAATAAAACCTTTAAACACTCTACACTAAATTTCTGAAATTACTCACTGGCACTGGGAATACCCCATATCAAAGCTGGAGGCACAGTTAGTTAAGAACCAAGGCAAATATAAAATCCAGTACACAATAGACATTCAAAATCATACCCCAATCACTGAATGTGGATAGTTTTTTGTTTAACATTTATGTATGTGATTGTGCCTACCTTCATAGAAGCGGATCTTATCTCTCAGTATGACCATGCCTTTTGTTAGTAGCTGGTTCTGAAGGTACTCGGTAAAGAAGGAGCCAAGCTCAGTCTTCAATAGCTGCCTGCAAAAAAAAGTGCATCAGTGTACACATACGCGAAGACAAGCAACTGCACACACGCACACACGAACGCTGAACATGTACCAGATGTAATTACGCAAGCTTCGATGTTTAAACAACAGCAGACACAGGAAATTAGAAAAATGTTATTCACGCTGAATACAAAGACTAAAGCAACGTCTGAACATAAAGCATCACTAGGAAAATAGTGTGTTTGTATGTAGATACAAAAGAATCCATTTACAAAAAATTAAGTCACTTTAAACTGGCGTGCCCTTTGGAGGATTAGCCATCATTGCCTGATGGCCTGATAGTATGTGGGTATATGTGTAGTATAATATCCACTGTACATGACTGGAGCCGTCTTTCTGCTGCCCTCAGCTACACTGTGACAACAAACCCAGCACTGGGCCCTCTGTGGCCTCACTTCGCCTTTAAAACAAATTCTGATTCAGCGGACGATATAGTCAATAACAGCAAGAGACAAAAACATTACACACAATGAAGTTGATTGAGTGAGGCAGCAGCTCTGGGTATGTGTTAACGCTTGTACTTCAGTAAAAATAAATGTAGCGTGCTGAAGCTGCTCTTGTGTTTATACGGGAGAAAGACTGTTTACACCTGCAAGAAATCTGTTGCTACGGTGAAGGAAGATGAGAAATGACTGATAAACACTGTAATTTTGTGAAATGTCATAAAAATGCAAACTCAGCAAAAGGTAAAAAAAACAAAACAAATGAGCAAGTGAGAAAAAAAAACGAAAACTAAAAAACAGGAAGACAGGATGAAGACACACACAGCTAACCTTACACCTTCATTCAGAGTGTACAGTTCATTTTCTCCCAGATCCTTCCTCTGGAAAACAGAGATCACTGCATTGTGGATGCTGCAAATAAACACAGGGACGGATTTAGGAGAGTTATTAACAATGACTCGTGTGTGTGGAACTAAAAATAACATTACATTAATCAAAACTATAAAACCTATATAAACCAAGCCTAACACACAAACACTCAATAGATCATAGAGATGAAGTAAAAACATGTTTTAGAAATACTTGTAAATTAATCAAAAACCTAAATGTTCACAGACGTATTTAGACTCTTTGTCTGTCCAAATGAGATGCAACCTGTTCTTGCATTCTACTCTGCGCTGTGTAGTTTTAAATAAAACTGAAATAGCATAAAAATAACCAGCTAAAGAAGAAAAGAATCTATGAGGCAGAATGAGATAAAAAGAGGAGTGAGAGATGGATGGAGATAAAGGAAGATACTGATGGAGCCTGAGGGAAGAGAGACTAGCTGATGCTTACGTGCATGTGTGAAAAAAAAGGTTCCTATTCATAGCAAAAATAAAGGCAGAAGTACAGCTTTCTGCTGGTGATGTTTATTCTAACGTGACATTGCCAGTGAAAAAGGCACTCGTAAACAAACACGTGCACATGTGTGTGTGTGTAAACATAAGCACGTGAAGAAAGTCCCATTCAGAATGTAAACCAATATGTCTGCCACCTGGGACAGACTGTTAATAAACATGTCGAGATCTCCCTCTTACTCACACTGACCTGTTCCATGTAGCGTTTGCCCCAGCCCTCCTGTGCTGGGTCCCTTTGTCCTTACTACACTCCTCTGCCAGTCCCCCAGTTGTCCCTCCCTTGTCCCCACCTGCACCTGCTGGAGTTTTAGCCTGCGAGAGGTCAGTCAGACTGGAGGACGAACCGTTTCCCAACTTCAGCTTGCTGTGGAGACTCCTTGAAATTAAAATTTAAAAAAAGAGAAATAATAAGCTCAAATTGCTTTCACTATTGGTATTGGATTATTTTTCTAGATTTGAATGGCTGACAACATCAGAATATATTGAGAGATAATTGCTTTTATCAGCCACCTGTTAATGTTTACAACAGCTGGAAATATACAGCAGAGAGACAAGTGAGTGACACCAGGAGAATAAAGAGTTCAGACAACCTGAAAGAGGAAAATCTAAACAGAGTAATGTAGAGAAGAGAAAACTGGAGGGATACAAAATGAACTCACTCCAGTAACTGAAAAGGTAACCGCATATCTCCACTCCATAAGTGTATGTCACTTTGATCTAAACAGGAAGTAGATGGAAAAAAAGGATGAAGACAGTGATGGAGAAAAGAAACTCCTTCCCATGCTTCTTTCCTTTTTCTTTGCTGCAGTTTCATTTTCCTCCTTTCACTTTTTTGATTTTAGCAGCTCAACTTTTTCTACTCTTCTCTCCCACTTCACCTCTCTTTCTCCCGCTGCCAGTCCGTGCCAATGGGTGACCATGTGAGCTTTTGTGCCAGGCGAACAAAGGAAACCTTTGAGGTTCAAGAGCTGCCAAGAGGCAGGGGAAGAATTTAAAGGTGACACATTTCACTTCCTTCTTCTCTCTGTCTCTCGGTGTGGGCCCAGGACAGATAAAAACGTATCACATGTTGAGCTAATTCACCCATCATTGTTTAATTTCTATTAAGCATATTGATAGTGTCTACTTTTTATTTTTTAGATTAGATGCTATGTAATTTTCTTCACTGCCAGTGTCCACTGAACACTCTTTGCATAAATGTCAGTAACCTAATACTTCCATAAAAATTTAATTGAGAAAAAAAAGAAAACAGAAAAGGAAGTGGTAGAAAATCTGAGGCGTGATAAGAATATGGCAGGGAAGAGGAGAGACTGTGTATGTGTGTGTGTGTGTGTGTGTGTGTGTGTGTGTTGTAGGTCTGTCCGTCAACCTAGATCTTAGTTCAATTCCACATAAATAGGTCAGTGTGAGAAATAGGAGCTCAGTCACACCTAAGGAGACAGTCACGCACCTGATGTCAAAGGGAGAATGAGTTTACAAATTCTCTTGGTCAAACATGTTAATCCTGAATTATGGGTGATGCAGTGCATTTAATAAAGGCAAGCTATTTATTTCTACATTTGCATGATCTGAAGGTGCTGATGTCTCCAGGAAGTTAGATTAGATTTGTTTTTTGGCTCCGACACAACAGGAAGAGTTGAGGGAAAAGGCTGTGGTCTAATTACTAAACAAAAGAGGATAAGGGGGATGTCTGCATGAATGAAAGAATGAATGAGGTCATTCAGGAATGCGTGCGAGTGTACGTTTGTGTGTGTGTGTGTGTTTCACTTTCATCCACCTTTGTGTGTCCTAAAGGACGGAGACAAAGAGAGAGAACCGAAAAGAAAAAGTGTTGCAGTGAAACTCCAGCATGAATGAGACCTGCCAGTCGTCGTGTGCGTTTGTGCTCTCACCTCCTAATCGAGCCTTCATGTTCCATGTTTCAGACAGCTACACTTAGTGACCACCGAGTAACAGCCACAAACCTATCGGCATCTGAAAAAAAGAAACAAGTGGAAATTATGATTATGACTTACCGACTAGAAAAACTGTCAAATGTATAACCTATGAATACAAAAAATAAATAAATGTGTTACTGCCTGAAGTATCCAATTTGCGAAATATCTAATATCCCAAAGTTGCATTTTACAGTTCTAGATCTGTGTTGCTAAAAATGAGAAACACGAGTGAAACACAACAGTTCTCAGACCGACTGATACAGTAAACTCACTGACACTTACAGACATGCACAAGTCTCTACTCACCGTCTAGCTAATGAGACATAGTATTCTAATCAAATTACAGTGAAGTGGTTGAGGCAGAAATTTGATCCTACCACGAACTCAAATGCCCGTGCTCGCCTACACACACACACACACACACAGATAGAATATCACATGTCAGGCAGGTTTAGAGTTCAGGGCCAGACAGGGTAAGGCTGAGGCTTCCTTATGACCTACATCACTGTCTTAACCAAAACACTATCTTTCTCTTTGTTTTGTTTGCTCCTAAACCTAACAACTCTGATAAAAAACACACAACATTAAAGCCAAAATGTTTTATTTTGAAACGTACTGTACGTAGAGATTTGATTATTGGGTCTCTGGTAAAGCTAAGTGATGTGTTTGACTACTTGGCCAGCAATGACTCTCCAGTGGTTCAGGCTTCCTGGAAATATTGTTGCTGTGCAATATAAACCATAACCTGCTGTTGCCTGGCAGCTGCACTTGTACACTTCCTTGTCTATTTTATCTATTAATTTTCAAGTCTATTATCAACAATCCATTTGAAATAAACAACATGAAAATCACTTGAACCTTATGCTTGAAGAGCAAACATCTATGCAGAGGAAGAAGTCAAAGTGAAGCCGTTGAGACGATGTGAGGCCAGAAAATCACCGCTTTCAATCCCACAAATGTTTGGGTGAGATAAAAAAGACTGACTTCTTGTCATAACTCCGTGTAGCTGGCTCACTGTGGCTTTGGTAAAAATCACACTTGGCCTTAAGGAGGTCAATCTGGACTGAATGGTACATATGCACCATGGTTTATTCCTGAATGACTCTTTCTGAAGCCACAGTACAGTGCGGTTCAGTGCTTTGCTTAAGGCTGGAGTTACATGCTCTGAGGTTCCAGCAGCTTGTGGTTACAGGAGCCTTTGGCCAGATTTTCTTGAGCAGTCAAGAAAGTGAAATCAGTGACTTCCCACTCATTTAAAACCTTTTTTTAGAATATTAAGCCTCCTCCTCCTCCTCATCATCATCACCGTCGTCCTCCTGCCTCACTCAGCAGTAGGCAGTTTACATTGTAAGTAGATATCAGGCACTCCACTGCTGAAAATGAACACCCATAATCTGCTTCAACTAGAAAACACCACAAACACAGAGCACATCAGCACTGAAATTACCCCCTTTGCACCAGACAAGTGCTAAAGTAAATGTCTTCAGTGTGTTGCAGCAGATTCGTCTGCGCTACCAGCGTCTATGGCAGAAAACCAAACCACAAGTTGGAGGTCGTGCTATAAAAAGGGCAAGCCACTGGCTCCTGTCCAGCCCCTGACAAACACTTTGTCTGCCTCTTGTCTACTTGTGGGCAACTAGTGTGCAGCACAACACTTGAATGTATAGAAAGCACAGGAAATCTCGAATATGGTGCGTGAAGGCAGACAGTAGCTCGCCAGTAACATTTAGGAGAGAATATTCCTCTTAGGACAAAACGCGTTCCCATATTAAAAGGTATATAAAACTTAACGAGGTGGCAGTTTCCTTAAGTTTGGACCGAGTTGGTACATTTCGCTCTGTGCTCACCTTCTCAGCTCAGAGGTGTCCCTCGCTGCCGTTCATAGCAGGTGTCCTCCGTGTGCGTTCAAATCACGCAACGAACACGCCTAAATCAAACACCTCCCGTGTGTCCGTGAGGGTTGGAGGTCTGCGCGGTGCTAACACGGTCACGCCGCCCCGCCCCGCCCGCCCGCCGGTAACACCGGGACGCGCCGCGTCTCTTCAGAGGAGGAGGAGGAGAACAGCGCGTGAAGCCTGCTGCGCACGAAACCTTACGAGATCTGGACCCGAAACTCCGCGTGCGACCCCGTCCGCGCGACTCTCACGACTGTGAGAGAAGGGAAGTGAGTGAGAGAGAGAGAGAGAGAGAGAGAGAGAGAGAGAGAGAGAGAGAGAGAGAGAGAGAGAGAGAGAGAGAGA
>JAUYWH010000015.1:8519483-8532636 GCA_034779795.1 Ctenopoma multispine | reverse complement strand
TGTGTGTGTGTGTGTGTGTGTGTGTGTGTGTGTGTGTGTGTGTGTGTGTGTGTGTGTGTGTGTGTGTGTGAGAACTACTTTTATTGGTCTGTTGCTGAGATTGTGCAGTTGGGACACAGTCCGTTCCTGGTTAAGGTTAAAGTTCTAAGATCTAAAATGTTCTAATGTTTAATTTCTTCTGCGGTACAGACGTAGCAGCAAAGCTTTTCTACTTCTCTTTCACAACCGCTTTCTGATAGGGTTTTATGGCGGGCAAGCTGCACCTTTAAAGCCCTCTTTGAAGTTGATTTTAACAAGGAAGCAGTATGTTCAAAAACCACAAAGCTCAATCTAAGAGTGTACAACCCTGCGCAGGATAATGTGTTATACATTGAAATAGTTTATGGGTGTTTGAGGCGACCATTTGTTTAAATCTAGTGTGGTTACTTATGATTGTGAAACCTGTAATTTTATATCAGCATGAGCCGCTCTCACTCTTCCCTGGTTTTGCCTTTCTTCTCCTCTCCTACACACATGTACACACACACACACACACACACACACACACTCTTTTATCAAACGTGTATACGTGAAATACACATGTACTGGCTGTTGAGGGGAGAGAACCTGGTTCCAGGCCAAAGGAAACGGCAAAAGGAACTTGGAGTGACCCCCACATACGAGTCTACATCACCCGGTGCAAACCTGCAGCCTCTGGTTACACAGCTACACAATTACACCAAACGCTTCAAGTCTGCAAAGTCATTGCAGCTGCATGCATGCGGGATAAACTGGATTTAGCTTAAAACTAATCTAGCAATTTTTGTTATGTATTTTTAGAATCTCATAGATGTTAGAAATAACAATAAAATATACTGTAGTTTAAAAAAAACGTAAGCATAAATGTGTTTTCCACATATTTTGTTTCACTCCCGTGTGGTTCATTCACACGCAATGTTCCATTTGTTTCACTTCCTCAAAACTCTGCTTGTCCTAATTGTTCCCTTTAGTGATTTGTGAACACTGAGCAAGTAATAAAAAATATTCTCACCTGGATTTACCACCTCAGAGTAGAGAAACAGATAATAAATTAAGCTTGGACACATATTTAAGATAAGGGAGAAAGTCAAAGCACAACTCCGTCTACAGTACCTAGAAGCGTTAGTGAGAGAAGTCAGTACTGACCTGTATTTACACAGAGCAGCAGTCAGCATGACTGTTCTGCTTCAGTAGCATCCAGGTCCACCCAGCGTGTATTTATGGGGTTAAACCCTCCATTCAAGGGCTTCTGAAAGTAACTGGAAAAGAACTGATGGATTTATAAGTGAGTAAATGAGTAAGAGGATGGCACAATCATCTGTTTATATCTGTTATAAATTCATTTGTATTACTTTTTTAGGACGCAGATGAGAACCACTGATTAGGGTTTCGATCTCAGTTTTTCTAATTCTGCATTTGAACTATAATTATGATGTAAAGCCAATGCTAGGAAACTAACAGAAAGAGATGATTTCACACGCTAAGGGCGTGTTTGCAGGGACAGAAAATGCAAAGGTGTTTAGTAAACACCAGCAGGCCCACACAAACACAGTGCTTTATTAGGCCTGCATGCGCAGTCAGCTTTAACAAGGTCATGTCATAGGTATTTATTGGTGTTTATATGTATACAGTTATCAGAAAAATCTGAGGTTGGTCCAAAACCAGCTGATGTTCAATGTGGGGAATGTTACTGTGTTATAATAATAATAATAATATTACTCATGTTATTTCTGTTTATCCGACAGCAGAGATGAAAGATATTTTAAAGTTAAAGTTGTAAATTCATACTGATGTTTGACAGTAATATATCATTGTCAAATAAGATGTGACGTTGATTTAAAACGTGATTTCCCATACATTTGGTCTTCCCACAGCCCTGGCTGACTTATCAGTGGCTCCTGTGGTTCACCTGTGGTTCAGATAAGTCAGTTTTTTGGTTTTTTTTTAAGAGCTCATTCAAATCAATTGGATTAAATCATCTTTTAGATTTGTTAGAACCTCTGTTCTCACAGACCTACATCGGGTCAGATTTTTAATTTGTCCAGCATTTAATGCAAAACTAATTCCACTATGCACGTTACATATTGTGCCATTTAGCAAATGTTAATGCTAATATGCTAAACTAAGATGGTGAGCAGATAATAGACAATTACTATACTATAGAAAATAACTTTTTTCTGAACACGCCCTCCACTTCATTGACGCATTGCATTGCAGGGCAAAAATGTGCATCAGCAGCACACACACTGATATACCTGCTTAAAACCAGCATTTCAGCATTGTCACTGCAAGCATGTTACATTTAGTCCTAAGCACAGCATCACGGAGCCCCTAGCACGGCTGTAGACTTTTAGCCTTGTTGTCAGACGTAAGGGCTTACTGCTTAAATTCCACATAAACCTGTGACTGTTAATTATAGCTGTTGTGATTCTTATTATGAAATACTGGTTTATGCAGAAGGCCGCTTACTGGGCTGCAGGACTTTCGCATGGTGTCGTAGGTGGCTGGTGGATAATTGATGATTACATGCAGTTTCAGTTTATATCATTGCTTAACCACACATCTTTACAGCGTCGAGTCAAGTAGATGTTTCCAGCCTCCTTGCAATAATTTTTGTTAACCATAAAAAGGGCTCTTACAGTAATTAGGCTAAAATAAGTAATGCTACATAGCAATTTTTGACATTACCTTTAAAAACAAACATAAAAAGACAAATATGACTCACAGCTTCTGATTTAGTTTTGGTCTCTAAATAATAGGATTGTGGAGATTATGTCAAGTTTCTCTGCATATATCACCTACTGTGCACTTCAACTCCTTATTAGTGTAACATACATAAACTAAAATGTAGAACTCCCTGTTCTGTCTAATGTCTGCCTTTTTACCTTCTCCCACACACTGCAGCTGAAGACCCTCCTCCCCCACCGCCATCTCTTCCGCTCTCACTTTACCACCCCACCTCAAAGCATCCTTTCATTTCATCCAGCCATAGAAAAAAAGAAAAGATATTCTGATATAAGTAGTTTGTTCTCATCATGTTTATTCAAAACTTCTTTCTTTAAATTATAATAAAAAACCCAAATTGGATCAGTTACTTTCTTTATTCCAAATTTATGAAGTTCAATCATTTTTTGACTAGTGTCAGTGAGTCTGAATAGCTGAAAATGACTTCCTGTATTAAAGTATTTCTTCAAAAGTACTACTACTTGCACTGTAATTTTGCTACACATTAAACAACAGCACTGACCTTGACTTCAGTGCTATATTGAGCTTTCAGTGAAAACTTAAACTCACTTAATTATTCACCTCTGTTTCAGATGTAAGCAAGGTCACTGTTGTCCTCAGGTCACAGTGAAGGGCATCTTTCACAACGCATAAGCCACTCAGACAAACAAGAGGTCGCTGGTTTCCTGCCAGAATCAGAAAAAAAAATAATTTCCCACACAAGTAAGAAGGAATCATACTATTAGTTGTGATCATTTTCATACATGGTGAAAAAAATAAAAGAAATATCAACTGTATTATTCTGCATAGACGTAAAAGCCACTGATGACTCATGCATAAGCAATTTTGATGATAATAATAAAAATAATTGATACTTTACTCGTCCCCTTGGGGAAATTCTAAAGGACAGATGATCTGAGACATCTAAAAATTTTCTAAAACACTACACTATATTTTAAAGACAGCTCGAAAACAGTACATAAAAATATAACAAACACATCATTTCCCTCTTTCTGTTTGTCCATTTAGCATTTAGGATGAGCACAATAAAATAAATTGTGGTTAAATGTAGTGAGCTCATATTAAAAGTTTGTGTTCTCCTCAGGTCTTAGCAGAAACACAACAGCTGTAAACATTTATCTAGTGCTCATGCTTACCTGCCTTTTTGGGACATAAAACATCAAAATATATTTGTTTTCACCTTAAAGCAGAAGGAAATGTGTCATTACCCAGCACCAGTCAACGTAACGCAAGGCAGCATTTTCTGTTAACAAGGCTGACTGCAGAGTAAAACTCAATCCCAAAGTGATCATATCATAGCAGGAAAACAGCACGATGGAAATTTATTGTTATAATGTACTGGCAAGTCTCATTTTCCTTCCTCCCTTCCTTTCTCAGGCCCCTCTCTCTGAGCTGACAATGTTATTTTCATCATATCAAGGGCAGGATTCACACCTCACAATGAGCCATTTTCATTATTGGCCTTGAAGGAAGACGTTGTTCAATATGGTCATGATAAGGTGGAAAGAGACCAAAATATAAAGCAAATCTTGCAGATTATACAGTTAATCAATTTAGTGCTGCGGCCATGTGGTGAGGACAAGTACTGCAACAAGATAGTAAAAAGGTCTTCGTTTTGAGGTAAGAGGAAAAAATCTGATTATGAACTGCTGTAAAACTGTATAATGCTTTTAGTAGTATTCCTTTATATCACATCTCAACCAGTCGAATCTTGTAATAACAATGGGATCAACAAAAAAATATTATTATTATTGTGTGTCCAAAAAACCAAGAATGTGCAAGAATAAGCAAGACAACTTTTTTTTTTGTTCTTGGTGAGATAATTGAAAAGATGCAACATCTAGAAAAGGACCAATGAATTTAACTGCTGTTTCTGTCACTTTGTCCATCTGATGTTCTGGTGCTGTGAGGTGAACCAGAGGCCTGTAAAAAGACAGTTCTACATGTTAAAATCCAAAAAGCAAAAAGACACAACTGTGTCTTTAACACTGCTCAAACTCATAAAGGTGCAGCCACTGCAATTCATTTAAACAACTTTTATTTATTAAGTTTTTACAAATAAAGTAACAAATTTCATTGAATTGTAGCGCAAAGCACAAAGTTTTTTAATATGAAGCTTGAACACTCTATACTTAGTGCAAAACATACCCTTGAAGGTTGCCAATGACTCCCTACATGTTTTTTTTTGTTATTTTTCCTTATTCATTTAGCCATGTGTAGTTGTTTTTTGTTTTTTTTTAATCTGTCCACTATAACATCACACACAATACAGAAAAATAAAACCACTGAATTAAGTTAGGTGCTGCTGGAAACATTAAAACTGCAGATGAAAACGAATGAAAAACTAAATGTGAGAACATCGGAGAAAACGGAAACAGAGAAAAATGTTTTCAGTAACACAGAGAGAGCGTCGCTGTGCTCCAGCAAACTATAAGAATCTGAATCTGGTCATTTGTATGTATAGTTGGTGCAAGAAAAGGCTTTTTTTTTTTTTTTTAACAGATGGGCACTTTGACAGTAAAAAGCATAAAGGGTAAGCGAGTCATAAACAGGCAAATGTTTTATAACACACAGAAAGGAAATCTGTGCAATTCTACAGAGAGTGATTCGACTATTGCTACACTGTGTCAGAAGAATAATCCTGCTTTCACACTTTAGCTTGACAAAAATTCACAATAAGAGTGTCCATATGAGAAAACTCACAAGCCTTTCACAATAAGAGTCCTCAGTTCAAACTCAAACTTCACAATAAATTGCACCCACTGACGTTTAACTCTAGAGTTTTAAAGAAGAAAAGTCTTCCAGCAGAAGCACATCTGTGGGATCAGGACTTCAACATACTGTAACTTTAAATAATATCACACTGCAGCTGCTGCACAGTAGGCATTTCATTCATACTAATTACTGCATGTAGCAGAGACACAGCAAAATATTATCAAACGTCTACTGTGGAAATCATTTTAGACTCGAGCAGTTGCAAAGTGAAAATCCAGGATGTTTCACGACAACTGAAATACAGTGCTGCAGAAAGATATTTGCCCCCTTCCTTTTTTATTGCATATTTGTCACACTTAAATGATTCAGATCATTAAACAAATTTTAAGTAAGTTTAACTTTTAGTCAAAGTCTGGAAATCTGATTAAGATGCTGCTGTGGCATCACCATAAACAAGCTGTTCATTCTCCAAAACCCTCCACAGCCAGTTGTTAGGTTTAAAGGGCAGGTTTGGACATTTCGTTTCACTTAATAAATAAAATAATCATTAAAAAACTGCATTTTGTATTTACTTGGGTTATCTCTGTGTATTATTTATTATTATTTTAATAATAGGAATGGGACAAATACTTTTTCACAGCACTGTAGCTCCAGTGAGTAACAGTAGGTAAATATGCTGAATTTTCCTTTTAAAGTCTTCACCTCTGATGTTTTTACTCCACTGACTAAAAAGTAAAATGGCACTGAGTTGGTGGCACCTTTTAAGGTTTGGACAGAATACCTATAACCAGAACTAAAGCAAAAGTGGCTCAGTGACTATTCACAGCTTTAACCAAACTTGCCAAGGAGTAAAAATGTTGCACTACTATTCATGAGAAAAGCAATGTTTTTGTACGAAGTAACATTTTTATGTTTTTTTTTTTAAATGTGAAACCACAAAGCACATTCCCAACAAAAAGCAACAAAGTGACGATCCTAGGTTTTAAAGTGTACCAGACAATGTTTCGATGCACAGAAAACAAAAACTGAAAACAGCACAGGGTGTCAAAGGCTTTGAATCTAAAACCACCATAGCTCGATTATCATAAACCACTTAACCTAACTTTTCAACCATCTACTACTACCAGTACAATCATAACCACCGCTGCCGTTACCGCCACCAGCACCTCTAGACTAGCACTGTGATGAAGTCGTTTCTGTGAATAAAACCAGTTTGACCCCCATCTGTGAAGCTTCACGAAGCAAACAGCGGGAACAGGAGTGGATAAGAAAATACTGTACTCACACCTTTCTCAGATGAGGCTGTGTTCCAAATCAAATCTGTTAAAAGAACTGCATAGTGCTACTGGCTTCATGAACACTTTTTGATTATAAAAAAAATGGTAAGAGAAACATATTTTCTAGTGGGATAAAAACTGGATGACCATATTGACCATGTCACCATGTTACATTAAAGGGTAAGATGGCTGCTACATTGATCCCACTACTTTGCAGTTTGTGCATTTCAATTTGGCTTCTGACCATTAACATACTTTCTCAATCAGTTTCATTACTCTTGAAATCAAACTACACCCACACTCCCAGTGAAGCAGGCACCTGTAACCGTAATAAATAATATGTATATTTTAAAATATTGAACGCTACTTATTTAGCCGTGATATAACATGTAAACAATACTTGGGTTCAGGGGTTTTAAAGTCTGTAAATGCATAGAAACAGTTGAGTAAAATATATTTGTGCATGTGCTCATGGCTCTGTATCAGTACTCTCACACTGGGCTTGGTAGTTTTAGGCCTATGCCCATCTATGGAAAATATCGGCAATCACTATTCACTCAAAAATAATAAAATTGTGCACAAAACCAGGGCAAGAAACTTTATTTAAACTTTTTTTTTTTAAATACACTGGCCACAGCCAAAAGTCTGAGCAACTCTCAAGTCACTCGGACCTTTAGAGCAGAGCAGCACTGCCACTCCAATGTATGTTTTTGGTAGAAAATCTGTATTACACTGGGTTTGAAACTTAAACTTTAGTTCACTGTACCTCAGGCAGTCTTCTCTGACTACATACTGCACCTGTGCCAGTGCCTCCAAAGTACAGAGTGGTCCAAGCTTCAAATATGTCCAATGTCCAATTTTCAGCTTCCTCCTTAAAACTGAAAAATACCCCCTTTGCAAACCTATATTTTAAACCCTGAAAAAAATGGCACCAATAAACTCAGGTTCTCCCCATCTTTCATCCTATTGGTATTTTAACTGGACAGGAAACACGCGTGTAGGTAAAGCACAGCAACGGGCCTCACTTCAAAGAAATAACACTGACATCAAACGGTGGCCTTTCCCAGTCTTCAGTGGTCAATCTCATTGGCTTAAATGGCAGCAGAGTAAAAGTAAAATTTTCTTCTATCAATTAAAAATGTTACTCCATGGTTCATTGTTTTACCAAACATGGGAATTCAGTTCCAATTTTTTGCATTTTGGATAAAAGTACACTCAAAGAAAATGAACCACAAACCAGCTAACAATAAGAGCCATGAATACTGCACACCTGCTTCGCTAAGCAGGAGCAACTATCGCCACGGGCGTCAAAGTGACGCCTCAAAACTCTCCAGTCAAGCTGTCAAGTGTGCTTACTTTAACCCAAATCCTGATCCACCAAAAAAGAAGCAACAGGAAGGATGCAAGGCACTAGTGAGTACCTCCAGTAATAACTGGAAGCTCTACGGGGGGATTCGGGAAGCGAAAGAGCAAAAATAAAAGACAGACTTCAAGTACATTAAAATGGACACCATTGGTTTATACATTCACATTCATCTAACAAAACTGGAGGAGAAAGGGAACATGAGAGCTATTTAAAGTGTCTGATACATAAGTAGCGTATTAGGAAAAAATAGCTAGCATTACTGTACTATCTAAATATCAACTATCCTGCCGTTTACTCCAGTTTGTTGGGGCTGGGAGGCCACTTTCAACTTTCAATTCGCTCAGTTATAAAGATGAACTGAAACTGCAGTTGATTAGTTGTTGGTAAGGCATTAGTTCAGGATTTAGTAAATGGATGTGAGGGTGTGTTTATTGAAATGAGGAGTTCTGAATTTTCACATTTTGATGAGAACCCATTTGCGGAAAGCAGTGAATTGAAAGTGAAAGGACCCCGAACCGCTCTTTGCATGCTTTTGTTGTTTTATTTGTGACACTTCACCCTAAAACTAATGTTATCCAACAACATTTGTTAATAATAAACAACAGTAATCACAGTGTTTCCACATCGTACACCGATGTGTGTGTATAACAGGTCCATTGACAGAACACATGTTTCTTTTTTTTTCTTTTTAAATAGAATAATAATCATTAACAACATGATAATGATGATGATAATAATGTACATTGCAATCATTTCAACCCAAATGTTGAAATCAGCCTAAGGATGACACTAAGAACTGCGGCATTAGTCAATTTCAGTTAATCGGCTGCTACGCCTCCAACAACACGTGTGTATTTACATGAATCTGTGTGTGTGTGTGTAAGTAAATGTGTGTGTCTATATAATGTCTCATCCACTGTGTGCGTATCGTGTGTAAATGTGTGTGTCAGATTGCTAGCTGGGGGCCATAAGTGAAACAAACCCAAAACTAAAGAAAAAAAAAATGGAATCATCATAGCTGACATTTTAAAAAATGAACAGAGACAAACTGTACAGGGACTGATATTATTCTGATAACAAGGCCACTTTTTCTCTCGTGTTTGGGCTTTTTTTTTTCTCTACTCTAAAATGTTTCTGCTGTTATTGCTTCAAATGGCAACAGAGAGGCAGAGAGAGGGATGGAGGAAGAGGTGCAGTCGTGATGGTGAAGAGGCGTTTGGTGTGCAGTAGCATCTGTTTTGTCCATTCAGTACTCAATGCACGTTCCTAAAGTGAGCAGTGGAACAGAAAACAGATGAGGTGTTTGACTGTGACTTTATATGAGCACCCTCTTTGTCCACCTCCCTCTTGATCTACTTTCTTCCTCCACCTTTCTCTATCTGTTTAAATGCTTTGTCAAAGTGAGGGAGGAAGAGAGGAGTAACTGTCTTGACTTCTCTGAAGTGCAGGGCTGCACCTATTCTCAATGTACATTTGTTTGTTCTGGAGATCCTTTGTGCTTTTTTTATGCTTAAGAAAAACAATGCAGCTTTTAAACGCTGAAGAATAACCACTTCCTGAACTGACTGAAGGTAAGATAATAAACTCAGAAGATGTTATAAACACCTCTTCTTTTCTGCTCCCACCTGATATCAAAGCTTTTACCTGCTGACATCACTGAATTTAACTTTAACTTTAATTTGACGGGATTATGTCAAATTGCTGTCCTTGTTTGATTTAAATTTTAATGCTGGATCCTTAAGACAACAGAACTTAATGTGATGGTCAGCAATGGTCCCCGTGTACACAGGTTTTCTCTCATGTTTCTATTTTCTTTGAGAACTTGTTTCATACTAAGCCAGAAACTCAGATGTCTGCAACATTTGAATGTCCTGTAAATGAAGGCTGCTGTGCTTGAAAGGCTAGAAATGAAAAAAAATGGAGATGTAACAACCAGCTATTCCCCACTTATATCTATAGAAATTAGAGGTACTGTATGGACAGAAAGGCTAAGGTTAGATTTTGAAAAAGTTGGCCACCACGTTCATCTTCTTCAGTCTGATAATAACTTCCTACCACTGGCTAGCAGAGACAATTGTGTGCCCCATCATGTCACGACTTTTGAGCATGAACATAAAAGCCCATACAAAATACCTTACACACGCTTATTAACACTAATTCCACACCCTGTCAGAACCTCTTTGGCCTTTTAACATTGCACTCATGAGTCTTTCTTTTATCCTTAAGCATTTGCCTCACTCAAGCCTAGAGTCAAACACAGCAGACAGGGAGGTTGTGTGGCTGCATTTCTGTCTGTTACAGCTTCTCACACGCGGATGAAAGCAGAGGTGAGTGGAGATGACCAAACTGGATTCCTAACTTCTCTTTCCTGATTTGTTCTCTCTTCTTCATTTTGCTTTCTCCTCGTGGATTGATCATTTCCCAACATCTTAAACCTCCCCAATCTCCAGCCTTCTCCTTTAGGCCTCTCAGGCTGATCCAGCTCAAAAACCACCCCACTCTGTACCAGTCCAGCTGGGCTGCAATTCAAACCAGCCCTTACACCCAGCCCTACGTGGTCCTCAAGTTGGGTCCTCCTGGGTTACTAACTGACTTCTGCAGAGCACTGGCCAGGTGGAAAGCCTGAAGTGGTCCCTGCCCTGGAATCTGGCCCTGTGGGGTCGAGTAAGGGCCAAGAGGCTGGGAGGTGCTGACCAGCAGAGGCCCAGGCTGTACTGGAGCCTGGTGTTGGGTTGACAGGCCATGAACTGGGCCTGACCATTGTGCACTATAGGCGGCAGTGGGGGTATAGTGGATGAACTGAGGAGGCTGGGGTTGGGGTGGAGTGGAGGAGGCAGGGGGTTGGCACAAGGAGCCCTTGCGGACGGCCAGAGAGGTAGCGGTGGCGGGGTTTGTGGGGAGGTGGGCAGAGCCTCCAATACTGCTGGGACACAGCTGGCTGGGAGCTGAGTACTTCCTGCCCAGACTGGCTGACTGGATAACCTGGACAGGCAAGGGGATATTTAAAAGAATTAAGATAAAGCTTAAATGTGGTGCCATGTCACCTGCAGGCAACTCGTGTGTGTTAAGACTAACCTCGTAGCTGTGCCCCTGTGCTGGGGTCTGCTGCAGCTGTTTGGCACTCCTCTTACCCTGAAATTAGTGAAGGAATAATGAATAATGAGTTGGTAGCAGTCTGGAATAATGTACCTATTGCTACATACCTATGGTACTTAGTTTTAGTTACAGGGTTTTGTCCATTATTGTGGTAAACATTATACACAACTACTTTCATTTCCACTTCCATTAATGATTAATCTACACATCGTTTTCTAAACTCCTTCATAAAATGTTTGTCTTTAAATGTCTTCTTATGTCTCACCAACTGCTGAAACTAAAGAAAAAACTATGAAAACAGAAAAAATTCAAATTAAGAAAAAACAAAACAAAAACCAAAACCAGACAACTGCTGCTGCATCATCGGACAAGACAACAAATGAGGTGGGGTCAGCATCACCTAATGTGTCACTGGTTGGAAAAAAAATACCGAAATGGATGCAGGAGCTGGTCGAGGACTTTTAAACATTTTATCAACCAAATGCCACTGCTGTAGGTTTTAGCTGAGATTTATTTGGCCACGTTGGCTTAGAACAAACTACCATTTCCCCCTCTAGCTGTCTTCTTGTCTGCAAACTGAATGCAGGATGTGGTCAGTCACTGTGAGAGGAACTTTTTCTGTTTCTGAACAACCTGTGAGAGGTTCATGGCATCTCTGGCCCAGTTGTCCACAAGTTTATGGAGGTCGTCGGTAAAGGTTCCTTTCCTCTGGTGAGGGGCTGACATGCTGGAGGGCAGACACTGAGAACCCCCCTGGCTCTGACTCAGACCACCTGGACCGCCCACTGCATTTGTGCTATTAGTCCCTGTGAGGAGAGACAGAGAGGGGCGAGGAGGAGAGCAAATCATGTCAGGTACTGTTAAAACAATAATGAATTTTAATATAAGTCCTATTTTGACTATGAGAAAAGCTGTTATATGGTAACAGAGGCTTTTCAGGTCAACGTTTTAGGGCAGGTCAGCATGTAAACATGATCACAGAACTGTTTAGTTTTAATGATGATGATAATCAGAAACAAGATAAATTATGATGCTTGTTTTATATATTTATTTCACATACAATATAATATTAGATTAGTGACACAGTGGGCAATCTGTAAAGCTGACATGTCCAGCAATTCCTACAAAATCAATGGCAATGTTGAGCCCACTGAGTCCTGCTGTTGAACACAATTGCCCTGTGTCTCGTTGACTGTAGACTTGTAGTTTGCTTTTGTATCATCAGAGGGCACTCAAGCTCTACCACAGCAGAAGCTAGTTGGCTTTTTGCTAATCCTCAGCATCAAACTTTTCACAGCAAATAGACTACAGAAAAAAGCAAACACTGCGAACTGGCAACGGTGCAGGCATGTACTGTGTATAAATTTGGGTATACGCCATGTGATACTACTATTAATATAATTACACTGCCATAATATGTTTTCATGCCAGTGCCACATGACCAAGCCAAGAGAAAGTACTATAAATCACTATACACTGATAGGTGAAAAGGAGAAGAACTGTAACACCTCTTCTACTAGCTATAGCAAGCTGTGCTGTGCGGATTATTTTTCACCAAGATTGTAGACAAGACCATGATGATATGCATTATTTGATCTGTTCATATTAGATAGAGGTGTTTGTGTGCATGAGAAAACACAAACTATGCAGATATTAGCCAGCATCACTAGTCATACAGTTGTTCTGACAAAAACTGTTGTGTCATGCTAAATAAAATGGAGGAAAACAAGAATGAGGAGACACTGAGTCATGACTGACTGCAGCAGAATGGAATTCTGGGTAATGTAGTCCAGGCCACAAGCCATGATGGGGGAGGAGAGGAAAGGAAGGGGGCAGAGTGGCAAACAGCTGTTCAAGTGAGTTAATGTGTGTGTGTGTGTGTGTGTGTGTGTGTGTGTGTGTGTGTGTGTGTGTGTGTGTGTGTGTGTGTGTGTGT
>JAUYWH010000015.1:8495380-8519383 GCA_034779795.1 Ctenopoma multispine | reverse complement strand
TGTGTGTGTGTGTGTGTGTGTGTGTGTGTGTGTGTGTGTGTGTGTGTGTGTGTGTGTGTGTGTGTGTGTGAGAGCTTGCAGGTGCATGCAGTCAGTTTGAATTTGTGATGCTTGGTCAATCCAGTTTTTTCAGAGCTGAAACTGGGCTTTCTGTGATGATTTATTATCAAAAAACATCTGCACCAAAAATAAGTGAGACTACAATGTTCATCTTAGACACAGTAGCTGAAATAACTGAATTGATCTGATCTCAAGTCTGGCAGAAGGTCAAAGTCTACAGGACAACAGAGGACAAGAGGAAGCGCCAGAGAGCAAGTGCAAAGATGGAGGAGGGGGATGCATGGAGGGAGGAAAGAACAAAAAGAAAGATAGTTACTACAGAGCTGGTTGCAGGGGCAGACTTTTTTCACCATCTTCCCTGTGCAGCCGGAAGACAACGATTGGAGGATTGGGAGAGAGTCAGAGTTAAACTGCACCCACAACACCCAAAAACCAAACACAATACATCTGAGGGTAATTACTAAGCTGATAAAATCCTTTTTAGGTTAGTTAGGTTGCCCAATAACATCCTAACATACAGTAGATCAGTTCCTGTCACACAGTGCTCAGTGAGCTTTGGAAACAAAAAGAAAACGTCATGTGAGATTATGTATCTGTAACATACACATGCACAGTATTTTAGACTTATTTACATTTTGTGTCTGTATGTTTGTATGCTGCACTGTGAGAAAGGCTGATCACAAACGTCAAGACAAAGTTCTGCCACAATGTGTGGGACACCAACCTTAAGCACATGTGGTTGACAGTTAGTGTAGCAGCAACAAGTTACAGCTACAGTCTAAATATATCTGTAATAGAAACTCTGTAGTTTTTCCACAATTTTGTCCACAATATTAAACAAGAACTGCTGGTAAAACTGTCTTTACAATTTGCCTTGAAATCCTGTAAACCCAGTACTGTAGCTTTCAGATGCTTTTGGGTAACCAACACCTGATGTTGATGTGATTCTGAGCCCACTCTACAGCTCACAGGGCCGTACCAGATCTGGGTCCAACATAAGATTCATATATCCAGTACTCGGCAAAGGTCTTAGGCCACCATTAGAGAACTACAAACACAAACAGTGGTTTCTTGGCTGCCATCCTTCCACTAGAGTCTTCCACTTCTATTTCTGATGTCTCCATATTCCTCTACAGAGATCCCTCTAAAAAATTAGATATTCTGAACATACTTCCTATACAAATACATTAATGTATATATGGGCATAATAGCATTGCCAAAACAAATCTAGTAGTTGCCTAAAAGCTTTGCACAGTACTGTATTAAATTGGTTTTGTTTCAGATATTTGAACAGAAGGCTACAGCTCCAATTTTTTTTTATCAAGTAAAGTGAAACATAATGAGAATTTGGTTGATTTGAATATCAGGCTAATATCAACTTTTCTTCCTAAGCTAACAAGTTAAGAGCACTGAGACCCAGGTCTGTCTCTCTTCCCTCCTTATTGTGCAGTGACAGGGTACAGGTGAGGGAAAAAGTGGGTGAGGATAAAGAGTGAGGTAGGGAAGGAAAGGAGAAGGTTTGAGCTGCAGAGGGTTCAGAAACATTCATAAACACCCCCTCATCAAAAACAAACATTTAACAATGCAACACTATATACTGTGAATATAACATGGCTTAAGAAAAACAGTCTTTTTTATGAATAAATTATAAATAAATAATAAAGATCGATGCACAGTATTTAAACAGAACTGTGCTTAATTCATTAATAAAGTTTATTTGAAAATAAAAAATAAATTTTCTAATAAAAAACAAAACAAAATTGAACTCTCAAGTCATCAGCTTGTCTTTCCTTGTTAGTCTGCTTTTTTTCACTGAGACAGATTAGTAGACAAGTTGTTCTTCTGCCGCATTTTCTTATAATTTGATATAACTTGAATAATCAAATTCAGCGTCTCGTCATTATTGCTAGCGAACAACGAATGCATTGAGAATAACAGGAGATGTTCAACTATTTCGAGGGAAGGTTAACAAGAGATAAAGGACTAAAAACATGAAGTTGAAGTTGAGTATGATGATTTGTGGTTAGCTCATTTCCTCTAGGAAAATTAGTTTTCCATTAATTAAAAAAAAGCTTTTTTGGATTTAAGGGATTTCTACAGGCTATCAGGAGCAAAGGGTCTTCCTCCATCAAAGAAGAAATCCCACAGAAAGACAGGAGGACTGTGACTTGACGGATATAAGAGAAAAAAAAAATCCACAAAATAAGTACGGATGACGGATAAAAGAAGAGAGCAAAGAAATAAAGCGTTACACACAAAGAGCCAAGCAGGGCGTACTCAGAAAGCGCGTCCTCCTGCCGCCAGGCTTGAAGGCCAAACGCTCCGAACCCCAGCTGAACTTTACACAGCCTGAAGAGAGGAAGGAGGGAAGGGAAAAGAGGCGAGAAGAGAAGACAACAGAGTAGTGCAGAGAAGGAGAGAGACAGGCAAAGAAGATTAAAGATGAGAATATGAGAAGAAAGGAGAGCAACAAAGATAGAAGACATAAGCAGAGAGAATGAAAAGAGAAAAAGAACAGATGCAAAGGAAAGTAAAGAGACACAAGTGAAAGATGCACAGAAAGAATTTAACAGTCAGTTAGAGATCACACTGCTTCACACAGCAAGAGAGAGAATCACACCAAACCCCCAGAACAACAAGGTGACAAGTGTCCTGTTGTGAGGGAGTGAAGACAAACAACTGCATGCATTTGTCTTTCTGTATGAGTGCATGAGAGTTGTTTGGGTGAATTTAACTCCTCCCTAACTATACCTTATGATGTGTGGTAGCTGATCAGGCCTGTTGCAGCCTGAGACTGAGAGTGGCACGCCTACCTGGGGTGGGAGCACAGAGGCTCGGCACAGAGAGTGCCGCCTCGCTGGTATAGGCTGAACACAAGTTGTCACTGGAGGGAGAAGGTTTGAGGGGCTGGAGCAGAGTGCTGCTGGCTGAATCGGCTAATCCTCCAGGGGCTAACAGAGCCAGCTGGCCGGGGTACATGGTCGGGACGCTCTGGGCGGATAAAGTGCTGCCTGGATATAGCACAAGGCGTAGGCAGGAAAGGACAGGGAATGCACCACAGAGACCAGAGACACACACAGACACACATACACAAAGATAATGGACAGATAAGTCACCACAGACAGCAACACAGACACCCCCACAAACAATCACACAGAGAAAAAAAATACATAGGGAAAGCTGTCAGAAATTTTCAAGCTCAGAGCCTGCTCCAGCGCACACCCACATGCATGTATAACCAAGTGGATAAACACACACACACGTGCACACAAATGCGTAAACACAGAGACAATAGAAAGTTAGAGTAAAAGCTTTGGACCATCCTGACACATTTATGTAAATATTTTAGTTTTAGTTTATTAAGTAACTATTCATAAGTCAGCTGAACCAAATAACAAATACAATACTTATTATCTCACCTTTCTCTAATGCTATCTAGCTATGACTGTCTTAATTTGTCCAGGTTTTAGTGAGGTGAATGAAATTTATTTAAATTCAAAATTTCCCCACAGCTTTCAAAAATTACATTTAAGCATGACACGCGGGACATGTGGCAGCCATAATGTAACATTTATCAAGCAATGCTAACATGCTAATGTTTATCAGGAATCATTGTAGTTAAATGTGCAAGCATGCTAACATTTGATAATTAGCATTAAACACAAAGTGCAGCTGAGGCTGATGGAATGTCATTGGCTTTGCAGGTTTGTGATCATAAACAATTAAAATTTTGGTCCAACCAAAGTAATCACAAATTAAAAGTTGTTTTTTTTCTGAGGGGATAAATGTCTATACAGGATTTCATGGCAATCCATCCAAAAGTTGATGAGACAATTCAGCAAACCACAAATATTAACCTCATGGTCAAGTGATCTTCAAAGTCAGTAGGATTCATCATCTTGGAACCATGAATGTCTCTACCAAATTTCATGGAACAAAAGCATCTGCTTGGCTTGATACTAGTAGAGACAAGTGAAAAAAATCTGTTTTTGGAATTTGGGTGAAGTGAGTCTTCAACAGAAATGTTTAAACAACAGCCTACCTGGCTGTAATGGACTCTTGCTGCCGTGCATAGAGCTGGTTCTGGACGATTTGGAAGACTTGCTTTTGGTAGGCCTTCTCCTCCTGCCAGCTAAGGGTATAACTGGGGGGAGCACTGCTGCCGGAGCAACCTACCAATGGGAGAATGACTCAATTGTTTGTAAAGATGCTAATACCAAAATGCAGTTTTTTTATTGATATAACGAAGGTGAGTTACCTTTCCTAGTCTAGTGAAGAGGCTTTCTATTTCCTCCTTCTGGCGAGAGTGCAGGGCCTGAATCTCACGCATGTGCCTAGTGGGAGGCAGAGAGTTAAAACATCTACAGAGGCTAAGAAAAACATAAATAATGTAAAGTCGAGGGTAGAGGGACGAGGAGGGCCTGCTTACTGCTTTCATGCAAGCACTGAGTATCTCATAAAAGAGTACAGCCTACTATTTTTGGCAGAATAGAAGGAGAAGACAGCAAAATCTTGTTTTCTCCAAAGTAGATAATGTTTTTAAATAAAATTTTTTGAAGAGATGAAAGACTGTTCTAAAGAGAGAGAACAGGGGATGACTTGCTTTTCTCTGAGGCGGCTGACTTCCCGTTTGAAGTCTTCATCCTCAAACTCAGAGTCGTTGTCACTGCTGAAGTGGGAGTTATTGAAGGAGTTGTTGTTCAGACTTGGCAGGGAGGCTTTATGAGTGGAGTCTGGAATCAAAACTTGCCCCGGATCACTGGGTCCATTAGCAGCTTGGACAGCAGGTGGAGAACTTTGCCTAGACTCAAGGCTCTCCTCCTGGGCACGACTGACTGAGAATCTACCAACACGGTCCACAGGGTTGGTGGTAACCTGAAGGGGTCGGATTTAATGATAAACATGACTGAACAAAATATACAACTCCTAGCTTTAAAAATGTGGAGGTAAATACAAAACCTAACCTTTAACTCTATTTTGTCAGTTATTAGAAAGTGGGCTACAATATATGTTGTGTATATATGTCTACAAATATTTGCTGTGCCAGAATATAGTATTCATCCATTCATTATCCTGACAGCTTTTCCTTTTCCTTCAAACTCAGGTCCTTCTAGCGCTGAGGCACATAATAGTATAGTTCTGATTATTAGGTAAGTTGCGGGCCCAGCACAACTGCCTACCTTGTCTAATGGATAAGTATGCCTCTAAATACAGGAAAGCTGTATAATAGCACGCTAGTTGTTGTTTTTTTAAATCACGTTTTTCAAAGTGTAGGAGAACTTCTGACATGTCATAGCAGAAATACCTGGAAGCGGCCGATGGTAGTGGTAGGCTTAGGGGAGGGACAGGGGGAAGTGTAAGGGGAAGGGAGGTGGGATCCTCCCAGAGTCCTCTTTAGGAGTCCGTCCACAACATCGCCTTTTTGTCCTCCTCCCTCTCTCAGAGGAGATGTGGAGTCCTTGTGCAGTGTGTTGTCCGGGCTGGAGAGACTGGAGGAGGAGGATGTAGAAGAAGAAGAGGAAGTGGTGGAGGAAGATTCGGTGCAGGCCGGACGTTGGGCAGGAGGCTCTTCAGCAGCTAAAGAGACCTAAGGAAGAAAATATAAAAATTGTAAAGATAAAGATGACGTAACATACTTTCTACACACTCTCCTTAATTGTTCTAATTAAAATTCCTCCACATAAAATAAAATTAAATAAAATTTACATTAACAGGCTGGGATTTAGATTTATTTAACTTTAGATAGTGTACGGTCTGTTTACCTGGAACCTTCCCAGTTTAATTCCACCTGCAGGAAGAGCTGCAGCAGAAGACACAGCTTCTTCGTCCAGAGAAAAAGGAACTGAAAACAGATTTTTAGATATTTAGACGACACACAGGTACAGACACAGATACATAGATTAATAGGTTGTTGTACATACTTGGATGTCCCATTGAAGGTATGCCACTATGAGAGGCCTGATAGTTGCCATAGAGAGTAGAAAACAGATTGGTATAAATATTAAATATGTATCCAATGTCAGTATAAGTTACCACACTAACCATGTCTGATTACCTGTATGTGTGCACTAACAGGAACAGTCTCTGGGCTCAGTGCTCTCCTCAGCTGAGCATCTAGGTCCTCTAGAGGCTGCTGAGACTGAAGAAAATCAGAAGGGCCTTTAGTAACACACACAAATACCCCACAAAATATACACAAAAATCAGTAAAACACGCATAAGATTTACCGCTGTGGTTAATTAGCAACAAAAGCTCAGATCAGCCAAAAGCATACATACGCGTGGCTACTAGGGCTGGGCAAAAGTTAAATATGAACCCTGACTTTCAGCATATGCAGTATTTGATATGCTATCATTCTACAAATATATGTTGTCCATAATGTTTACAACATGTACAGTATTATACATTACAGTATATATACAGTACAGTGATTTATAACAACATTGCCCAGTCCTAATGGCTACACAAAGTGCTGCATCGCTATGCGCTCTGATTTTCCCATGTCTTGGTGCAATGAGTAAAACAACATATAATTTGTGATGTCATCAAAAGTGAGCAAAAAACATAACAATCAGGACTTTTTAAGTTAGATTTTTTTGTATTATAATTTCAACCAATAATCTAAATTTCATTGCATCAGACCCGTTTTCCTGTGGCGACACACATACACAAGCACAGGTAGAGCGATGGTAAGGGCATATTAAGTCTTGTATTCACTATTCATTAACATTTTAATCTCAGTTAAAAAATTAAATCACAGAATCGAATCTCCTGTGAGTTTCAGCTACAGCAGGATTATCTTAATCAAAGAGGACAAGTCTGACCCATGAGAGTTCCGTAAGAGATTTGAAGTGAATGTGGGTAATTGGCAGATCAGATTTTTCATTCAAAGACCCACAAGTCATTTCTCTCTCGCCGCTCTGCTTAAACTGAGAATCTATTTTTGGACAATGGCGTTCACAGCCACAACAAAATAGTCTGAAAATGTAAAGCTGTTCACTCTTTCTCTGTCCTGGTGTCACCCTGTCCTGTCCTATAAATGTGCTTTTTTTTCCGTTAATCTAGCCTTGTTTTTCAAGTTGTGAATTACTGTGAGGTGTATTAACTTCAGGATGGAGTTAAGAATTTTGTTTTAATATGTGTGTGCGATTGAAGAAAGATTTAAGTATTTAATTCAATATGCACAATGAACACATAATAAATCAAGCAGAAAGGACATATGCAGAACTATTTATAAGCAACACATACCCATGTCCAATACAGATACAACAAAGAGCTGATATATTTCTAAACACACTAAGGTGACTGAGAGCACAGGACTGCATTGCAGATGAGAAAGCACTCTTTAAAAATGAGCAAAATACACCTGTATTATACAAGGTCCAGGGAAGGATGGCAGGAGTTCTGAAGGAGTACTGGCCTAATCCCAGATAAAGACAGGTGATGAAAAGACAGAGTGGGAGAAAGAAGAGAGGAAAAGATTTGTAGAGGAGGTTATGAGAAGAGTGTTCAATAGGGAGAGGGTTAGAAGAAAACGTCATGCCTTGTGAAAAAAGTGACCAGAAACATGTGAAAACACCTAAACAGCTAAAATATCTGTGACTTCTTAACCTTTAAAAATGTAGCAGTGCAAATTAGCTTAGCGGTTTCACCTAACCATGCACCTTCTCTGTGGTCACATCATTAAATAAATAACTATCACTAATAGTTTAACTTCATCTGAAATAATCAATATTTCTATATACTGTAAAACTCTATGACTCACCGGTACCCTGGATAAGGGGGTTTTAGATGGAGTGGTCTGGCCAAAGGGTGAGGCAGGGATGACTGTAGAAAATAAGATCATAAAGTCAGAATGCAACATAATAAAACGTAGATAAACACATAGATCACAGCAATATTCTACCAGTCTGTGCAGAGGTGGAGATGGGTGTCCCAGGTCCCTGGATTGGAACAGGTGACCCCAGAGCAAGGCTGGAGGGAGGCTGGAGAGGATTCACCGGCAGGCTGGAACCAGGTGTGGTGACAGTTGTGGTGGAGGTAGAGCATGGGCCCATTGGTGAGGAGGTTCCTGCCACAGGGGCTCCAGAGGCAAGGTCAGCTGCTAAGCTGTCTCCCTGGGTAGAGGGCACTCCTCCACCGAGGTCCATAAAGAGAGATCGTAGCTTCATTTCCAGAGCTTGAATGTCATCTGGTTTGCCTTGTGAATCAACAGAGGCCTCACACCTGAGAAATAAATCAGTGAACAAATAAATGATTTTAAATCCTCTGAAAACATGTTTTCTGATTTAACGTGTTCCTTCTACTACTTATAACATAAGAGACAATCAAAGTTCAAAATCTGACTGACAGGCTAACCTAATGAAACAAACAGAAAAACTGCTTTAATACTCAGAGTTATGGACATATTCAAGTCCTAATAGGTAAGTAAGGTGAGAAGACTAAATAAAGACATATCAACCACCTCTCACCTTGCATCACATTCCCCGCAGTGCGTGTGAGTCTGTCCAGGCAGGGTCGCTGTCTGGAGCGCCCCAGTGGAGGAGGATGAGAGAGGGGGAGTGGGGAGGGAGGTAGCAGAGGGGATGACAGAGGAGGAGAGTGAGGTAGTTGAGGAGCAGGTGGGAGAGACTAACTGAGGATCAGAGGAGACCTCACTGGCTGTGAGAGTGGAGGAGGGAGGGGAGGATACAAGGGGAACAGTCTGGGCAGGAGTAGGGGAGGTGAGCATTGTTGGGGGGAGGCTGGAAATGGTTGCCGATGGTAAAGTGGAAGGTACTGAAGCAGCAATGATGGCAGAGACAGTCTGGGACTGGGGCAGGGTGAAAGCCTGAGGCTGAATCTGTGCTTGCCCGTGGACCTGGGCCTGCACCTGTCCCTGGGTCTGGGACACAGCCTGCATCCCTGCTTGTGAAAGTACTTGTGACTGAAGGATGGACTGACTCACCATAGTAGGAGGAGGAGAGGAAGAGAAAGGAGGGCTGAGAGACACAGAAGGAACAGAAGAGGGAGGGGAGGTTGAGGAAGGGGGAGGAAGAGAGGCATCTAAGACCTGCTCATGTGCCTGGTTTATATTAGAAAGGACAAGCCCCACAGCAGGATCAACAATTGGAGAGACTGTGCCAGCCTGTGATGGGACAGAGGCAGCTACAAACTGCAGAAGAGGATGCGTGGAGTGGATGGAGGCTGGGGCAGTGCTGGGTCCTGGGTCAAACTGATTCTGGGTCTGTCTGAGTTCAGAGAAGGCCTGCTGTAAGCTCACTGGTCCTGCAGACTGGGACAACCCCACAGAATGGCCTGGAGTTTGAGACAGAGCTGGAGCTGAAGCTGGAGGAACTGAAAGAAAATATAAACACAACTTTCTTTGTCACTGTGCACTTGTTCTTTGATGAACTCCTGCAATTTCCACTGTAGCTAACAGAACCCCACCCTTACCTGTTTCAACAGGAGGTGCAGGGGTGGAAGGAGAAGCTGGAAACATTGGTTGGAACATTGGTTCCTTGAGCCTGGATTCAGGTACGGGACTCACAATGAACTTTCGACCTGCTGAATGGACCACCTGTGCAGTTGCACTGGAAGGGATGTCTGGATAGAGAGGATCACAGACAGACAATAGCAACTATATTCCCTGCTGCAGTTCATCTGGAAAAAAGTAAGATATTATGACTATCATATCTGTAATTTTACCTGGCATGGGAACAGATATAGTGGGAATCTTTTGCTGCATGTCTCCTGTCATCTGCAGATGAAAAAGAAAACACACTGTAAAATCTGTATAATTGATTGTGACTAACAAACTGAAGGTGTTTTTTTATGTTATGTTTCACTGTAATACTGTAAAAGCTTTAGTAAGATGGGATCTTATTAAATTTAAATCAAAACAACAATTGCACCTAAGCATCAGCAACTTTCAAACGCCCAAAAAAAGAACAAAAGCCTCGCTGCTGAATTTACCTGGCTGTTTTTGTCCCTCTCAAGGCCTTTCTCATCAGCGTTCTCTATCACCTCTCTGACCTGCTCAATGAATGACTCCCTCTCACTCTCCAGGATAAACTCACTCTGGACCTGGACACACAAACACAATGAAAAAGTCAGATTCAGAGTCAGATTCAGTTATAATTGCTTTCACAGTTTGTCGTTTTGCCTTGTGGGGAAGCCTGGTGATTAATCATGCAAGTACAAAGATGAGACCAAAGCAATTATGTGTACTTCAAAAAAGAGACAGCACATACAGGCAAGATGTAAACAGCTGTTAACATTAATATGACGTGTGAGAGAAAGTGAATGAGTGACAGCGTGACGGCTGATAAGTGGTGTTACAGTGCGCGTACCATGATCTGGGCGATCTCCTCGGGGTTGTCTCCATCCAGGTCAAACCTGAAGGTCACCATCTTCCTGTTGTGGGTCTCAAGCTGACACTCTGCTACTCTGTCTCCCCGGTTGGAGATCTACACAAACACACACAGATCACAAAAACATGGCACACACCAGCACACAGAGAAAACACAACACAGGAAGTGAAGAAATTAGAAAGAAGGAGAACAATCTTAAATTATGACTTTATAGAATGTGCTATTACATTGAGAACGTTGAGCTTCGCCTTGGAGGTCTTCTCATGGCGTGATCGACTTCGTACGGAACGTCTCTGATGTCTCTTGGTAGAGCGCCCCTCATGACGACCCCCTCCTCCTTCATTGCCGTCACTCATACCTGACGTCTCAGAGTGGCCACTGAGAGGAGACATAGCAGCCAAATATGAGAAAAGAAAAAAAAAAAAACGCTCAATGTAAATAAGTGAGAGAAAGCATCATAAAGAGAATTGTGTGTGCATTTATTACCTCTCAATAGACGAGAGAACTTGAGGTGGCTGGAGTTGGGCCTGGGACAGTTCTGAGAGAGAGGCCGACTGAAACACACGAGGGCACATGAAAAATGCAAACACACACACACACACACACACACACGATCTAAACAATGCCTTCATGATTTTTAGAGCACTGAGAACTTAATTCAAATAAAATATAAAGAACGGAATTAGACTGAGAGCTAAAGCTAGAGCACGGAACAAAAGGAGCAAAGCAAGAACTGACGCAACAGAGAAAATCTGCTGTATAAAGATACATAGAGTATATCTAATAACACATGCAACACTGCCTCAAAAAGACCTATAAATGATGACTCTGAAATAAAAGAAGTGGTCTGAATAAGAGTTCAAATAAGACTGACTGACTTGCACAATATGAAGAAAGATAAACCACATTTTCTCTAGACCATTTAAAGCTGTGATTTTACAGATGTTTTTTATCCTTCACTGGCTCAGTTACTAAACGCAAACAATCCTGGAAACCTTTCTCAACAATCACTGCATAGAAATAAATCACTTTTTTCTACAGTCAAACCAAACCATAGAAAGTAAGTAAACCACCTGTGAGTCATCAGATTTTATGAATCATCCACTTGGTGGGTTTGACCGTTTATAACCAGTACCTGGGGAGGGGCTTCCATGGGGGTATCAGATGGGGCGGTGACTACACTGATGATTGGCACCACGGTGGCCAATGGCTGAGGCACAGGCGTGGGCACAGAAAGAGGAGGGGGAACAATAGTAGGTACCATCCCGGCAGGGAGTGGCAGAAGAGAGGGTGGGGAAGCCACGGCCGCTGACGGCATGGTAACGGGAAGGGACGGCAACGGAGAAGGGAGGGTCACCAAGGTATTGGTAGACGGAGTTACACCCGGCTGAGAAGAGGAGGAAGGACCAGAAAAAGGACGGGGAGGAAATGAAAGTAAAATGAAGGAAAGGAGGAGAAACGATGGAAGCAACATCACACGAAGGATGAGGAAGTAGATAAACCTACCAAGTGATCAGCTGTGCACAGAGACACTGGCCAAACTACTGTCAATCACCTTGGTGATGGGCAATGAGCTAAAGATGGTCTTTATATTAACTGTCTTTTCATCTAAAAAAACTGCGATGAAATTACATCAAGAAAAAACAGATAATCTGTCAGCTTGTGAGTCTTCATTGATTTGTGTTTTGTTTATCTGAATCTCTAGTCTCCCAAATATCCAGAGAGTCCAGTGATCGCCATGATGATCATCATGGTAAAATAAAGACTCCAGAAGCAAAGAGCCATCCATAGTTCACTGACACGTTTGAGTCTGAGCACCTCAACAAGCAACTTTCCAAACAAGACAACTGGGACATAGATCAGGTCTATTAGTGACAACGTGTCAAGCTCTTCAAACAACAACAGGACAACTGCGCAAAACACACACCACTCTACGACCATGCAACCAGAAAAATAATCTTACGTTTCTACAGCTTTAGAAGTACTGGAAGACCAAGCAAATTCTTTGCACAATGTAGATGGGCAACAGTCTTTCATACCATATTAGAAATGGAGACACAGGGGCAGAGATCTAGTCTAATGTTTTGTTTTTATTTTCTGATTGTGGAAATATCACCCATCTTCATTTCATAAAATTTGCTCATGTATTTACAAGTAATGTTTCATAAGATGGTTAGTTGATCGTCTGGAACGAGCAAAAGAAAATGGGAATGCACACAAAACAGCTATATCCAAAAATCACAAAAACAAGGCAGATTCTTCTGTCAGTGCTGTGTTCAATGTCAAATAGATTGACCAACCGTATCACATGGGTACATAATAACTCACCAAGAAATACACATTCACACACACAAGGACAGACACACACAGGCACCTATATAACACTGGCAAATATAATGTTACCTGAACTAAAGCTAGTTGAGCAGCTTGGTACAGAAAATAAAGGTGCTCTATACTGGGAGATGGACTGAGGTCACACAACTAAATATGCACATACACCCATCAATGTTTTTTCATAAAGCCATAATCATATAACCATGCATACAGACACACATATGTGTAAACCAATAAAAACAAACCCAGTGATAAACAGGCAGCATGCGAGTCAGAGAATGGAAAGAAAAAAAGAACAAACAAACTGAGTTGACAAAGAAACTTAAGTTTAAAGTGAAAAAAGAAACAATTCAAGGCGAGCAAAACATGCAATAATCACACTTAGACCAAGAACACATTAACATCATCTATTTGTTTACTTGGAACATGACATCAGGTATTTATGCCTGTGTACAGTATAGATATTTGTCAGCTTTTTTCACAATACTATATATATTGTTTCTCTCCATTTAGGATATTAGCTAACTCTGTGTGTGTATGTGTGATATATTTGCTATATTTGTTAATGGAAGAAAAACAATAGCAGAAAGATGCTTGAAACTCCAGCTACCTCTGATGTGTAATCATAAAGACTACATGGAATCATGTTAGATTAGCTTTAAGGAACCTCTGCCAGCTTGAGTGAATCAGCAATGTGTATTTTACTGCGTATATATATTTAGTCTTACCTGTGCAGGTGCCTGTGACATAGCTGTGTGTGTGGGGCTCTGAACGGAGATATTCTGACTGGATGAAATGACCTGGAGTGACATAGAGAGAGTGAAAGTGACTTAGAGTTCCACTCTATATAACAGCATACTGTAAATGGAAAGAGTTACATACACACTGATATCCTTTTTTAGGTTAGATCCTTTTTTTTTTTTTTTTTAGACTTGACACAATGTGACCTGCTTGTATTTAAAAAGTTCAAATTTTATTTCTGAAAAGCACAGCTATGGGAAATATCAGCTACTCTTAGCAGAAGGATTTTATGTAAGAGGTGAAGGATTATTTGGAACATAACTCTCAGTGTTGTTTGCTAGTTCAAAAAAAAAAAAAAAAAAGAAAAAAAAATACCACAAGATTTCTAATTGCCATCCAATTTCATACTTTGTGAAATCAGTTTAGTTCAGGTGGATGCGATAATTAGCTGTTTCTGTAGTCTTACCTGCTGGGAGGTCACAGTGGGAGCTGGCTGGGAGGCAGCAGGAACCAGTGGGAGCGCTGGTGTAGGCTGCGGTGTTGGGCCCTGAACCTGTTAATGAGAAACAGAGAAAAGACGGAGAGAGATGGACAGAGAAGAAGGTGTAGGAAAAAGGACAAATCGGGAGAGATTGGCAACAAAGAGGGAGAAGAAGAAGAAACAATCAGACCTTGTTTGAAGCTTCCAGATGAAAAAAACGTAAATGTGTACAAACACAAGGTACTGTATGCCGTTCCTTTTTGTGTATGCACACATGTGGACAGACAAAAAATACATACACTAACCCATCTGACAACAGATATATGCACACCAGTACCTACAGTATGCATATACACATACATATAATGCTTGTAGTGTAGCAGGTACAACATTACAGGCACAGTTCTAGGGTTAGGCAGGGTGTAAGTACAGGGATTTGTTTTATTTTTACATGCAGGTCAGTCCCTAAGCGATCAGCGGTAATAAAAAGTGGATGTTACACTATCATTAAAGAACAAAAGCTTTGAAACTACTGATTCCAAAATTTAAACGTGAAATATTAAAACGTTAAAATGTTCCTTACAACATCCTAACACAGGCATTTTATTTGAATTAGGTAAAATAATATTCAGTACTTGAATCACGATTATAATAGTCAGTGCTAACTGTTCTAGATGATAGCATTTGAGGAAAAAAAAATACAAGTTTAGAGTCATAAGATTTCATTATTGCCCTCCATGATTTGTCCTAAACCCAAAATACTGTGTTGTGATCCAAATACTAAAGAGTAAAAAACCCTCCTTAAACAATGTCTTGCTGACACTGCTTTAAAGATAAAAATCTTTCTATGCTGCTACAGAACAGCTACGAACGCACAGTTATGACCGATCTATCGTGTGAACCCTTAGAAGGCTGTATGCAACTTTATACTTGCTGTAAAGCTCACCCTCCTAAAGAGTGGTAGGAACTTAAACAAGTACAGTTGCACCAGACACACTACTACCTACCTTATATAGTCACATAAAACAAAAAAAAAGAACCTCACAGCACAGAAATGTGTTAGAAAGAGCTAAATTACATGAAACTGAGGTAACGACAGAAAGCAAATACTGAAGTGATGAGAAGAAATGCTAAGTGAGTCAAAGTAAATAATGAAGAAAACAAAGATGACACTGATAATATCAGCGTTCTAAGGGTTTAATGATTTTCAGCTCTGATTTTTGAATCCTGTGTAGGAAGCTGATTTCCAGTCCAGGCAGGAACTGACAACACAACATATTCCCAAAAAAAAACAAAAAAAAAACGAACTGACTTCAAAATCCAAAATCTTGAGCAAATACAACATAAAGCAACAGAACAAAACTAAATATACACATGAAATGTCTCACTGTGTGGTTACATTGCTAGGTTTGTCTAAGCCCCTTTGGTTTTGTTGTATGTTTCTGTGTGTTTGTCCACACAAATCAACAAAGTCTCTGATTTATTCCACTCCCATAATACTGTTCAAAGTCCTGGTATAGACCAGATCCATAACATGCTATTTAATGGATTGTGTGGATGTCTGCAGTATATTGTTAAATTTTGAAGTTGTAATTCTTGGCCAAGAACTGAATCAACTTTGGATTTGTATGAGCAAAAGATCAAGTATACCATAGAGTATACCTGCCCAAACACACATTTCTCATATACATTCATATATGAACATACAGACAAAATATTACTTACTGATAGTGATAACAAATAAAATACTCAACACAGAAATGATGGGGCAGAGACTGTTTGCTTATAAAGTTTATCAGGGGAAAGTGTCTCAGGGATGGAATAAGCAAAAGTTTTACAATGCTATCTTGGTCTTTCCCAGAAATGTCCTTAGTGAAGCAGCACTGACTACTGCCACGTCCTTCAACCACATTTCTGGGAAAACACTTTAAACTATGAAGGCTGACCATGAGACACTCTCCGTGGTGTTGATACGACTCAAGGGGTTAAAATCACAACCAAAGACTATATGATGACAAATAAGCATCAGCAGCTGGGACATCTGGGTTGGTAGGGTGAAAAAAACAACAACAGAGGATTGAAATAACAGCCCCTGGGTCAAATTACCATTATAAATTAATGTAGGTGCTTTTCATGAAATTATTTATTTTTCTTGAAGCCTAAAAGTATTTTCTTAAATAATTAACCATGTAATTCACCATGTGTATGTACATTTGTTGTTCACTATTAGAAATCACAAATAATATTATAGACAAAAGAAGGTGACTAAAAATGTAATTTTCCCTCAGAAGGTCAGAAGTAGCGACTGTTCTGATCCGTTTGTAAATCTTTGCTACTGAAAAGCAACTAAGCTCATTTAAACTAGTCACTGACCCAGGGACTGGTGAGTTTTTAAGGTCTAAATTCAGTACCAGAGTGGGGTGTGTGGCCTGCATGGCCAGCAATGACTCATGATATGTCATATCAGGTTGAGCTGGTACCACCCCTCCTTGCTGGGCCCAGGCACTCTGCATCAGAGACTCCAGCTGATTTGATGATGCTCCCCCAAGTGGAAGCTCACAGGATGGAGTGGGAGGCAGAAAGTTCTGCATGGAGGGTGGATGTCCCTGGGGATCTATGGGTAGTGCTCCCCCTGATAAATCATATAGCGCAGTGGAGGTTGAATGAGGGATGGACTGTGCGGCGGAGGAGTCGAATGGAGGGAGAAGAGGTGGAGGAGGAGGCGGAGGTGGTGACTGGAACTCTCCTGCGTCAGAGGAGGCTAAGGAGTCACTGGAAGGTTCTGGGCTTCTTTCCTTTGTGTTTACACCTGTGTGGTGAAGAAGAAGACTTCCTGGTGGTAAGGGGAGCTCTGGACTCAGATAAGAGTACAACTCTTCTGTCACTGGCTGGAGACGGCTGTATGTGCCTGATCCACCTGATCCACTTGCAGTGTCCTCCAGAGGGAGGTCCATGGAGCTCCTTCGGGCTCGGTAAAGTCGGGATGCTAGGAGGTTTGGGTCACCAGCAGCAACTGCAGCAGCTGCAGCAGCTGAAGCTAAATGGAACTCAAAAACGCTTCCAGTGGGTGGTGGGGCATCAGCCATTACAGGAGGCGCAGAAATAGGGAAAGAGGTGGAGGCATGCTGGGGATAGCATCCATCCGAAGATGAAGAAGGAACAGATCCAACAGTGGATGCACTCAGGGGAGGTAACGGTGAAGGAATTGGGCTGTGTGCACTCATTCTCTGCATTATGTGTGGGTGCAAAAACCCAGGTTGTGGTGCGCCAGGATCAAAACCCAGACTAGCAGCAGCAGCAGCTGCTGCTTGTCTCTGCTGATGGAAACGCAAGTGATCAAGCTGGTGTGCAGTCAGTGGGTAGCCTCCATATGCCATTGCTTCATAATGGTCCAAAAAGGCAGCTTGATTTAGACTTAATCTCCTCACTGCTTCTTCATGCTCTGCTCTCATGTCTTTATAACCATACAAACTGGTGTCTGATTGTCCTGGAAGATGCAGTGACTCCCCAACACCAAGTCTTTGAGCAGCTGCTGCAAATGCAGGATTTACCATAAACAGAGAGGGAGTCTCTACACACTCCATCCCAGAAAAGGGGTGCAGGCTGTTCCCATAACGAGTGTAAGCAGGCTGAAAGTGTCGGGTGTGGGCCTCAAGAATAGATGTGCTCTTGCGTCGCTGGGTGTTGTAGGCCTTTGGAGGCCCAGTGGGCGGAGGCGAGAAGGAAATGGGACGCTCAGGGATGGAAGGGAAGAAAATAGTTGGAGGGTCAGGGAGAGTTGGGAGGGGCATGTTCCCTCCCGCTCCTCCTCCTGTGCTTGCTCCTCCGCTGTAGGGGCGTGGCATTGAATGCTGCTGCGACAATGAGATACAGTGGATTTAAGAATGAAACTCAATGAATGAGAGAGACACAGAGCCACATCAAAACCCACATGAAATGGAGAAAATAGTCAAATAGTCAGAAAGGGCATAAATTCAAAACAACATTCAGAGAAAAAGGACCTATATTCCTTCTGCACTTAGAAAGAAAATTGTGTAGTTGACATAGGACAGAATTTGAAAGCTACAGGAAAAAAAGAGATGAGATGAGTCAAACTGGTAATGAAAAAATACAAAGCTGGTTATAACAGGCAGGTCGACAGACCATGTGACATAATGATGCTGCACAAAGACAAGCAGAAAAAAAGAGACACATGAGCTGAGAGCTCACAGGTAGACAGAATGTGGAGTATCACAGCCAAAGAGATTAAAGGCCAAATGCTGGCTCAAAGCTCAACAGCATCCTGATGCATCTGCACAGAAGAAAACTGTCTTTTATTTCAGCTTCTCTTTGCAAAGTACTGGCTGCAGCCTGCAACTTCAAATTAAGGTACAGAAAGTACGTAAAAAAACAAGGAAAAGGTTATTTGTTTACTGATTACTGTTTGCAAACAACTCTGGTTAATTAACGCACCTAACCTGCACGCCATTCTCCATTTTTCTGTCATCTGTTAGCTGTCTCACAAAGGCATACATTGCCCCACATTACTTAGAAATGGCAAAAGTGAGATGCATGACAGAGGGAGTAAGGCAGCGTCTGAAACAGAAAGGAAAAATGTTTACTACTAACCTTAGAATTATTCTAATCCAATTTTTTAAGCCATTTTATTCATTAGTAGTTAACTGGACATTTTCTGATGACCAGCATTTTGTACTCATTACATTTTGAAAAACATAAACTTTACTAATTATGGAGCAGTTTTCCTGAGATGCACACGGTATTAGGCATTTGCACCTTAAAATTAAGGTCAAACAATGAGTTCTAATTTAAAGATAGTGGTCAGGTAAAGAGAGAGAGAGAGAAGGAGAGAAATGCATGGGTAGAACGACAGACGCACAGCAATGACTGAAATCATTTAAGGCCTTAAAGTTACAATACAGATAACAGTAATTTAATACTCTATGACCAGATTTATTGAATGGTAATTTTCTCTTACAATTTAAAGCACTACTACTGTATTAATACTGCTGCTGTATACATATAAATATTCAGTAAAGGTAGTATGGACAGATATTGTGGTACTAAACCCTACAGATAAATTAAATTTTCTGATTCTGTGAGGTTGTTTATGTATTTCTTGTTTAATTCTGAGTTAAAAAACTGAGTCAAACAAATGTGCTGCATCAACGTGAATGACACAAGCTGCATTATCCACAGCACAGCACAGTCCAACCAGCTACTATAAATAATCTCTGATTTCAGACACCACAGTGGTCTATTGCCTTTGTCTTTCTGTCTCTTCCTTCCTCTCTGGTTCTCACCACCACTGTGGCCCCTGGAGATTAAGAAGGTGAACCTACAGGAATGGAGAACAGGGCAGGTAGGCTGGCCCTCCGCTGCCTGGCCCTGGGCAGAGAGGAGGCAGAGTGAAGGGGAAGGACTGTCTCCAGGGCCTTGGAAAGGCGCCCAGCAAAGGTGTCCCTCTCATCTGCATGAGACATGCAGGGGGAGGTGATGGTGCGGGAAGATGAGGAGGACAGGTCTGGAGGTGGGGTGGAGGGCTGTTTAAGAGGTACGGCCAGGGGTGGAGGAGCCCGGGAAAAGGAGTAGGAGGAGGGGGGGACGCAAACAGACATGCTACGACTTCGACGGCAGCGCGATGCAGGCTGCAGGCCCGAGGAGGGGGGGCACAATGGAAGAGGGTGGGACCAACATGAAAAACACAAAGGAATCAAAATAGAAAAAAAAGCACTTTACCATAGAAAGGAACAGTAAGAGGACAAACATATGAAAACTAAAATGAAGAAAACAATCACAGTTTTATACTGACTTAAATTAAAACAAGAAACAAGAAATAAAAACAATTAAAACAAGTTAAAAATTGAGTCACTCTATACAATCGGTCCAGTGAGAAACGTTGTTCCGTCGAAAACAAACTTAAAAAATCCCAAATCATCAACAAATGACTGAATCAATTATCTCACAAGCTAAAAGAAATGTAATGTAGAGCAATCAACAATGATGTGTGGCATGTAATCTTCAAATGTATTTCTAATAGTCATTGTAAAAAAATAGATCTAATATAATTAAACTATGTTTTAAACAGATATTAAATTATTTTCTAAGTATTTCATACCTAAGTAAATATTTCTGTAAAGACGAAAAGATTCTGAAAAGATGCTAATTATAAACATAGTAAAGATCGATACAGTAAAAAACAGAAAATGCAGAGCATAGCGCATGGACATTCACATCACTCCCCAACACCTGAACAACAGAGTACATGAAAAAAAAAAAGTGTTATACAAATAGTAAATATAAAATTTACTAAAGAAAAAAAGTGTTGAAGTTTCTCTCAGTGTTTTTCACGAGGAACTTTTCAAAGGTTTCCTAAAAACGATGCTTCTGCGTGAGGAATGTAACTGCACAGGAGGGCTGGTGTGTGACCAACTCAGTCAAAAGAAATGAATGTGGAATATAACAATTTCCAAAAGAAGAATAACCAAACTCCTTATGAAGAAAACTGGAAATTATTATACAGTGCAACACAGGCAGAGGGAAGGTGAAAGACGCGGGTTGATACCTTGGTAGAACCGAGTGAAAGAGATGAATGACATTTTATAGGCTGAAGAGAAAGTGGCTAATAAGACTTATAAGATAAAATGCAACAGAAACTGAAGGGCTACATTAGCTGACACACTACGCATGCTTTAACTACCTGATCTACCAGCCTGCTAACTAACTCACTGACAGAAACCGCCTCTCTGCACAGTGTGCGTTACGTGCAGCACCGGGCAAAAAAATAAAATAAGGAAGTATCTTCTGGTACTCATCTTCATCGTGCTGAAGGTTACTATCTCAACTGAAAACCCCTGACTAGCATGCTGTCATGTATTTAGATCAACAAATTAGTATGATTTAACTCATCCTCACTCCAAAACTCAATGCAGTGCTCACTTTACACTCACAAGTCATTTTTAGCACATCTGTGAACACAGCAGCACACACCTGTGTTAAACATGAACTACAACACGTAAGCGCAACTGAAACCTACACAGCCAAATCTCTAATTAGAATGACATCATCACTCACCATTGGCTGAGGTGGCTGGGTGTAGCCTGGGTGCTGCTGGGGCGCAGCAGAGGGAGTGGAGGGATAAGGGGTCTGGGGCTGGGAAGGGGGCTGGTTAGGGGAAGGGCAGCTGTATGACATGTTCAGCTGGCCCAGGTGGGGGGATTCTGAGGAAAAAACTGAGGAACCCTGTCCACTGTCCGCACCTCCTTCAGCTGAAAGAGAAAGATGTGTTGAGATACCAGGTGAGTTCCTGTAATACATTTACACAGTGGAAGCAGCCACTGATGAATTATTTACAAAAAAAATACTTAAATATGGGAATTTTCTTAACTACAGTATATACACACACACACACACACACTTACATGTATGTGAGATGCCGGTCTGTTGATAGTGAAGCTGCTGTTGCTCCACTTCAGTCTCCTCTGCCTCTGCCTGCAAACAAACACAAGGTCAAACTGAACTGAAGAAACAGTAACCTCACATTTTTGTAAGAGCTACAAATTAAAGAGCCTAACAGTTTGTGATACATGCCCAGTAACACCCAACCTAAAAAAAATAATAAACTGATCCAGTGACAAACCTGTGAAGTTCTGAGTGTTTCTTGTTGTTGTTGTTGTTGTTGTTGCAAGCGTTTTTCAGCCTCCAGTTTTCTCTTCTCCTGCTCCTCTCGTACAAGCTGCCTTTGCTCTCTCTTCCTCTGGATCAGAGACACACGTTCCTTGATAGCCTTGGCCATGGTCTTATGGTCACCCTCAGCCACATAGCCAGACTCAACCTAGGGGTTGAAAGTTTTAACACACAAATCTTAACTCCACCCGCCACTGTTTCCAAGACTTCCATCCTTTCGTTTTTGACTTTATTACTTTATTTACTTTCCCCCACTAACCATACCATCATCTATCCACTCATTCATCACATCCTCCTACACACCATTTCCTGGGCCACATCTTCAGGCACGTCCTTGTTCAGGTCAAAGGAGAACTCAATGGCTTCGTTCTCTTTATATTTGCCTATAAACAAACAAGGCATAGATGTCTGGTCAGGCAGCTGTGCTTCAATAATAGCTTAGCTTTTAGTAGCTAAACAGTGATTTTTGAGAAAAGCTGCAGCACGTTGATATTTTAACTGCTGAATTTATAGTTAAAATGTGTTTGGGGGTTAGGGGCTATTTTACAATAACCTGCCTGTTCGCAACACAAAAATATCACCATTACTGCAAACAACAAGTTTGTTTTACTAGCCTTTAAGTTTCTTAACGTCTTCTATTCGGAGCCAAAGTTTGATCGCGATCATTTCCCCATCATCCTCTTCTGCCAGTTCAACCCTGACCCCTGTGTCCTCCTGGAAGAACGCGTGGTTCAGCAGCAGGATCTTGATGGCGTACCTAGAGGAACAAAGGCCAGAACGTGGATTTAGAATAAAAAAAATCAATCCTGCAGTAAAGAATCTTCACTGGAAATTGGAGAAGTAGATTTACTCAGACATTCTGCTGACTGGAAATGCCTTTTGAATTTATTCCAAATTCTAAGCTAGTAGGCAAGACATTTTAAATCAATCTGCTACAAGTCAAAACTTGTTGTTTGTGTTTGTGCATGCCAATGTCCAAATTGAAAGAAACCACTATATCTTATGGATGTGGTGTTGTGTTTGTGTGACTCACTAACCTCTCATCCTTGTTTGTCCTGATGCAGCCCTCTATAATTTCCTTCACCTCAGGAATGGCTACCTTGTCAAAACTGCCAGGCTTTACTCCCTGCACAATCACACACAGAGAAAGAAGAGCAGTTTTGACAGAGAAGTTGTTAGAGAGTAGAACAAGTACAAAACACAGACACTCTCACACACTCAAAGATGAACACTGCTAGAGCTCGTCAAGAATTAAAACTCTTGTGTCCTCACTCATACATAAGGGAGATTTACCCAAAAGCTGTTGTCTTTTAACATCCACAGCAACACGGTGTGCTGTATGTTCTTTGAATTAGTTAATGTTAGGCAGCCTAATGATGACATTAAATTGCAACTCAATTCAGAAAAAAATGTACAGTCTAGTCCTTAATCATACAATGATAAAATGGCAAAAGAAAAAGGCAAACGGCCAAGGCATCTCCAAGGATCATCAAAATGTAAGTATGCCATTCAAAACACTGAACAAAGGTGCAGCTTGATAACCTGGCCATTCATTCAAACATAAAAAGAAAGACGCAAACACGAGCAGATATGACAAGATGACACGTAACTGTAACAAAGTCCTGAATAAAGAAAATGTAGCAAAAACAAATGCACATGTTCCAGAAAATACTGGATCCCCTCCATCTGTTGTGCACATATAATATTTTGGCTAACTTTCAAGTCCATTGTTAAATTAAATGCATTTCTGTGTAAAAAAAAAAAAAATCCTCTGGTGTAGCAACTAAAAACAGATTACTGGCAGATAACAGCAACACATTCCCTAAAGAACCTAAAACACAATAAAGCTTTTCCTAAGAGATATCCAGGCTACATCAGGTAGAAATGAAAGCAGACTGGAAACAACAAAACCTTGCAAATGCTTGAGCTTAATAAGACAACAAGCTTAGGCTACTATAAAACTGTAAAAACAGCTAAATGACAGAGTTATGTGAAAATCTATTAAAATATAGGGGGTGTACATTAACTTACCGAGGAAGTACTCAGACAAAAGGTTTAAAGAGTTGTTTGACTGACAGATCTTTGAAAAGGGCTTTTAGTTTTTAGTCTAAACTGGTTGATGAACTAACTGCTTGCCAGACTGACAAACTGTTTGTGCCAGCTAATGACCAAAGGACCACCTCGTCCAGCGCTTTCCCCCAGCTCTGTCCTCCTTTCCTTCCTCCTGGCCTGTTTCTCTCCTGCAACCCCCCAGTTTGTCATTACATAACAACCACCCATCACACACACACACACACACACACACACACACACACACACACACACACACACACACACACACACACACACACA
>JAUYWH010000015.1:8404966-8484843 GCA_034779795.1 Ctenopoma multispine | reverse complement strand
GTGTGTGTGTGTGTGTGTGTGTGTGTGTGTGTGTGTGTGTGTGTGTGTGTGTGTGTGTGTGTGTGTGTGTGTTAGGGCTGCTTATCCCTTCATTCTACAGAAACCACTTCACGGATGATGGCCCATTAGCAGCTAACACACAGAAACGTCAGCGTATGCTTAAAACCTTTACTCTCACTCTTCCTCACTGCCCCCGGCCACCGCCCCCGCTCCATTATTATTATGATCACATGACCATGTGGTCACATGACCATAGCTGTAGGTCACTTAACATTGCATTTCTCAGCAGCACTTAGAGAAGACCCTGACCACGTATATCATTGTTCCCTCAGGGTATAAGGAGATAACTTCTTCCTCTCTCACCCTCTATTTCTCTTTTGCTTTCCTCTAACTGTGTGTGTGTGCATGTGCGTGTGTCTCCACAGACGTGAGCAGACAGCACGCTTGCTAATACATTATTGATGTTTCCTCCTTCATTGTTGGGCACAAATAGATACACATCTCTTACACATTTGCTGAAATACAGGGAACACAGATCTGAATGTAATGTGACTCAAAAATGTATTTGATCTACTGTAAGGACAATATGTCTCCTTGTTGTGGTGATTGTTTTCTTGTTTTCTTGCCGTCTTCCCCTCACTCTTTCTATCGCTTCTTTTCTGCTCTGAGCTTCAAAACATCATGAGACTTGAGTTTGTCAGACTCATAAATACTCTCGAAGACACACACTCTTCCCCATGCACACAAGCACACACCTAAGCCAGACAAGCCTATGCACTCTGATCAGCAGCTTCTTACCCAACGCTCACACACGCATACATCTGACATAAGGACTTATTTTATAAGCCCAATATCGTTTTCTCTTCATCTTCCTCTTCTGAGGACTTCAAAGAAGCAGTCTTTACATCCTGTGCAAATGAAATTTCTAACTCAATATGCTCCATTTATCCATTTGTGTTCTGTTACAGCAAACTCAGGACTCGCATAAACACACCCAGTAACACACAGTACATACACCCACACGTAACCAGGCAGCCGGAGAGTCAGAAACAGAATCAGCAGCATTAAAGCATTATGTGGCTTCCTGCAGGGAGGCTGAAAGCTGATGCCCTCCGATCAACCCATCCACTCTGCACAGCTCGATGAATGCTCTGGGATCATCTGCTCTGGTCTTCTCAGGTCTGTTGCACCCCAGCAAGTGAGCGACACTCACAGCACCAGATGGACGCAAGTTGCACCAGATGACGCCATAAAATTTAGACATGGCAAAGTGGCACTTAGGCGTACTGAAAAATGATAATACTATTAGGTATGGTCTCAAATTTTAGCTACCAAACTTACATAATGTTCTCCAAAGCATCAGATCTCTCCTGAGAACAGTGGAAGTCTAAATACGGGAAGAATTATATTATATACGGTATGATCCATTTCTTAAGATTTCTATTACACAATAGGGATCCTAATTTGTTTATACTGGGGACAAAAGTGCATAATGCATGGAAGGAAAAGAGACATATCTCTGACTCAGTGTTTGGTAAACTGTCAAAATCATCAAAACCTTTTGCTATTTCACCAGCCAAGCAGTTTTTTAGGATAGAGTAAGACTTGTTACTTGGTAACAGGTATTTATTAGGGTGGATTACCAGGAATTCAGAGCCGGGTATTTTCTGGGGATGCTCATCGAAATCTGTTCCTGGTTCACAGAAAAAAAACCCGTAGGATTCCGGGACGTTGAACATGTACATGCCTGTGTGTGTGCATGTATCAGGGAACTGAAACAAATACACGTCTTCCAAACCGAACATGTCTTCACTACAGTATGTCAGCGACGTGTACTGTGGTTTGACCGCTGACGTCATGAAAGCAATCTAACTGGAACTGTTTCTCCTGATTACATCTCATGCTAAAATAACATGTTAAATGTGGCAGAAACATTTCAGCATATGCACATTTCCATCTCAAACCAGAGTAGTAGGTTGACTGCAAAGCAGGATGAAACAGTGAGTACAAGGAAAAATGCCCTGATATTACCACTAAATGCATGTGAACATGTCTACGTCCTCAAACCATGTGACAGAAAACTTTAAAAGTTATTCTACAAAACATTTGTAGCATATTATAGATCTTTTCAGTCAAATAATGATTATAAATAAAAAGAAATAGTGTAATATTGTCTTAAAATTAAAGACGTACGGTTACAGAGAGGTAATTTTTTCTTTAATTTCGTCCAGCAGCATTTTCGGGAGTCTAACTGAACCTTTTATTCTAGTTCATGCAGAATGTGTCATTGACCCAGTTTGATTTTTTCCATCAACCTCTGCGTCCTGACCCAAATTTCGAAGAACAGCGTTGGTAGATAGAGCATCCTGGTTGGAGTGGTGTGCGCGCACACACGCGTTTGTGTATCTGCACGTGGACGAAAAAAAAGACACACCGTGTTTCAGAAGCGTATCTCACAAAGCCCACACAGACTCCTGCAAGGAACCACAAACCCCCTACTGCGCGCAAGACACACAGGCACATTTCACTTGCACACGCAAACCAAAACCTTTACCACACCTTGTTATGGTTAGTCAGCATATGAGAGGAGAGAGGAGAGAGAGAGCGAGCACGTGCTATCAATAGTAGTGACAGAAAAGTAGATGCATATGTTCCAGTGAAGGTTGGGAGGAGACAAAGAGTGATGGAGACTAATCTCATCACAGGCATTTTAACAAAGAACACCTAAGGCCTAAACCCCCCCCCACCCACACAAACAGAATCAGCGTTCACCTGTTTGCATCCTTCTTCTTATATCCCTAACGTGTTTCCCTATTCTTTTTGTCCGTCTGTTTCTCTTTACAGCTGCTTCGCTCACTCCGTTTCACCACCACCTTCCACCCTCCCTCCCTCCCTCCCCCCTTTCACCACCACCTTCCACCCTCCCTCCCTCCCCCCTTTCACCACCACCTTCCACCCTCCCTCCCTCCCCCCTTTCATCCTTTTAGGTGGTTTTTGGTTTCCCCATCAATCACCACTCTACATATTGCAGTAACCAGGGACATGTGCCTGTGTCCATGTGTGTATATTGTAGAAACTGTGGTGAGATTCAGATTCAGTTTTTTTTTTAGGTTTGTTCTTTGGCTATGTTATTTATTTGTTTAACGATGTTTTGTTGTTCTATTTTTGTGTAAACAGTAAAAGCAACTGTGTTTTCCAAAAAGTGTGATCAGGTATCCAACTTCTCTACGTACTGATCCTTTTTTCTGTGTCTGATTTACAGACAAAGGCACCACAAACATTTATCAGGATGGCTTCCATAACAGGCCCTATGTGTGTCTGTGTAAACATGTTGTGTATTTGTGCGTTAACAATAGGTGCTGTCTCTGCCTGCAACTCGCTGTGCACCCTATTGTTTCATCTCTCTGTGCCTGGCTGTACACACACACACACACACACACACACACACACACACACACACACACACACACACACACACAGTGCCAGTGCAGTCATTGCCCTCTCCTCTGCTAGTCACGCCTCATCTCCCCTCCTCTTCCCAGTCTCCTCAAAGCGCTGGTGTCATCTCCCTTTTCGCTTAATCTTTTTCACTCCTGTCCTCGTGTATCCTCGTGTATCATTTCCTACTCTCCACTCACTGCTTTCCTCTTTTCCATTCATGGGATTCCCCTAAATTACAAACAGGATGCTTTGCAAATATGACCTCTGTCCCACATCACACCCTCCAGTTCAGCCACTTGATGCAGTTGTCTTGATCCAAGGGTAATGAGAGGAAATCTGAATGTAATAAGTGCAGTGTCAATCCTCAACCAAAGTGTTAATCCTTAAAAGAACAGCATGTCATGCATGAAGGATCATATCACACCTGGAATAATCCCAAATGCTGACATGCTGGGTTTCCAAAGTTCACAGTGATAATTGATCAAATAATAAGAAATGTTAAGTTTATATCACTTTAAAACATGTCTGTGGAATCGTGACCTTTACGTTTAGAGGACACGGCCTCTCATTCCACAGCTAATAATCTAATGCCCTAATCCTGAATCAGCTGAGCAAACCACTTCCAATACCTGGGACTCTAATAAAGCGCTGCTCATTAATTGTGGCTGTGATTGGTGAAATGATTAGCAACAAACAATGGCCTCCTTTGTTGCTCGTACAGGAAAACAATGAGTCAATAAAATCACATGAAAAAAATAAACCCTAAATGTTTAACAGTCACAAGGTTACCACACAGCTTCATTATTACATTAGTGTTACAGAATATTATCAGGAGTAATTTTATTAGAAGGTTTAAAAGTAAATAAAAAAGGAGGCACATAGGGAATCTGCATCAGGCAGTAAATCACAGTTCGAACTATAACTGTAAAAGATAAATTTGAAACATAGTACATTAGAATGTAATGGCTCTCATATATCAGCAATCCTGTTTCCCTTGAATGGACAAAAAAAGTCTTTGAACTTTTTTCAGGATTTGACCCTTTTACACCGGCGAGGCCACAAGCTGCTGCTAGTGCTGCTAGTGAAGTCTGAAACTCAAGTTTATATAGAACGTTTGTGTTCCTGTGTTCGGGAGTATAAGTGCGCTTCAGATAGTTTGTGTGTTTGTGTGAGAATATCTACGCGCAAAAGGTTGCAGCCTTAATATAGCGTACGTGCACCTGCCCTTCTGTTAACACATCATAAACAGATCTCAGCAAGATGGATATGACGGACGTTATCCGTTCCAAAAGTGTCCGACCAGACCTTTAAATCTTTTTCACTACCACTTTGTCTGAATGAGTTACACGCAAACAGAATACACAAAATACTGAGCCATTCTACACGGACTCTTACAGAAATCCATTCACGTACCATAACAGGATCATCATGTAAATCCAACTAAACTATACCACAACACTCTCAGATGCTATAGCAGCAGTTCATTAACCAGAAACATTATATATCCATGTCTAAGAGTTGTAAGAGTTTGTGATGTGTGTTTCTGGGTTTCAAGGGTTAGAGAGCGGACGAGAGGTGTCCTAGACAAAATTATTACAGATTCTGTGAAGACCACCCCTTTACACTCCATCAAATCCAGGCCTTAACTATTAACGCCCAAGCTTAACGACTCAGGTTTCACATTAAAGAGCAGCAACAGCCAGAGGCAGCCAGTTACACTGAATGTAAGGTAACAGGCTTCTTCAACCATTTTTAATCACATGGTTCAGTCCGTTCACAGTTGTTATACTTCATTCTGAAACTCTGGAGATTTCGTAAGGGGTTCATCAAGACTACATGTTGCCACCAGGATGCCACAAGACTTGTTGTTTTTTAGCTCTTTTTAAACCAAGAACACAAACCATGTGGGAGCTTTCACATTAAACAAATTTTTTATTTTTTAGGTCACAGACACAGAGGAGTAAAAGCAAGCAATTGAAACTGTGTGTTGACATTTATGCTCCGTCAGCTTAACAACCACTTTAATGAGAGGAACCAACTGTCTGTTTACATGCACACTGTAACTTTGGCACAAACACATACTGCCTTTTAAAATACTACACATTCTGTCAGGGATTAGGCGAGCTTTGGTGCACTCACGCTGTGGTCTCATTTCCAACTCCTCTGCAAGATATAATCAGACTAAGAGACCCCGAAGAGATTCACACACCTATAAATGTAACATGCAAACTATATTAACCCATGTGTATGTGCACATAAATATGCAAACTCACGACACTGATCTATACAATAAACATGAAAGGGGGATTAGCGTCTGTCACAAGACTAAAGGAAAGGGTGAAGAAAAGCACAAGACACTGGAAACTGGAAGAGAGGTTAAAGGGGAACAGAGAACAAGAAAAAACATCACACTTATAAGCTCTATCATTTTTTCTCTTCTCGTCTTCCAGCTCTCTCCGTTCTCTGCCCTTTTCCTCTCCATGCAGTGGCCTATATTTCCTCTGCAGCCAGTTAGTTGAGATGAAGTGGGGAACTGATTTAGGTTCCAGTTCTGACAGGGTAACCAGAGAAGTTAAACAGATACACGCTACCGACAGAGCCATGAGCTGGAGACTGCAGTGATCTCCAACCGGCAAACTGGACAAGCTCCAGAAACGACCAGCAGCCAGTCTAACGCACATGTGCATGTTTGTGTGTGTGTTTTTCTGTGGGTCTCTCTGTGGCTGGCTATGGTTTTGTTACATGCAGGTTTTCGGGTTAATTTGTTCCAGATGAGAGTCCTTTACTGCCAAAGTGCACACTGTTACAAGACATTAGCCTAGTTTTCTCAAACTTTTGTCTCTGTTGCACTCTTTCAGACACACATGCGTGAATGATTTACAGACTTTTTATACACATCCCCATACACGCGTCAATGCACAGAATTCAGTTTTACTTTCTTTTACTCACAAAATATATCCACCAATGATAATGTTTTATACGACACAGATGCACACGTGTACAAAAGGAGTAGGAAAGCAAAAAGGAGGATGGAAGTGACGTTAGAGGAAGAGGAAATGGTCATTTGTCTGTATTTCCTGGTGGAACAACACACAATGCACAGCTCTTCCATAAAATATGTCTTTCTCACATCTAACAGACAAAGTTATACACTTTTAAATAATATTTCACAGAAAATACAATAAAATCGAGATAACAACAGTTTACTGGACAAGTCCAGTGATCTGTGCAACTGCAGATAAGAGTAGACAAGAGGGAAGACGAGGAGAGAGGAGAAACTCGAAAAAAAAGTGGACAGGAGAAAAGACAAGGGAGGCAGAAATAGAGGTTGGATTATATGACACAGTGATGCAATAACAGTGAGAACATCATGTGTGCGCGCACAAAAACGCATGGTGTAGGGTTACTGCAGAGGTGCCTGTCTGTCTCAGTAATGCCTTGCTGAGAGACAGAGATGTCAATGTCACAAGGACTGAGTCAGTCTAACACGTCCATCAAATAGAAGCAGCCTTTGTCAAGGAGTCACTGCTTCAGAAGCACGCTGCCCCAAACAGGAGGCATGATGGTGGATGACACCCAGTTATTCCAGGTTAGATTTTGTTTTGCTGAAGCACGAGCTGAGACAAGAGAGCAAGACATGGAAAAATAGGACTCAATAAATCCTTAAAAGCGGTAAGAATGGAGTAAGTTTTAAGACAAACATGAAGAGAGTATGAAAGTAAATTAAATGGGGAAAACATTTTGAGAATTTTAAAAAGAAAAGGAAGGGAGAAGTGGAGGAGGACAGATGGGAGCAGAGGAGAAGAGATGAGGAAGGAAAGGTCAGAGCAAAGTAGGAGAGCAGCAGATGTTAATGACTGATCAGAAGTGGGGAGAAGGAAAGCTGCAAAAAGGAGCTATTAGAGAACATGTTGGAAGACAAGATATGAGGAGGAGAGGGCTGAAAGGGGGAGAGACGACAGGAGGTGGGACAGTGCAAATAATGAGCTGTCAATTGAGACAAAGGCAGAATTGTATAACTTCATAATGAGTCTCATTCTCAGGAAAGATAAGTGTAATAATGACAACAAGACCTCTAATGAGACTACTACACACAATGTTAACAACCTTTTCCCAAGCAAACTGTTATACAAAGGTAACCACACGACCTGATTAAAAACTTTTAACAAAGACATTTTTATGAAGAAGAAAGTTAAAAAGGTTTATTCATAAAGTGACAGCCGAAATCGGTTGTTCGTACTTTTGTTCAGACTAAGCCTGGCTCACATTGTTCAAAACATAAAAGGACACAAAATGAACTCCTATTTTTAAGTCACAAAGGTTTGTTCTTATTAAATAGGTGCTTATTTCCTACATCATGCTCCCAGACCAACTGCTCACACTATTACATAAAGCTTTAAATGTAGCCCAGCATGAAGATCAACCTGTGACACAGGAAACAAGTGGGTTTGTTATTTCACCTGCCTCTGCTTCAGTGTAACGGTTGGCAGACACCAATTTCAATACCATACTGTACAACTCTCGCATGTCTCAAAGGAAACGCTATAATAAATCACAAAGTACATCTGGCTACACTTAACTTTACAAAGATGTGTAGTTGATCACCTGTCACATGCACACACACGTTCAAAAACGGCAAAAGTGAAGTCATGAAGCCAGGAGTGCACACACACACACACACACACACACTCACGTATGAACTGTAACGAAAAACTTTTTTAAAACACAGTGTGCCTTTAACCTATTTTACACCTGAATGTGGTACAGTATAAAAGATGTCCAGCTTGCTTTCTCTGACAACAATGAGCAATGACAATATAATTTCCAAGCCCGGGTTAACAATCGCTGCTTAAAATATCCACACAATGAAGTATAAGATGACATAAGCATCATCAACCAAGAAAGAGACGCTGAATAAAGCACCAGTGCTGCTCCTTTCTTTTCATATGACCTGCCTGAAGGTAAAACCAGTAGAACTATCAGCATCACAAGAACACGATGAGCTACCCAATCTTAACAACGTTTGACAAACTGCCTTAAGTTACTGTGGCACTGTAGTGATACTGAACACATCTCCTGCCAACTTTCACCACCATACAACAGATCTGTAATTACATTCTATAACTGTGTTAAAAATATGAAACACATCCACAGGGTGGTGCGCCCTGGTGGGACTTTCACCCCCAAAATGTAATCAGTTCATCATCTAGTTTACATTTGTGCCATATATGAAGAAATGTAGGTATCATGATAACAAGAACAGGACAGACGTACGTATGACATATGGATGGATGGACAACCCCAAAACAGTCGACCACAGCTTTCGCTGGGGCTGTGGCATAATAAAACAAATTCTGTCTATTTCTTACACAGAGGTATGTGCAAAAGAAAGACTTGTTTTTCCAGTGACAGATTAATCATTAACATGCATAACATACATGTCCGAACATGTCAAGCAAAAAGGAGAGAGACAGAGGAATAGGTGAAAGAAAGGAACAGTAATGTCAACAGAAATGGCACTACTAGGCTTTCTGGTCGAGATAAAAATCACATGTACACATATACAAACACGTTACAGCATGCAGGGAGGTTTATGAGAGGTCAGGAAGTTTAAGAGTCAGGTGGAAACAGAGTTTGAGGTAAAGATCACTATATAGTATGAAGACACATAGTACGAGCTCAGGTACACACGGCACATTCAGAGTTAAGGATGTGCTGCTCTTGCAGGATGTTTGCACTGATGAATACATTGTTTATAAGGAAGCTTCGCCATTTACTGGCTGCCTGTTCAAACAGGGGCACATATACTTTATGAGTTGGCAGGCCTCATACCTCAGACAGAGGTGACATGATCCACCAGAACTACAACTTCAAAAGACTTCCCACACCTCTTCATACTGAACGCTGTGCCAACACATACAGCACCACAGTATGAACGTTGTGGTTAGACGTCCATGGTAAATCGTTAATTTCACTGATATAAATCTGAAACACACGCAGTTACAGTGTTAATCACTTTACTGGTAGATGTGAAAATATTTTGCCAATGCAGGACTGTATCATCTGCAACTCACAAATGGCAACTCTCAAAAGGCATTCAGTGCATCATGAGCACAGAGACTCGTACTTAAACCCTGGCCTACTTTACTCTTTCAACCTCCCACCCTCTGATAAGATCACTGCCATGATACCTGACCTACTAGCATGGTCTTTCTGTTTCCAGTCCCACTATCCTAAACACACGGACCAAAAAATGTGGTACAATTAAATATAATATAAAATAAAATATTAAATTAAAACATTTATATTTATATAAATATTCAATATACTAAATATTTTTACTTCCTAAAGTTTATGTTTGTAACTACAGAAGGAATCAAAACAAAACCTGCCAAGCTCAACTTCCTGATCCAGAAACAACATTGTACTTGCACATGTTAATATTGTCAAGTGCTTAATGCAAATTTAATTTATCTTCATAAATCTTTTGTAGTGCATTTTAACACTGCTGCTACTGTGCACTGACATAGTTCAATGACAGCTGCTACTGTGGCTGTACAGGAAACTATCATTATCTAAATTTATATCAATAAACAACCCCAGCATGAGGATGTATGACTAACTATTAACTGGTTAGCTGCCAATAACTGTCACGCGTGGATCTCACTATGACAACAAAGGCTAAAGCTACAGGTAAGAGAAATAGGTTCCTTTGCAAATGAATCCGAGTGTACCACGTGTGTACCAGAGTTGAGTTTGTGCTTTGTGTGACAAGTATATAATCCCAACTATGTAGCAAAAGGAAATGAAGGTAAAAAAGATAAGCCGATACAAAAGATGAGTAAGCAGTGAATCATGTAGAAGCAGACAGAGCTGAAAGGAAAAAATAAGACACAGAGCAGCAACTATTTTAACAGAACTTCTGTATAATGCCCTTTTAATGTGGTGAGAATTCACATTTACTGACGCTTTTCATGTTTTCATACTGAAAATCAAACCATCTGCCCCATCGGTTCAGCACGAGGCCAAACAGCGATAAAGAAGAGTGATGAGGGATTGGCTACAGCTATGAGACTGCACACGCACTCACTCACACTCAACAGTCAGCACTTCACACCATGTGTTGGGAGACTTATCCTCTCTTTTTCATCCCAGTCTGTTCCTCTTCTATCTGTGCTCCAATAGACCCTTTCAGTGACCCACCCGTTGACCCTAAATATGACCTCAGACCCTTCCACTCAGTGCGTCCATGTGTCCATGTCGGTATGTGAGTGGATTGATTTTCATGCTAACACCAGTTTAAGTTGCATATTGTAGCTTAAAGTATATTTACATAAATATGCCCATTTATGTATGTGTCAGGAACATGTGTGTATATTCTTTTGCAACAACTGACACCAGTACACAACACCTTGCCAATAAATCCTAGGACTGAATCATTTCTTTGCTGTGATGACCATGCCACTCATATGCCACTGAACCTTACTGCTGCAACAGGCTAAGCTAATGGATGTGACCTCAAATTTGTAGTACAAAGTACAAATACACTTCACATTAGCTTTAATAAGTGCTGACAGAAATGTTCTGTCAGACAGGACTGTATTTCAGTTTTGAAGATCTGTTTAGACTTAGATTGTTTTGTGCTTCATTCATGTCTTTGGCCTTGTACAACAGTTGGAGGTTATGTGGGACTTTAAGAGGAGACTGCATGATGAATGGAGGCCATGATTATTCTGTATTCAGGGAGTAAACTCACACAGACAGAGTTTACTGGGGTGAAAGTAATTTCAGTATGATCCAGATGACTTCAAGAGCGGAGGAGAGGAATGGAGAGTAGAAAAGAGGAGAGGAGACTAGTGAAGGTAAATAAAGAAGGCAGAGCTGAAAATATGAATCATGCGCTGCTGTTGCTAACACCTCCAGCCCACGAGACTACTATTTATAGACAGAGGGAGAAAGGGGAGAGCAAAAAGATAGCAGTAAAGAAGACAAGTTCACAGACAAACAGCATAACACTGAGCGTAGACAGTAGAGAAAGGTAGTAAAAGACTGAGGAAAAGCACAAGAGGCAAAAAAGAAATGAAAACAGAAAGAATCAGTTAAAGGGAGAGAGCAACAGACAGGAGAAAAGAGAAAGAAATTTGGAGAGAGACAAAGAGAGAGATGCACATGACTGTGCGCCAGACTGAGAAAATACCAAAGTAAAACTGTGGTCGTCTGGAGGATGGATGGAATGACAAAACAAAAGTTAAAAAAAAAAACAATAGAACAACAAGTGAAGAGGCTGTGTGATGGAAAACATCTTAATATTCCTGAGAACTGCATGTAACTCCCCCTCAGACAGGTGTACGTACCTGTCTCATGGCTGAGTCAATGGGAAAAGGCTGCGTGCCAACAAAGATCATGAGATTACACGTTATAAGTTACTGAAAGTGTTTGAAGAACTCAAGATTCAACCTGTCTGATTCAAACAAACAAAAAACTGATTAAACTGATTGATTATCTACTGTTATTAACTTGGCTATTTTTTGTAAACAAGTCAGCAACACAGGACATAAATAAGAACATAAACAGGACCATAAATAAAAGGTGGGAGTCTTCACCCAAAAGAAATCTGCACTGTGCGCACAACACACCTAGAAATCCACAGTAGAATTTGTCCGATAAAATAATCAAATAATGACATGTTGAGACGCGATGGGTAACAACAGAGTTTACAATCACAGTTTGGCTTGGGTGACGGCCGTTCTCGTGGTGAACTGTTATGTGTTCATTCCCACTCTCTAACAAACATGCAGACAAACGCACGAACCAACTGACACGTTTGACTGTTGCCCAATATTTAGCCAAACCACACAGATGGACTTCACGGTAATCTGTGGTGAAAGAGGGAAAAGCCTGGTGTGTCCACATACTAGCACACATTCATTTCTCCAAAACTGCCAATATAGTTTCCACAATCGAGCTCGCATCAGAAGAAGTTTTCAACGTGTTTTAGTAGTTCTCAATCATTCCACCTCTCCTCCTTCACTGCTGCACATGCCCTGCCGCCTCCTTTTGACCCTTTTGTTCCTACTTTTAAATATTTTTTTATCTTCTTCTTCTCATCCTCCCACTTTTCCGCTTCAAGCTAGTGAGCTGCAACAGAGATCGTGTTTGGGCTAATTAAGGACATTCCCCACCACTGCAGTCAGCAGATTTGCTGTTTCAACAAAAAGGAAGCCTTCTAAAGAGTTTAGACTTAAATCCTCCCTAAAATGTTCTGGAAAATACTTATTAGAAATGCCAACGGCTCTTAGCCTTTTCAGTTCACCATCCATCCCAAAACAAAGCCATGCTCTGTTGCAAGCATAATCACACACAAATTACAGCAGATGCAAAAGCTGCACCTCATGCACACTGATGGACAGGGGTCAGCATGGGGCACAGTTAATGCTCGCCATGATTAAAGTGAAAATATTCAGTCATGGTTATGCAGAAATACATTTCTTTAAGCCTGTCAAATTGTCAGCAGTGCTGATGTAGATAACTGGCTGTACCCAGCAGGCTTGACAGTGGTAGCTAATATTTAATGCCTTATAAAACCTATAACACTAATTTCATTTAGCTCAATGAATGATGTATGATGAAAAATAGCTGCAGTGTTAAATGCAACTCTGTGACAATGAATCTCTTGGGGCAAAACAACAGTGTAAGAATATATAAAATCCATGTAGATGACACAGGTAGCAGAAAACTAGTGGCTGACCACAATATCTGAAATATGCTTCTTAACTAACAGAAATAGCACTGTGCAAAGTGTCTGTGTGCACATGCAGCAACCAGAGTACGGATGTGCTATAGACTGTGGTGTGGTTTTGTACCACCTGCAACCTATGCTGCAACATTTAGGCGCGCTTACTTTTTTTTCCTCTCTTACTATGCACTACAGTGTAGAGTGTGTCTGCACGTTTGACACTTTCTCTTGTCCTAGTACATGAAGATACATAAAAAGCATCCGAAAGCAAACACTGAAGCAGCCAATACTGAACTGGTGCCAATTTTGAAAAGTATATACTGTCAAAATGAAAATCTTTTAGTCCTCCTATTGACTATGATTCAGGAAATTATATTAAACAGAAGCTATACTTGGTCAGTATCCAATGAAACATAAAAAACCTTAACCTGTTCTTCTGCAAACACAGCCACATGGCTATGCATAGCCACCCACACATCAAACACAAACTGTGTGTACACACATGCAAAGGCTCAGTGAGGCTTTATCAATATGAAGGTGAAGATATAACGATGCCTAGATCTGTCCAGTGTTCATATATTAATCCACATGGCCCGTTTTTCCTCAGTTCATTGAACTAATCTGCCTTCTTACAACTTTTGCAAACAACAAATTTAACATCTGACATGTGAACTAATTCCTCTCCAAGTAAAAACTGTGCTGAAGCACATGGATGGCTGTGTGAGCTGCTCTGTACTATTCTGCAAAAGCCCCAGGGCTAGGGAGCATCTGGATATTGAATATACAATGGAGCAGACAATGCCTAAAGTACACAGGTTGAATGGGACTACCATCAGACCACAAGGGATCTACAGTCCATTACCTTCTAAAGCTCCCCATTAACTGTTCGTCTCACTCACTCACTCTCCCTCTGTCTGAAATGGCCTCTGTCTGTCTGTCTGTCGGTCTGTTCCGACTGTCTGCATCTCTTTTTATCTCCCTCTCTCTGTCTGTCTGCCTGCATTTATCTGTGAATATCACGCTCTGATTCTGGGTTGTTTTTCATCAGTCCTTTCTGTCTCTCTGAATTGTCTGGGGCTCTTTCTGCCCTCGTCTCTGCCTTTATCTCTCTTTTGTGTGCCACTTCTGCTCATGATTTCTCTCTCTGGCTGTTTTAGTGTCTGCATTTCTCTGTGCTGTGTTCATTAAGATTGCAATGCAGTTCCAGGCGGATATTTCTCTTTGTTTCTATATTTGTCTCTCTGCCCATCAATTGCTTTTTGTAATTTTACCTTAATTTGTATGAGAGGGCAGAAGTTCATTAGTTCTCAAGCTGCATATCACTTTTCAATAGGATTAATCTGTAGTTTTTAAATGGATGGCAAGTGTTTAGAAATCCACTTTATCAATAAATAGTCAATATTCAAACTAGCACAAATCTATCTGCATGACTGTATTTAATTAATGCAACTCCACTGACTATGATTTACACACAAACAAGCATACAAGAGAACAAGACAGATATTTCTAATCAAATATTGATGTATTGAGAATGGACACAGGCTTTCAGATAAGCCCAGGCAAGCGCACAGATGTAACCCTGTAAAAAGGCCCAGTCCCACCTTACAGGTCAAACATAAGAGTAGCATTAACCTCTGCATCAGTCATGTCTGTTTCTGCATTTCTTTTTCTCTCTCTGTCTCTCATCTTTCTGTTTCTTCCATTTGTGTGTCCCTCCTTGCCTGAGCACCGCCCTCCTCTCAGTGTAATTAAGCCAGAGTCAACAATAGGTTGACAGAGGTGAGCTGTTTATTACCCATAAGGAATAGACAGCGGCAACACAAGCCACACACATACATACACAGAGAAGAGAAGGACGAGAGTAAACAAACAGTCCTGACCTCTCCATCAACCCTACTTTGTGTGTATGCATGCGTGTGTTGCTGTTTGTGTGAGCAGGAAAGGCTGGTGGGAGGGAAACTGTGCAGCGTTAACAGCTACAGTGTTCATAATTTGGGAAATATTGTGTTCATAACAACACATTATTTCTCAGCAGTATGACCTCAGTTACATGTTATCTTGATCAAATCTCATTTGAGTGCCATCTCTGTGTAAAGTAAGAACTTTACCTTAAAAGGACACCGACGGGACCGAGCATCTGCTGCTAGGACCCAACATTTGACCTTTCGATTCTGACACAAATCCACCAGGCAATATTCCCACAGCCTTTCCTTATCTCAACACAGAAACTAATTTCCAAGATAAATGCACCTTCACTTCAGGCGAACATAAAACCTGCAGACACTGTGTCCGGAATCTCATCACCTGACTTTAACTTTAAACGACAGAGCCTATAGGCCACCACTCTGGACATAGACCTTGTGACAGAGGAGTCCTTTTAGTGTTTTTCACGACATATAGTACTTTGGAAGCAGAACCTAATCATGAGACTTACTGCTGGCAACTGTCTCATGATGCATTTTATTACACATTGAAATGACTTGTGGCAGACGATGGTTGCAAATCATGCAGCTGTTCATCCTCGCACCCGACCACAGCATTTAAAGGACAGAAGGGGCTTTCCCATTTAGTTCAAGCAGTACCGAACACTGCATACCATCCATGTGACTTTGCTCTGTAGTGATTACATCATCCAGACTGTGGCTTATGAGGGATTGACTCCTAATCTCGTGGGGAGAACTTCCTACCTCACTGACCACAGAGTGTGTGATTGTGTGTGCTTATCCTGTTACCAGCAGCATTGACTCAGCATTGTGTGAGGCTGACTCTCTCTCCCCATTAACTGACCATGAAAATAACCACGAAGATTAAAAATTCTACTTTAACCAACTCTTCAACAGATAAACTTTGGGGCCTTCATGGAATTCGGCACATGCCGAGAAGAATCAAGTTCACCCGCCCCAAAAAATATACTTCAGGCTGATGTAATTGCGATGCAGCCTACAAATGAACAGCTTAAGCAACACACACACACACAACCAGTCCAGGCATAAAAATGTCTTAATAAAGCATTGAAATCAATTACAAAGCCACTGTCCCACTGATGTGACTGAAACCGTTCTATTAAACTCAGCATCATCATCATGGGACATTATAATCTCCATGGTGTGTTTTCCAAGTTAAATCAGATTTAAAGAAGATTATAAAGTAGTGCTGAACTATTAATCACAATCGTAATGTCAGTCTGTGCAATTATATAACCACAAAAGGCTGCATGTGTAAACATGACAAACTATTCTCTGTGTGCAGTTTGCTCATCATCTACAGTACGCCCTAATAAAGACATGATCAGTCAGGTGTCTGTTTAGGCAGTGGAGCATATGGCCTCTGTAGGCACATGACTTTCCAGTGTGCAGAGTGCAATCCTGGTGCAGGTGGATGGCAGTGGGCAGACCGATGCTGAACTGGTGCCCAAAACAAAAAAATGCAACCTCTGTTATGTGGAGGTAAATTGGATTCAACCTGATGATGAAAGCCCTGACGAGTACAGAGACATGGATAGTATTTGATGATAGTATTAGTTAATTAGGCTGTATCACAACTGCAAATAACAATACTTTCCACAATATACACAATATGACTTTTTCTCCAAATCATGTGACCATATTATAAACAAATATACCACAACAAATTAGGGCTGGACCTGAGGATATCAATTGTAAAATGTGGAAATGAAATGATCTCAGCTTTAGCACCTGACCTTCATGTTGGCCATTCAAGAGAAGGCCAGACACTCAACAGACGGTTTAAGGCACAATATTGTTAAAGCAACCTCCAAACTACACTCCTAAGTTGATCTTCTATTTTAGGTGAGAAAGGTGTATAAAGCATTCCCTGCACACGCACAGCAGACACTGACACACATATCCACTTTGACACATGCAGCCACACACAGTCCCCACTCATTCTGCTCTAGTTATGGCTCAGCAGATGACACTCTGCTGCTTGGCTGCTATTTATAGAACAACAAAAAAAAAAAAAGAAATGAGAGGGAAAAATCCCATTTCTTCTCCTCCTTCGCTCCCTCTCTCTGTCTGTCTGTCGGTCTCTGTCTCTCTGTCTCTCTCTCCTCCTGTCCCAAGAGGCTTCACTTAAGGTCATGGACGATGTGGAGAGAGAAACACAGAACCACAGAGGAAGCCAGAGACGGAGAGAAACAGAATGGGACACAGAGTGACGGAGTGCAACAAATACAAAAACACAGATAGAAAGGCAGACTTTGTTCTTTGTCTCGCTGTTCTTCAATTCTATTTTGAGATGTAAGTGAACCTGCTAAACCCAAATCCATTTCTGTATTCTTTTTTTACTTGAGCATCAACTGCTTTTACTTGAAGTCTCTCAATATAGACTTAGCATTTATTAAAGTCTGTTTATGCATTTGTCTATCTTTCATGAGACGTCAGTTCTAACTGTTGTGTCCTGCACTTTTAAACTCTGTTATTTTATAATTATAATGCTTATAAACAGAGACATTGGTGATGCAGTGATGCAGTGAACACATTCAACCTATAGCTGTTTGAAGCCAGCAGAAAGTTACAATATACAGTGTAGTAGCTGTATAACAGGTACAGTTGACTGATGATCTCTAAATGTGGCACAAAATGTAAAGAACTTGTGACATCAGATAAAGCCCTGAAATGCAAATAGGGGGTGGGGGGTAGACATTCAGGCTTGCAAGACATTCCTCTACCCCATTTCTCTAAGGAATGACATCTTATCATTGGAATGTGGGGAATCTGGGAGGGATGCATTGAAACCAGGGAGCTAGCCCCTCCCCAAATACACACACACACACAGACAAAATAAAAGGTGAACAAAGAAACAAACAGGAGCTACCTCACACATGCACACACAGACACACACACACACACACACCACTTCCCACAGGAGATGCCCAGGTTTGCTGAACATTTCTATTGTCCCTGCCTTATCTGTTGTTATCGCACCTATCTGCAATCATAATGCCATGCTCTCACTGTTCACTAGTCATGGGTCTGTTAAATGTGATGTAAATGTGATCAGCATTTCAGCAAATTTAATAGAGGTGCATGTTAATTAAAGCTAATCATTCTCGAAAACACAATCAATTTTTAATGAATACTTTATGTGCAACTTTTTACTCAGATTTTATGAGATATGTATGTTATTTATTCTCTGACAGTTTCCTAACATTAGATTTTAAAAGTATCAATACAAAATAGATAAAGAAAGACCGAAATACTTCCACAATATTCCTCAAACACACTGTAAACCGCAATTAGAAATGAAATCTAACAACGCTGATCCACGACTTTTTTTTTTTATGCAGCATCATTACTGCAACTCAGGGAGCACATCAGCAACAGCCCGGGAGTCAGCACTAGCGTAGTGATGCCATTAAATTTAATCAAACCTTCACTTCTGTTTTTGTTTATGGATATAACACAGACGCTCATCACCATATCCAGGCTGAATCTGGTATTTCTACCATTCATACAGTTGGTTGTTTTCCCTAATGTCCTATCATCATGCTAAAAAACTTAATTTCAACTAGAACCACTATGAACTAGCCTGTAGCAACTGGGTAAAGTGTGCTGCTGTATATATAAGCACCCAGACACTACCTATTAAAGAGAATTAGCATCTTTGAGTACCCTCTGTATCACTGCAGAACATGCTGAATAACAGTTTCAAACAAAACAGCAACATTTTACTCTGATATATTGTGTTGCAGGTTTTGCTTGCTGCATTCGCTGCAGCTTCAGTCTGTCTGAGGAAGGAGAAGCTGACCATCTGATCCCGTTTTTGTCATTTCGGACTTAAAACAATGTGACCCGATCTCCCGCCTCTGATCTGCAGCTGTCAGCCAATCAAGGCTCTGAATTTCCAGGAACCGATTAGTCTCACAATGTCAGTATTATTTAGCAGCTTCCTGGCAAAACTAAAATACATATAAAAAAGGTAAAACCTATTTTTGCTAATCAGGCACACACATTGCATTTAGCCTACTGAATCTGGGCTGCGGTGTATTTTCACAATAGAGTTTCAAGCCGCCTTTAAGAACAATGCTGAATTTAAAGTAGTGATAGTGCTGCAGCAGTGGTTGTGGGTTCAAATGCAGGCCCATTATTTCCCTACAGACAGACAAACACACTGTACTGTGCTTTTGTGGCTATGTCACTCTCAGTGATATCATGTCGAGCTGATTAAAGATGAAAGTAATCTTCTAAGTGGAGATAACAAAAAGATAAACGATGGAATGAGTGTTGAGTAAGCAGTGGGGTAGGAGGACTTAGACAAAAACTTACTCTGCCTTTTAACACGTGAAATCTGAAGAAGTAATAAAGATTGATGTCAGATGAAGAGAAGGAGGGATTAAGATGGAGAGAAACAAACGAGAGAAAGAACATAATGAGAAGAGCAGTGGTAGATGGAGGTTGAAGCAGCAAAGCTGAGATGAGAAAGAGAAAGAGAAAAAAAAAAAAGGAGAGCATGTGAGAGAGAATAAAAAAAAACAGAGAGGGAGCCGTTTCATCATGTCTCACTGTGCAAGTCATCTAACATCTGCCTGATGCACTCACTGTCCCCAATTTACCCTGTAACACACACACACACACACACACACACACACACACACACACATCCTGTTTCCATTTAAATCATGCTATAATTATAAAGTACATTTACCAGTACTTATACACAGATTCTATTATATTTTGTGTGACACACAACCACAGCATTTTCTGAAGCAGCTTTCAGTCTCTCTCTGGGATCCTTTCATTTGCAGGATGACTTTATTTAGCAGACACACTGGTATCTTCAACTTTGTGACTTGCAAACAGACACAAAAACTCACACAGTCATAGTCATAGTCGGTACTGCACTTGCTACTTGTTGTTTTTTTTTTTTGTTGTTCCTTCTTCTAAATAAACACAGTGTGGAAGGGAGAGTGAGAAAGGTCAGCAATTTTTCACTGAGCATGCACACAGTCACACACACATAGCTAAACTGTTACTCACACAAATCTAAGGCCTGAAAGCTATCAAAGAAATTTATGTGTGGGTGAATACATGCTTCACTCCCATGGGTGGAAGGTCTAGACTACATGTAGTATTTTTAACTATGTTTGAGTGATTCTGCACATAGGCTATATTAAAACTGAGTTTGTTTTACACCAATTACACTTCTACTATCCACTAATCCAGCACTTAGGCAATGTGAAATTCAGCCCTCCATTGAAACTGATTCTAATGACATTCTTCAAGGCAGGGTGGCCTGACCTTACTTAGCATTAGGGGAAACTGCTGCTGCTGCCACCACACACACACACACACACGGAAGTGTGATGATGGTTTGCAAATGAGTAAGTGTCAGCTTCTGTGTGTCTCTTCAATCGTTCCTCACACCTGGTTACTGACATGATTCTGACTGAGTGAGGGAAGCACTGTGTTTACATGCATTTAATAGGTTACTCAGGCATCAAGTAATGTGGGTTATCAGGAAACGCGTTTATACGCACCGACTACTGGAAATCTGAATACAGTATACGCGTAGCAAATATGCAATTTGATTATGGGAGGATGGCTCGCAGATTCTTACAGGTCACTTTGTGCTAGTTTTAATTTTAGTCAGACTTTACATGGATGTGAAATCACTGCTCTGTGTAATGATCTCAACTCAACGCTGCATCAGCCTTTGCAGTCCTGCACATGTGCTCTTGTAAAAACCCTAGAAACCTGGCTACGCACATATATGGAAGAGGCATCAACATTCTCTAAAAGAGATCTAACTAGAGAGATCAGGTTTCAGTAATCCTCTACCCCAATAACATAAGCCAGGTTTCCCATTTAGATGACAGTTAAGAATTCAGTTTGCTTGAGAAAGCACACTGTAACTTGGTTACTCATGTGCATGTAAGAAGAAGCAAGAAGAAGACTAAGTTATGCAGCGAGGGAATGAGCAATAAAACAAATTAAAAAGATTGATGACAGAGGGATTGGAAGAGGGCATAGTCCTCCATGCCCTTTTCCAATCCCCCTGTCATGTTCAGATTATACAAATTCAGAGCTGTACCCTGAGCTGAACTCTCAACATTAAAATTTTGTATCCCTCATCAATCCAACTCACACTTAAAAGGCTTTTACATTATCTTACCTACGTATATCTTGCTGCATGCGTATCTGGAGTGTGTGAGTCAGGGTTTGATCCATTGGAATGTTATGTGTGTAAAACATTCAGCTATTACAGATAATTGTTTGACACAAGTCCTATAGTCTCCGGATACCCTTCATTCCTACATTTGACATGCTGGAAACAAACTTGTTTAGCCGTGATGAGAGTTAGATTCCTAAGTTTACACGCAACATTTACCTGTTTTACGAATAGATTTATTGGGCAGGAATGACAGTTTTATGGGTGATGTTATCATGTTGTCATCAAGTGATTTACAAGCCATTTACCAACAACAGCAGTTTTGCTGGTTGTAATTTTCCACCCTGACTATGGTAGAAAGACTGCTCAGTCCAGTTAAAAATGGTCGTTTGAAGTGGTTCTTAAATTAGTTATTTGCCACAAACCCATCTATCTGTCACTTTAAAAACACAGGAAATATGTTTCCTCCTCAGGTTCTCAGCTGAGCTCCTCTGCAGCAAGGCTCAGCCAAATGAATAAGTTAGCAATAACTAAAGCTAGCTTCAGTTTGTGCGCACACAGCAACACTCCCGCTGCATGCGCACATTAATATACTTATAATAATATTAATATACTAATATACAGACTAGCACTTACATTTACAGTAATGTTTAGCAAAGTGTAAGTGCTAATAAGGAAAGGAACTGAAGACATTTTTTGTAGTCAGCATTTAAAACATTTACAAGAAGATGGTTAAGCTGCAAACACAGTTTCCATTCCTTTTTCATTGTGTGTGTGTGTGTGTGCGCGTGTGTGTGAGAGAGAGTGTGTGCGTCTATTTTGGATGGTGGCTAAGCAACTTCAGAATCAATGAGCAGTGAGAACCAGCCTTTGCCGAAAGGCTTGACACAGCTGCAGTTTGCTGTTTTGTCAGGGAAATCTGAACCTCTGGAAAGTCTCACCGTTTCCCTCGGCTCTGCTGCTCTGGACTAATGTGAGGATATTTATCTTTCAGTAAAATACTTCTACTCTTGCGTACTTGTATATACATGATCTTCTGCAGATTATTTAGGTGTAAAACTTAATTAGTTCAAACTGGGCGCCAAGTTGAAGCATGTCTCAAATTTAGAAAAGGCTATTTTTTGAGACATCTAGCAAAAATGCATACACACATTTATTTCTTAAGGCAAGGTTTTACAATTTGCATAGAAGCAAAATGCCACAAAGGATCCACTGTTCAGTGTAATGACATTTGCAACATTAACATTTCTCAAACTCCTGATAAACTATCTTGAAAAATAATATCCTCTTTCTTCCTCTTAATATCCCTATGCTTCGCCCTTCTACCCACAAGATGATCATTTCTCTCCTTCCTTCTGTACTTTTACCAACACCTTAATGAATTTTAGGCCAGTACCAGGTTAAAATGGGTCACTACTATAAACAAAGTGCTGCAATGCTAAAATTGGACACTGTGAGCCATATTTATTGGCCTTCTTCTAACTAGGATTCATTTTGTAGCACAGTAGGTCATGGTTATTAGTATGACATTCTCAATCACTTATATTTTGATAATAGCACATGCTAAAAGAACAAAACAGGCATTCTGCATTGGTGCAAGATCCATAAATGCTAACAGCAGACCTGACAACCTTCATGAACGTCTTGAGGTAACACCTTACCACCAAATATTCAAGTACACTGTGTGTAGTGAAAATCAGAGACAACACATAGCATATTTTGAAAGTTACAAACATATTATCTACTTTAAACATTGTAACATCTGCATTTACACTTAACATTACTTAACCTTAGAGTGAGAAGCATACTTTGATATCAGTTTGCATACCTGCTACACAAAAAGTGAACAAGTTGGCAGGTCTGCAACAGAGCTGTCTTTGCTCAGAGGTCAGTTTCCCTCTTGTGGCACTGACTGAATAACCATTATTGAAGGAAGAGGCCTTGGATCCTAAAAAGCATGTGTGCACTTGTATGTGTGTGTGTGGGGGGGGTGGGTGTGGGTGTGGGGGGGCTAATCTGCCTTGTGTTGCTGTTGGGAGAAATTTCAAAGGTCTTTGAGTTCCAGTGGAGCTAAAGCCTAAGGTCACACACACACACACGGTCTCTTTTTTTTGTCCTAAGTTTCTCTGCTCCTTTCCACCTTCTCTTTCCTCCACCCCCTTTTCATTTCCTTTGTCTTTTCTCTCCCACATTTTCCTCCATCCTCCCCTTGTTTCCCATTTCTCTATTCTCTCACTGAACTCCATTATCAATATTCCCACTACCATTATCCTTATCTTCCTCTCCACCAAGAATTCATCCTCCAAAGTTTCTGCCATACAATTTCTTTTTCCAGTTTATAACATCAAATGTCCATTTTGTTCTTTACTTCTTATTCCAGTAGTAGCTAAATGCTGGTCAAGCTCCTAGTGAATTCTTCTGAGCCAGGAGGCTGAACTTTGACCTTTAACCCCTTATCTCTGCTCGCTTATGAGACTTCATTTATTCCTTCCTGTCCCTACTTTATGGTGTCTGTCTCACATTTCTAACCATACCACAATTTCATGGAGCATGTACAGTATGCAGATCTGTTGCCACATACTGGGAGTTATCGTGCTTGTGTGTTAACCATAACAGCTCGCTGCTTACCTCAAGTGCTTCTCATTTCAAGCCATCTTTCCCCTTAAGGCCACAGTGATGGTTTCATCTCAAACATTTTTCACGGCTTTCACCATTCCGTGGTCCACAAGACAAAGACAGTCCAGAACCGATGCTCTGTTTGCTGCTAGCGAGAAGTAGTAGTTCTTTCCCATCTATCACCTACCATTCTGCCCAGCAAGATAAGCTACTCAGTGACCTTCTTCCCATTTCTCTCCACTCTCTGTTTCTTCATCGATCTAATTCTTCACTAAAGCAACTATGTGCTCTCCCTTCCTTCTTGCTGCTCTAGTTCCATGCATCTACAGTAAGACTTCCTCTGAATGGAGACGTTAACTGGTTCGGATCAGATGCCACACAGATCTATCGCCGAAACACTCGCACAAGAATTTAAACAATCACAGCTGACTTACAAATGCAGACGATCTCAAGGGATGGACACACACCACATACACACGTATACACCTTCACTCCCACAGATCTCCACTTGCCATGCCCACCCAATAAGAGAATGTGACTGGTTGTGTGTGTAACTTTAGTCCAACTATTCAATGCATGTCAGAAGTTGCTCAGTCTTCTCTGACACACACACACACACGTTTGTCTTGCTATACTTGTAAAGACATGTACGCATTCCCTAGCCCCTAACCCTAACAATCACAACTAAATGCCTGACCTAAAACTTTATCTTAAGTAAAACCTAGTCCTCACAAGAATTGTACTTTAAAATAATCTGTTCACACAAGGAAATAAAGCTGTGCACAAACACATACACACAGAAAAGATTCAACAGATTATTACTACTTATTTCTGGATACATAGAGTCTTCAATAACTTCATAACTCAGAATGTCACCCCAATAATTATTAAACGTACTAAATGTGTGAGCCTCTTTTAAAGAGGCTTTTTTTTTTTTTTCTACAAGCAAGGGAGAGAGAAAAAGAAAGAGGCAACTATGGCAGAGGCAAAAACAAGACAGTCTTGATGCTTGTTTTCTGAAAAACAAACTGCTGTTTCCTGGATGCAGGCAAAGTTGATTTTAGCGCCTGGGATTGAGGATGAGTGGAGAAGCATCTTGTGATGGAGATAACAGAAAAACAACTGTGCACTCTCACAGGAAATAACAGCACAGAGAAAACATATGCTGGTTCACAAAGAAAAGTTAATTACAGTCTCAGCCTATTTGATTGAGTTACCAGTAACTACACACCTCTATTCCCTGCCATTATGGGCTTTTCTTTACTTTTACATTTGTTTCTCGAGCACCAACTCGAGTTTCACCAGGACAAGCAAGTTCCACGAGTCCATGACCAGCTGAGACTGTTGAGTTCTACATCTCCAAGAAGTGAACAAATCTATCTTTCTCTCTCTGTGCCTACTTGTCAACAAGACAAGCTGTGAAGGCAATGACCATTTTCTTTGTTATCTGTCACCTTTCTTACCACAGTAGATAGATTAAGCTCCTCTGCATGTCTCATCCTCACTTTCTGTTTCACTTTCCTTTCTGAAATCCTCGCACTCACTGCAAATGTTGCATCAGTGCACCATCATGTAGCAACAGCAAAATACGGTGAATGGTCTGCCATTGTGTCTCGTGCTTTACATGACATGACTGCAGCTGCCCAGTGTAACCAGTCCTGTTCTGACCATCGAGAAACTACGCTGAAGCGGTTATGAAATAATCTGTCCTGTCAAAGGATTTCAACAAGGAAGTCACGAGTCACAGCCCAACTTCTCTAACCTTTTGGATAATGTCCTCAAAACACATCCTACATGCTACAGATATGAAGCAGACGGGTTTATGAGGTTTCATTAACGGGATAACAGGCTGACACAGTCATCAGGAAACCAAACCCATACGTTTATACTTGCATTTAGGACTCGATTGTTTAGCATTCTCTTCCTCATTTATGCAATGTGTGGTAGTGGTAATCTGATTCACCACAGCATCCGTTCACACACATAAATCAACAGTTAATACCACAGCGCCAAAGCAGGTTAGCTGGATGCAGATGTAGCAGTAAAAAAAAAAAAAAATCAATGTGTAAGAGGAAGCAAAGTGCCTCAGATAATGTGATGGGTGAACCAAGGAGAGGAATATAAGAAAACCTATGCATCTTGCAGTTATGTTGAAAGACCCATCATTCCTTGGGAAAAACAACACTTTGAGTATCTTCAGAAAACAAATATAATAGCTATTGTGTTGCCAGTGGAACGTGGCATTTACAATCATTCTCAGCAAAATCTCAACCTTCACTCAAGGCCGAAGAGGAAGCGTTCAATTCAATGCAACTCAAAAGTGAGATAAATGAATCCAAACCAAATTTAATTTCAATAGTGTTCTGACCATGAACTATAGTACCTCATTGTTCTGCTCAAAAAAAGAGAAACTATAATATTATAATACATTGTTTCCCTGTTGCACTTTGCTCCTTGCTGGTAAGACCATGGCCCTTTATCTAAAATGCAGGAAGATTAAAATCAAAGCACCAAATGCATGCCTTATGCAGAATGTAATCTGCACCAGTATTTCAAAACCTCAATCAGATTGTGATCTCATTTCATGAATATTTGTACAGGAAAGCAGCTGAATCAGCAGGAAATTCTCATATTTCAGAATCTCAAAGCAAAATATAACAGTGTACAAAAAAAGCAGTCAAATGAGAGGAGATTCAACACTGGTTTGGAAGGAAGAGACAGCAAAACAATGAAGAGGTGACAGAGTCTTACCTGCAGCTCACACCACGCCACTTCCACAGTAGTCTCTGTATCCAGTCCTTTGTACACAGTCTTAAAGGACCCCCTTCCAATCTCAATGTCAAATTTCAGAAAGCGTCCATCTGGTGATGTTCCAACAGCTTTTGTCTCCACCTCCTCTATATCCTCTTGCACTCGTTTCTCCGCTTCTCTCTGTTCCACTCGTGCTTTCGCTAGACCCTTCTCCTCCTCTGTCTCTCTCTCCTTCTCCTCTGTTGGACTACTAACACTCCCCTCATCCACATGTTCTATCACCTTTCCGTCTTTTGCCGCTTGCTGGGTGTTCTCAGACCCTCTGGGGCACAATGTCGTGTCAGACTGTTTGACTACTGTTTTGTCAGCAACATCCAATACTGTCAGGCTGGGCTCCTTTACTGCCCCATCTACACTACGTTCAACACTGGTACTAGTGGGGACAGAAATCGCAATACTGCCCGCATCCAAGTCTTCCCCATCATTTTTGCCTTTTCCCTCTGCAACTGCTTCACCAAGCACAATACAAGGCTGAAGGGCCGTGCTTTCTAAATAAGAACTTCTAGGGTCCTCACCACTTTCAGCGTCTCGTACCCCAGATCGAGGCCCCGGGGGCTGTAGAGTGAAGAAGGTGCTCCCACCTTCACAGTCGGGAGGCGAGGTGAGTATCACAGCTGCTTTGCTGGGCAGGTCCAGAGCCGTGGCATTGGAGTCACAAATGACACTCCGGCGGAAGAAGCGGTGCTCAGCTGTTTTTGAGTCTCTATCCATTGTGTGGCGCCGACGTTGGACCTCGGGTTGTCCACAGAGCTTCTCCACCAGGTGTGAGTCTGAACTGGCAGCGCTGTTCACATTCTTGTGGGGGGTTTGGGGTGACGGACAGAGGGAGGCAGAGGGTGGAGCCTGAGGCGGGGAAATGGATTTCACCTCTTTGCTGCTGCTATTGCTTTCCGACATTCTTTCAGGATTTAGACCACAAAATAAAATTTTAATTTAATTATATATATATATATATATATATATATATATATAAATAAGGCTTCTTTATGCGAGTAATCAGACTCACTTATGTGTAAACTGTATCTGGGCAGAAATCTTTGATTAAACTCCAGGAAGAGCAATGGGGACGGGTTAAAGCAAATACATCAATCAAATCAAATGAATATAGCACTTTGTTGTATTCTGTAGTTTCTCAGTAAGGATTTATTAAGTCTAATTCCTCATTGTAACGTCAACCTGTTTCAACAACACAACCAACAGTTCCTCCAAGGCCCTTCCGTACAGGGCTCAGGGAAGCCCCAGGAGAGACAAAGGGGCTTTCTCTTAAAGATTTGGGAGGGAATGGACAAAAGGCAGTCAAAGGAAGGGGGGTGCAAACGCTGCAATGAGGTGACACTCATCAAATCAACACCTGAATCCATTCTGCTGCCAACATCCAGAGAACCACCACCACAACATGGAAAGACTGGAAATGTAACAGCCTAGCGTCGTCTCCCAAAGGCTGATAGTTTGACTTGGAGGTCTGGTGAAGTGTTTGCAAAAACCGACTGAAGCCTCTTCTGTTTGTTGAAGGTAAGATTTCTTGGAGAGGTTGCTGGAGGGCCTGGGGAGACCAAACCAAAGGCTAGTGAGGCCTAGCCTGACCCAGTTTTGTCTGCTTCCGTTTCTGTGACTGAGAATAAAAAGAGAGAGTGAGGACAGCTGTTAGATTAAAGTATATTTTCTTGTTATATCACAAGATTCACCATCTGGTTACATTCGACTGCATAACTGACCTAACTAACTTCAAGGGATCCCCAAATGATACTTCTTCCTTACCCAAGTGGCTGATATAAACAAGGGTGGGAAATTAAATTCAGCCAAATGTTGTCACCATTCAGTGCGTTTACATACACAAGTATAGTCTGATTTCTTAGCTGTGATGTAAATGGGAAACCTGGTTTCCATAATCAGGGCAGGGGATTAGAGAAATTTGATTTTCCCAGGTAGAAGTCTCTTGGAGAACTCAGATATGTATATGTACATGTATATGAGTAACGAGGTTTCTATTTGGATTTGTACATGAGTACATGTGCATAACAATGGCTGCAGACATCTGCCACTGTACTACTTTAGGCAGAAAGAAACAGCTGGTTGAAAAGGAAAGTTCATTATACGGAGTGATCGGTTCTGCTCGAAATCAGACTAAAACAGAAACCATCACAAATCAGTGATTTATCACTTGGCTTGGGTTAAGCCCAGCATGATCTTTAAACTCCAACTCAAGTCTGTTAACAAGTAAGAGATCTGCACCCCATACCAATCCGCTGATTGCCACTGTGTAGTTAATGCAGTAGAGTGTAGGCCTAATTGCTCCGCGTTCAGAATTTCGCCCAAAGGCACCACAGCCTGGCTGACCTCAAAGTCAGACTACTCTGTGGCAATTCAACAGCTTAATGTGGAGAGCAGGAGGGACACTCAGAGACGGAGAAAACTACTGAACAGAAACTGCAAGCACATCTTAGGACAGTATACAGGTATGTTGCATTATAGAAAATTTAGGAGGCAGTAAGAAATATGCTTATTGAATTTGTAATTTGCCTTACATAACACCAAACAGATGCCTTCCACTCTGTTATCACAGCGGCACTGGCAGAGAGGCACAGTAGCTGCTTTGGCATATGATGTAAGAAATCACTCACAGTACAATCATTCATGTTTAAAACAGCCCTTTTCACGAGTCTTATCAACAATGACGCAGAAACCTGCAGAATAATTGTCACATTTTCACAGAGTCACTTACAGTTTCTTCCATCGGTTATACCAGTGCCCCTGTGAATGGGAATGTAAATTTTCTGTAGACAACTGTGTGCACACTACGTCAGTAAACTGAGAACTTCACAAACCACCCTCACATCTATCAACCCAGACGGTGTGTGACCACTTCTTATAAAGGTTGTCAAATTTTCCCTGAAACACAAACAACAGGACAAATGCTATTGCTCATCAGACGGTTTTAAAACTCTGCTAAATTTGTAGTGATGATTCCCTTGTGGTATCCATTAACACCGTCAGAGATTTATTTGGCTACTGTATATTGTTCAATTAAGGGAAGTTAATAAAGGATCAGTACTGGAGGGGTCACAGTAGGTATGTGACTATTTCTAATCTTGTAATATAAATCTTCATAATATCAATAAATAATAACGTTATATACGTATTTAAATGAACAGAATTTGTGTTTTTTGCGTTACAATAATGCATACACCACTGTCATCACAGGTGTCCCGCAACCACTAATCAGCTGTTCCTTTAATGATCTGAAACTAGCCTAGCTAACACAGGTTTCATCACTCACAAGTTCAATGTATTGCATCAGAAATAAATGAATATTTACAGCAGCAGCTAGACTATAATATACTACAGTATATTACTACAGCAAAATACATTTTTTAAGAGCAACTACAACTCCAGGGAAGGAAACATAAGACGTGTGGTTGTAGGTTATGTGAAAATGATATTGCATGGTTTGCAAGTTACTAGCTGGGCTGGAAAAGGGCTGCAGGTCTTTGGGAAGAGTGCTGAGCCTTATAGCAGCCCGTGCAGTGAGGGGTCCACTGCTGCTGCCTGTTGAGGAACTCGGGAAAACGAGGCTCTGCAGCTAACTTTGCCTACAGGCAACAACAAGACACAACCAGTCACGATTTGGATACAGCGTAACGACAAAACTAAAAAAAAATGCACCGTTACCTATGTCATCGGCGTGGGCTGCAGTGGCACCGTAAAAACACGAAGGTAAAAACTTGAATAAAAATTTTTTTTTTTTTTAACTCCTCTGCAGTGGGGGGTCCGCTCCGACGCAAATGTCAGTGTAGTGCGTCACGTTAAAGCCACAGTTGGTTGTTCAAAACCCCGAAACAGAGGGTATCTGCAAAAAATAATAAAAAATACTTAGCTACAACCTCAAACCTCCTGGAAGGTCCGAGCAGCGACGCAGGGAGCGGAGCGCGCAGCGAGCCACATCCGACAGACAGACGCCTCCCACAGGGCAGAGAACCTAAGTTCCCTCCGGTGTCGCGGCGGCTGTGATACTTCTCGCTGTTTGGCTCTGTGCTGTCCGTGTCCGGGTCTGCAAAAGGCAACAGCCTCACTCAAACCTGCTCTAACATCATCCGTATAAACATCCAGTGCGCTCCCGCACCCGCCGTCTTCTCTCCTCTCGGCTCGTGTGGTGCAGTAAATCCGCCGTGATCCACACTTCTTATCCGTCTTCAAGCCATCAGACGACGACGGCGTCTGCGTCTGCGTCTGCTCTCTGCTCTTCTCCTAGCGATGACTCGACACCGCGACGGCTGGGTTTTCACACCGAAATCCCGCGTCAAGGCAGCCGCTGTTGATGCGGACCGTACCGGAAAAAAGAGGCGTTCTTTCAAAATAAAACCACACATTACCCACAGAACACATGACTGTGTGATGTGAAAGGACCAAAAATAATGAATGAATGAATACAGAAACTGTTGTTAGACTATGTTAGTCTTACATGCACCAAACGTGCCATTTGCCCTGTGTTTTTTTTTATGCAGGACTGAGCTCTGCTTCTGTTTGATCTGACAGACTTCCAGCTGTGGCCCTGCTGTTACTACTTGAGATGGAGAGGAAGCGTCTGGCACCTTTTCTCTGACATCAGTTGTGAGCTTTTAGGCTTTCAGCGTGTTCAGCTACTGCTATAAGCCTACTGAATTTTTTAAGAAGTGAAGCTGAGTAAAGTTTGCTGAGACTGGTCCTTAAACGATCCACGTTCTCCTTGACTAAAATAAGCAGACTGAGAATCTACTTTAGTTTTATTCTACTTTTTTTTTATTGACACACAAGAAACTGCAGTTGTTTGTTGCCATAGACATTTTACTTAATAAGTTAAATACTTTTGTTTAAATACACTAAGATATGGTTTCCTTTCCTTAATCTCATATACGTTTGACACTAATCAAACCTAGCCGACTATAGGCCTATTTAAAATATATTAAGTCACTGTAGCCTTAAATACAGAACATTATTGTTAAATTACTATTACGACACTGACTGTAACGTTTCACATTCTTAACTACATTTGCATATTGTCAGCCAGAATGGGAAGTAGACTGTCCGCATTTTCATAATTAATCTTATTTTGACAGGTAAAACCTAAAAGTGCTTTTTTCAACTGGCTTGACACCACCAACCAGAGGTAACGAGTCTACAGCTGCAGTGTGAGCCAACTCGTGTCGTTCATGGTGCTTTTATTTTGTGTGTAGGTCATTTTTACCTACAGGAAACCTGGCTGATTGCCCGTATGTGTGCGTGTACTGTATATGTGTGTGTGTGGCCTACTCATGCTCATTCTATCATACTCATCACTTTTATTGTATCTGGTGAGTAGGTGTCATACAACATCTCTTCAATGTACAAAAACATCAATATGCTTAAACTATTTTATGGTCAGACAGACTTAGAATACAGTAGGTATTGGATATGGGTATAAGACTATAACAGTCTTAAAATATAACAGCAGCCTGTTCTTTTTATTGTAATTTTACTAAAAGTGAAGTTTATTCCTGTTAGAGACTTATAAATGTAACTACAGTTGAGCAACTGTATAACAGATCTGACAATGAGCTGCGGTGCCTCTGGCAGGAATAATCAAATCAGAGTAATGGTTTTAACCTGCTCATCAGTCGTGAAAAGGTGCAGTAAACTATACTTTGCAGACCCAGTGTGTGCCCCAGCCCTTGATCATCACACGCACACCATTGTTCATTTTGCTCTGTGGGTCTTCCTGTTTGCATTTGACAGCAGGAGTCCAATTATTTTAACGCCCAAGCCTCTCAAATGAATACAGAGGGATCCACTGATTACAATGTTCCTGTAATATTATCTCACTGGCTTAACGTTGAATAAATAAAAGTATTCACATTTGGCAAAATTAATCTAAATCTAAAGTGAATTCTCAACATAACCACACTGGCACAAATCCTCATATTTTGTTCTCAGATACAGTAAGTAGCGTTACATTTATTCAACAAAACTTTGCATCTTTACTAATTAAGAAACATGCAACAAGTCATTCAGATATCTATGAGATCTATTATCTTTCTCAAAAACTAAACATTGTAAAAATGCCATAAAGATCACCACTTTATACATTGCTGTATCTTATCTAAGGTTCCACTTCCACATGATCGCTTCAACAAAACCAGAGACCACTCCTGAAGTCATTTTGCAAATCATGTTTTCATACCTGTGACTCTTGCAAAGCCTACCCCAGCATTTGTCAAGCAGTAGGCGGAGACGCAAACTGGGTCATAGACTTGTTGTTTTGGATCTTCACATGACCACCAGCAGTTTATTACTGCAGCAGAACATGAAGAGGCCTGTGTGTTTCAGTATAGGGCACATCATTCAATTTGGCTCCTGATTCCTAACCTGAAATGGAGTATGCCGTGTGTGTGTGTGTGTGTGTGTGTGTCTGGTGGAATGATCCTTTGCCTCTGTGCACAAATGCTGCACTTTGCTTAAGGCAGTGAACAGTATGTGAGGCTGCAACAACAACATGACAGCAAGTCAGGACTGAACCAAAGTATAAAAAAACATGTGAACAATTGAAAAGCAGTGCATTTGATATATAGCTCTGTCTTTATTGTTGTTAATGCATTTTTTTAATACTTATTATATTAATTAGATTAGATTTACTTGGATTCATGGGGATCTGAGTACGAAAACATTGTTTAAATCTAAATCCTGTAAAGAAACACATGCGTGTGTGTGATGTCAACGCCTCGGCATATAGGCCTTTTCAACTCACAATAGGAGTTTAGCCTCAGCATTCCCTCAGTACTCGCAGGTTGACACACCTTTGTCTCTTTCTTCATTAAGCTGTAAAATGACCCTGACTGAAATGACTCTGTCAGAATGAGATTGATTTATTTCTCTCTCTCTCTCTCTCTAGCTCTCCTCTGACATGTACCTGGATTCACCTGGAGGCCAAATGCTTGTCTACTAGTGAAACACCTTGTAGTCCAAAGGGTTTCAGCGATACTAACCTGGAAAAAAGCAGTTGCACCCCAGGGTTCCCAATTTTAAGTTAGCTGCCACGTGTGATGCCTCGGTGACAAAAGACCTGACCTGCACGGAGACAGAGCCACATTTCTCTCGTCTTACGTGTGAGGCATCCTGACTTCATTGTACTGAGCAACCTCCTTTTTGCTGCTGTTTACAGAGCTGTTGTCCCCAATGTTATTTCTTTATGTTAAGATAAACTAACCAGCTGCAGGCTGTAGATGTAGTATGTGTTCAAACACATTGCAAAGCAACTTTTAGGGGCACTACATATAAAGTTAATGTGAAGATGATAATGGATGGAAAGTGTAAGGGAATGTAGAAAACTGAAAGAAAATACTTGGATGTCAATGTAATGCCTGGAATTCATATGGTATATCATTTTTTTGATCTGATGATATGATGCAGTAAACTACAGAACTTAAAATGTTTAGGAAAGTAACCAAACAGGTCACGTTGCCTTATTGATTGACATATCTAACAGCTGGAATTCATTAGTTGATTCTGACAACATAAGCTTTCACTACATGACGAAGATGATGTATGCATGCAGAATAAAACCGATATAGTTTGTAAGCAATTATCCAGTGAAAACACGAGTGAAGTCACGCCAATGCCTTCCAAGCTTTAGTTATGTTTACATAAAACCTGATCGTCTGCTCATTCTGACTCAAAAACAGGTTGCGATCCTCCCCAACTCTGAGGAAATTCAACAAATGAATGCTGTTTCTTCTTCTCAATACCGTTTAATCATTTGCATTTGAAGTGAGAGGTTGTTTGTACAACGTCTTCTTATCTGTTACTTACATAACTTCACAGTAATTATAGCATAGTGTGCTATAAAGGATATAGATATATATACTGTATATTTATTTATATGTTGAAAGGATGGACATACATGCAGCTCACCTACACACACACACACACACACACTCACACTCACAAGTAAAAGAGGAAGCTCGATAGTGAACTATGACCAATCATTTGTTGAGGGGAAATATGCAAAAACAAAGTAGCTGTGTGTGCGTGTATGTGTCAGTTTGTGCTGTTCTGCCTCCCATATCAAGCATGCAATCGTGCAAACTGGTCTACTGAACTTTATCCGTCATCAAATTGTTCTAGATAGGTGATTTATTTTCATTTCACAACAAATGTTTATTCATAGTTCTATATGTTTTTTGTGTCTTTTAACTATACTTTCTCAATTTTGCCAAAGGTCACAGTATTAGGTTTTGACATGGCGTATGTGAAAACGTGTCAGTGCATGTTAAACACCCTGTGGTTTCTCGTCTGTCCCTCCATTTCTGCAAGAGAGTGAATGAGTGTGAGCGTGTGTCAGTGCAGGGTGGATGACTGACAGATGAAACACAAAGATGTGACCTTATTTACCGATGTCATTGAGAATTTGTTCTCTTCAGCAAGTTCTAACAGGTTGCAGAACTTGTTGAAACTCAAATTAGGCCTCTGGTGCTCTCTCTCCCCCCCGCCTCTCTCTCTCTCTCTCTCTCTCTCTCTCTGTGTTTAAAATAGACAGACACTTTTCTCTTTCTCTTCACTTTCCCCTGTCCATCTCTTTCAGTTCATTTTTTTATTTCAGAATGCTTCAATAAAGCATTATAATCCAAAACAGGCAAAAACCTCATTTGCCTTATTATGTTATAATGATTTTAATGTTCCCATCATGACCTCTGTGATCATGGAAACATTGGAACACTAAGTGTTATCCTAGCTGACTGTCGTATGCATGGATACTTATATCTTGAAAAGAGGTCATGTTGCAACAGTGAAGTTCCCTGCTTGGTAAAAATGCATGTTATGTCAAACCAGAGAGAGAAAGGGCCACAGTCTTTCATATACATGATTCTGCATTAAGGTGAACGGAGCATAACTGGATACAAAGTCGTGTCATGTATCATCGTTAGATAATTTTATGGACTATTTAAAGCAAGAATGCAGTATTATATGACAACATGCCTTCAGCCGTGACAAATGTCCATATAAAATATTTATACTATAATACAGGATACATAAATTAACTAAGAAATATATACATGTTCTTAACTGTTGAAGCACTCTACACTAAGCTGAATTCAGATCAGTACAGAATCATCATGCAGTACATGTGTCTACCAGACAGTGTCACTAAAGACTCCAGTGTGTCACTGTCTCTTTTAATATCTAGTTTGATAGATTTCTATCTTACTGTAAACTTTCATTTGCCACTTTCCTTTTTCTTTTCGCCTTTTAATCTCTGGTTCTACGTGTCTCCCTTCAGAGCTGTTGGAAACCCATTGTTCTCCTCTGGCCTAACAAAATTTATCTACATATGTTCTCACGTCCCCTGGTAACTGTCGAAATTGGAGGCAATTAACGTAAATGAGGTCTTTCTCCCTGTGGGGAGACAAGTAGGTTAAATATGACATGGTGGTTTGGTTCTGAACTGTAATTTTATGAAAAAAGGAAACAGCTGCAAGGAGACGAGAGGAAATAGAAATGTGATTATACATAGGGAGTGATTAAAGAAAAGCAAAAACCACACAAGATAATTACATTCTTTTGATCTAATCCCATTAGAAACAGCTTTGTTTGACCATGCTTCTAACTTGTTTTTACAGCATTTTAATATAATGGCTTGCTAATAATAATCCTCTGTTTGTTTTTACCTCCCTCGTGGGTGGGGTTATTAGGACTACAGCGAAGGTGTGAGGGAAGTTAGCTGTAATGGAAAACTATTATGAAATCATTTTAAGGCTTATGGGATTTCAATCCCAGAATTTATGGAGATTTCCAAAATAAGAGCTGGAAAGTGTCAGGTAAAATGTTAGTTGGTAGTTACCCTGTGCAGCTAAAATTAGCTATAATAAATGTGAGTGCAAAATTTGTGAATGCATGCTACAGTTTACAGGTGAGTCATCTGGTTTAGCCAGATATGCAAGTCTCTGTTGCTGCAATTAAAGTGCAGAGAGGCACCCAACAGGTGGAAAATATAACCATATAATTTAATGAGTATTTGAGAATGACAACAGAAAAGAGAGTGCACATCATTTTCTGATTATCTGTATAAAAATCGAATTTCCTGTTCCTAAGGAGGAATGTAATATATTCCTGGAAAGCCAGGATTTAAAAGCCGTAACAAAACAGTCGCCCCTCGTGTGTCAGCGCACTAACACAGTGTTTGGTAAAATAACTCAATTTTCATTTCATGCTGAAATTGCTGTAATTTTAAGTTCAACAAGTGTACCATAGGAATAAAGAGGCATTTGATTTTTTTTAGATGGTTGAGCATTGTGTGTTCGTCTGTGTGTACATGTGAATCATGCTATTTGCTATTTTCCTTCTCTAACACTGTCTCTCACAATGGGTGTTTTGTCAACCTGTTTTATCAAAGCCCCCCTAAAGTGACTGAATTATTCAAATGTCATTAACAGCACATCCAATCTCCATAAATATGAAGCAATCACAGACCTCATCTTGTTAAAGTTAAATGGATGCAGAAGGGGCACAAGGGAAGAGACACACGCTTAAATAGTAATAGTCAAATGTTGACACATTCTGCATCATAAAGCCATGCAACTCACTTTTTCTGAAGTAGGGCACAGACACAAATGGACATGATGAGCAACCATTCTCAACTGGGCATAAAAGATCAAACATTTCATAATAGAAAGGTGTTTTTTTTATTATGGAGTGGTCTGTGTGTGTTTCTGCCAAGTAAAGCCACAAATATTGCCCAGTGTGTGGTTTATTATAAGAGATGGCCTAAGCAGATTTGTCGAATCTTTATGTGTGTTACCAATCAAGAAACACACATAATTCCCTGAAAACCCACAAATTCTTCTTGTTTTTATGCTTTAGAGAGTGTATGAATTATTTAAACAAGCTGCAATGTGCTAATATTTAGACCCCTAATGTTAGTAGGCTTCTGGCAGCTGACATGAAAAGTGCAAAATAGAATAAGGATAATTCAAACAATTACCTTAACGTTTTAGGAAGAAGTCAGTTCCTGCCGCCTTTATTATGAAAGGTTCTTTGTATGTTAATTTACCAGCTTTAACTTAAACAAGGTGTTTTCACTTGTTTTAAAACTTGCTCTGACATTAATATATTTAAGGAACATATTTGGGTCCTAACACAGACAACATTAAAATTCTGAACTGCGACATACACTCTGACAAAACAGGTGAAACACGACAGCACATGTGCACCTGCTCACCTGTCAGTGACTAACTAGATTTGATCTGTCCCCAGATGCTACATTTGCAGATGAATGTTAATGTGTATCAACACAAAGATGTTTTTAGCTTGATCTGAAAATGCATCTGATTGTATATATTAGAAGTTAAAATGTGCAGAGTTGCTCAGTGAATAAACTGTGTGCATTCACATCCTTATGATTAAACCTTTTGCAGCATAGAGGCTCTTTTATTATTGCCAGAATGAGAGACTGACACTGTCTGGTGACTGTGCGTTTGTATGTGCACGTGTGTATGACAGAGGATGCGAGAGGTGATCACTGCCTGGTACCGAGCTGCCGAAGCCCCATCTTTGTGAGTGTATGTGTAAGTGCGAGAGACACCAAATGAGAATGCGAATGGATGAGACAAAGACTGATAGCAAAGCAAACAGGCAGAATGACCAAGACAGAGAGAGGACTGTGTCATGGTCAACATCATTACACAACGGGTCACATGCTACCAAAAGTGGAGTCTACTGTAAGTTTGGAACAGGTTCAAATCAAGTCTCAGGTTATTTGAGAAAAGTCTATAGTAGGCGTATGTCAGAAGTGTTTTACTGCTAAAACCAGGTACTTGACTACACAAGGGTAAAATAATTAGAGACATAAGGTATTTAAACAAGAATGACATACCTCAAGGTGTCTTATCGTTCTAGGATTTATGATATTCTAGTGAGACTTGGATGTCTTTGTGTTGAAGCCTCAGATCATCAGAAGTCCAAATCAACTCACAATTCTGCATCTCTAGTAACAAGTCTGACTTCATGCTGCCCTACAACATCCTGACAGTGTCAGTTTCATATAAAACACACATTATTAACATGTTCTTCATTCTTACAAGGCTGGTTGTAACTTCACCTCATTAGCACATGATCGCCACTGTCACATCTCTAGTTGCTGTGGATGTATATTTAAAACAACATATGTGGATGCAAACAACAAAAAGTTGATTGGGGACATGGTCACATATTTGCAACCGGAAGGATCCACTAATTACATAAACCGTCTGTTTCACTTACCTTTTCCGAGCAGCTTTGCGTGAATGTTATGTGTGTGTCACTTCCAACTGCAGGAACAGCTTGAGTCATTAATAAAAAATTTAAAAAAAGGATTTCAATGACTGCAAGAAAATAACAACTCAAATGTGAAGAGCATGCTATTAATAACTTCCACGCAGAAATGAAGAATAGATACTGTAAACAAGAAGCCTGTTTTGTAGGTTTTTGTTGCAGTGTCGCAATGCCTTTCTCACAACTGTGATTGCAAAACTGTTACATCAAACACGAAGCTCCCCGGGGCTTTAGTCACATAGTAAGAAAAAAAGTGTGAAGGATTAGAAAAAATTACAGGTGAGCTTTACAGCTTCTTTTTAGTTTACACATGTATGTACACTGTATATACACAGAGACGTGCATGAAGTTGTCAAGTATGCCCACTCATGAACTTTTTAGTGTGTATATCAATACACACAAACCAAAGCAGCCTTGTCTTAAGAAGGATTACACATTTAGCCAGCTGTCAGAAATGTCACTGTAAGCCAAGAGAGCTATAGTTTGCCCTTTAGCTCAAAGTATTTCATCTACACAGCAGTTATTCTTTCATGGAACTGGTAAAAGTCAGTGCTTACCAAAATAGGCATCTTCAAAATACTCTCTGTTTCTAGGAAGCAAAAATGAGGAGGTTTTGGTGAATACCTGGTGTCTAGTGTAAACTCTCGGGTTCTAGGAATGGTTACAGAAAATAATCTGTGGGCAGCTTGGTTTGGTTTCAACCTCTAATTTAGGGATTAAGCTGGAATCTATAGCTTAAATAGTCCAACACACAAAGTCAGCTGACCATTATTTGCCACTGAACAGTTGTTGTACAGTGTTAATTCCCTTAAAGAAGGTTGAATTGACAGTCTGGAAAACCACAAACAGACACTTATTTGTGGTTACACACACACACACACACACACACACACACACACACACACACACACACCTTCTCAAACAGTGTTGGCTGAGATTAGAGTAGTTCCTGGAAGCCTGAAGCTTGTTCATGCAAATATGGCAAAAGCAAAAACAGTGAAAGGGCGGATGATTCAGCTTTGATCTGAGGAGAGTCAGGCTATTCCCCATTCGTATAATAAAATGACTATAGACAGTTTATCTGTCACCTTAATGACTATTCTGTTATTTTAGAGGTTATTAGAGTGGAGACTGCTCCAAAAGAATATTTAGACTTATGAATATAACAGTATACGATGTATATCATGACATTAATTATAGTGCAGCTCATTAATTGTTCATACAATGAAGGTCACAAGCCTGAACACAATATGATCAAGACCCAATATTCAAGATTCAAAAAACGTTATTTATTCCAGAGGGGAAATAGTTTTGCCTCGTTACAGCTAGCAGTTCAAAAGAAAGGAAACCAGACAATCACCACATCAACACAAAGACAAAATAGCACAAATACAACAAGTTGGTGTGGGAAACACTGGAATCACTAAAAATATATATATTTACATTTTTCCAGTGTGCACCACGATGTTCAGTACAGGTCATAGTTTTTTGAGCTTGCAGTGGTGTGTTTAATCACCGTTCAAACTACCTCCCGCTCCCAGGAAACTCTGCATGTTAGAGTATTTGAGCACGAGAGACATGATGACATACAATGTGTATGTTTGTCATCTAGTATGGTCTGATTTGTGTGCGTGCTATATGAGACAGAAGGTACAGACTTTCACGTGTCCGCTACAAGCCTTTTTTCAGTCCCTGTATTTTCCAGTCATACTGACGGTGAACCTCTGTGCTCCTATTTGTCGGTCTCTGTCCCCATTTCCTTCAGGTTTCTGTCTTCAAAGGCAAAAGCAGCACATGCCAGTGTCACCTCAGTTTTACAAAAGGCTGTTCAGCCTTATAATAAAACACATTTTGTCTTCTAGCTAGACAAGACTGTCGCCTATACACATACTATCTTCGGGTCCCCATTCCAGAGCCAAGGGACCGCTGGCTTAGAGAGTTGTAAACATCTGTAAACAGTGGAGCCTCAGTGCTTTAATGGGAATGCATCTGACCTCTGTGTACTTAACAGAGCTACAGCAGTATGTTTTTGTTGAGCAAACAGGCACAAATAGACAGAACTTGGTGTGCATTAGCTGTTGTAAGGTTGCAGTGGTTGGTCATTCATATACAGCAATATGCAAGGATAAAACTAACTAACTAAAAATGGCAACACCCTATTTGCCTGGTTTTCAGTGTGGTGGTTAATTTGCTATTCTGTGATTTTTACAGCCTAGATCTGGAACAGAGGGAGAATGGAGAGCGGGAAAGAGACAGGCTGAAAGAGTCTGAAGTGAAAAAGAGGGAGTGGAGGAGACCAGGATGGGGTGAATAAGCCATTTGTTTGTCCCTCTGCTGTCCTCTCTGGCCTTGCCTAGTGCTTGGAGCCTGGCGTCCAGGGTAACTTCCTTTCATAAGTACCACTGCCATCTGTGCATTAGCATTTTCACTGTTGTCGGGAAAGCACTCGGCGTGTCAGCGTGTGTTGGCTTGTTCACTACGGGCCTAATTATGCAGGGAATAGGGAAGACAGAGAGAGGGGAGCAGGGCCGAGACATTGACCTGACATCGCTGAGATCCACCATGCCTGCCAGTGGCCCTCTACAGGTTAGTGCACTCAAAAAGACAGAGAAAACTCTGAGTCAGGTAAGGACAGAAACACAAAGATGGTGAAGTTGGACTATCTGTTTCCTTCAGTTTCTCATTCCTCAGTCTCCTCTTTTCTTTCATCTCCCTTCTCTCACTAATAGTCTATCTGTGACTCTGCTGTCTTAGCTTTGCCGCAGAGCTGCGGTATGTCCTGCCTGTGTGAGAGCTGAGGATCAGAGGTTAGCTGTGTGGTACTCCCGGTTAGGCTGAGTGTGTCTGCTCTATTCTGAGGACAAGATACGATTGCTGCATCCATCAAATATCAATTAGGTCCTGAGTGTGAAGTCTAATTAAGTCCTCTAATGTAGCCATGGGTCAACAGAACAGGTACTCACTAATGCCAAGAAAAGTGGGTCAGAGTAGAGTTGGGGACCTGTTGAGTAGGTACTTTTACTGAGAGCTTTTTTTCTGTCTTCGATGTATTCATTTCTAAGTAGGTAAAGTTTGATTTTTTTTAAAATTAAGAGTTAAAATTAATTTAAACTGAGATTTGTGCTTTTGTATTGTGCAAAGCAGTTCATCCCTTCTTTTTGTTTTTCTTGTTCACAATTTCATCTGCTACACACACAAGCACCTGCTCAGCCTGTTGTCTGTTGTGATTCACTCTCTGTCAGTGTCAGGGTCAGTTGTGTTTCTATCCATCAACCAAGAGAGCTATCAGTTACTGGTATATTTAGCTACAGTGGACAAAGTGCTTTTACTCAAGCTACACTCTGTGTGTGAGAGAGACAGAGAGATAAAAGGTGTAGCTGAGTGGGGATATGTTAATAATACATTTACTTCAGAGCTGTTCATGCTGCACATAATCACAGTACTTTCAAGTATTTGCTGTTGCTTGTGAAGGTCTTTGTGCTGCCTTTTGTTTTCTTTTGGGTGTTTTTCCGTGAACTGTTTTCACATTCATGCTGCTGTTAAAGCATAAATCAATGGCTTGGTCACTGCACAGTGGCTGACGTGCAGCAGCAGTAAATCTGCTTTGCAGTGGCTCCTACTTTTTTCAAATTAATGGCACACTTAAACTTTACAGAGCTTCAGAGTACCACTTTTATAGAGTTGACAAAATTAAGCACAATCAAAAGTGCTACTCAGAAAAAATCTCGCACCTGTGACTGCAGTTCCTGTGAGTACGATGACGGCTTTAGTCGAAGCTCCTGATTTTTTTGCAGCAGCAAAAACATTGTTCACCACATTGCTAACCACTCCAACTTCGCCAGTCATGAACACAGTGTCTGTTCACTCATTTAACAGGGCTCACTTTAAACTGTAATGATCACACTCTCTTTCTTCCCAAATTCATTCGTCAGTTAGACTGTGAATAATATTATCATTTATGAAAAGATTGTGCAATGTATGCCAATTATGGTAATAATATTTACAATAATAATATTTACCCTGTTAAGCACAAGTGCTTACTGTAACCACAGAGAGCTGTTGCAGTAGCTGAAGCTGAGGCCTGGTTTAACAGCAATTAACAAGTATTAAAGCGATTAACTGGGACTGTGAAGGATGACAATCACCACAGTGACCTTTGGCAGATTCAGAGGCCTCGTGGCCATAAGCAGAGATAAGCTGAGAACCTATAGCACCTTTTAGCCACAGCTGAAGCCAAGTCTACGACCATAGATCCCAAGTCCACTCCACATTTCATCTCAACCCTGGCGACTTAAACATGTATCGACAGATAAATAGTAAAGAGAGAAATGAGTGATCCCCAGAAAGGAGAAATTACTTTTCTGTAAGTAAAGTAAGCAGTACAAAGTTGCTCTGTCATGATGACACACTTCCTGTACTCTGTGTCAACACCAGCACATGGTAGTGGTTGTGTTTGTGTTTGAGTGATGTTAATGATCAGTGGTGCGAAAAGAATTATTCTATATTCATTGCTATACCTGCTGCATGTACCTTACTTACGTGAATACTGCAGACTGTCTTTCTTTAAGGTTGTTGGCTTCAAGTGTTCAGGAAAAAAATGTTAAATTTAAACATCCATTTGAAGACAATCAAGTGAGATCAGATAAAGTTGGCATACAGTATCATAATTTTGTTTGTCGCACAATCAAGAAAGCTGGTAATCGCATTTATTTTTTTAAAATTTGATTGAACGGTTTATTGATTTGTGAAGAGATGTGATCATGATATAAACTGTTAGTGTCAGTCAACAACCCCATTACATCCTTGGCATGGATTGGTTATTTTGTGCCTTTTGGTGCTTAGTAAATCCCACGTGTGTTCTAAACCTGACCTTACATTCGTTATCTTTTGGTCCCATGAGAAAACGAGCTGTTATACCCTTTAATCTTCTGTGAGATGAAACAGTTTGATGGGTTTTGTGGTCTCATATCATGACGTGTTCTTAGCATTCAGACATAATGCGCTCGGCGTACTGTAGCTTCAAATCAAGTCCAGAATGAAGCGTGTAATTTGCTGGAATTGGATTTATGAGGTTTTCGTGCGCTGTCTGTGTGAAGCTGCCATGATGTAGCTATTTCCATGGTGTGAAGGCTTTACACCTCACCAAGTCACTATCTATGTATACAGTTCAGCACAAGGGTGTGGAGTGCTGACACAGAATGTTGTCTGTGTTGTCTCATGTTTCAGAGATAGAGCATGACCACAGAAATTGGTGGTTACTGAGTTTAGTATTAGTATGTAATTTGGGCTATATATACTGTATATATATATATATAAACTTGATATTATCTTTTACATGTGTTTGTGGACCACATCTTCAAGAATACGTCTTTAACCATTAATGTGAATGTGTAATGTAATAGTCAATAATAAATACAATTAAGTATAGCAAGCTTTCACCATTTAATGTGCTTTGTCAGTACAACAGTGTTTTTTGTTTGACCTAGTGTCAAGAAATTCCATAAAAAGACCACGAGCTAGTAACTTCCTGACTTTCTCTGGCTCACTGTGGCTCAGTGTGGCAGCCCAAGTCAAAGTGAAGACACACGTCTTCAAAACAATTTCCTGAAATGCTTTTTGTGATTTTTGTTTCCACACCCCCTGTTTTATGCTACATATACATATGCTGCATATTTATGTTTTCATTGAATCCTAAAGCTAATAGGAGAGTGGATTCTTTTTTCTGTTATATAATATTAGCCTGGACTGATTAGATTTTGGTGGCCAAAGGTCAAAGGTCAAGGTCACAGTCACCTCATGTTCATCCAGTTCTTGCTATAAATGTGATGTCTTCAGTCTCAGTGATAACTCTAGTCTTAGCAAAGCAGCCTGAGTCGCACTTGACTCCTTGATCTTCAACTGTATTTAAGATTATTATCAGGTGCCGTTCTTCCTAGGATCCACCCCCCCATTTAAAAAGGCTAGGAAGTTGTTTACTGGAATAGTTTTTCTTTCATCCAACTGTTTTAGTATCTGGTCCATGTCCACTTTTCCTCTCAGCTCTATCCCACTTCTCTCACCTCCCAGAATACATTGCAGCCTCCCTTTGGCGCAATGTTTGTGTGTGTGCGTGTGTGTGTGTGTGAGTGTGTGTGTAACCCCGACTTGGCCCCTACATGGCAAATGTCACATTCTGAGTGTGGGTGTGAAGTACGAGTGTGTGTTTGTGTATGTGTGAATGTGCCTCTGATTCCGGGAACTTTCATGGAAGATCCAACTGAGCTTTATCTTAAAATTACTGTTGTTGTGATGTCATGTTTGCTCTGGTACACAATATTGTTATACTACAAAACTGACGGATGATGGATGCGTGTCTGACCGCAACAGAATGTCAGTGGAGCAATCGGATGTTAACTGGTTCACAAGAACTAGGAGGGGCTTTGCTTCAACACTATCTCAGTGGTTGGATTAAGAAATGTATTTTTTTTTTTAACCAAGATTTTTTTTGGGGGGGCTTTTTAGTGCCAACAGACACCTGTGTGAGATTAGGTCCACACTCATGCAAAAAATATTATAATGATGCTTGAGTGTCTTAAATTTCTCATTTAAATTTGTTTGATTTAGATAAAAAAGTTAATTAAGTTAAGTTTAAGTGTGTTAAAAACTTGCAACATTTCTCCCCGGCGCTACTTGCTGCTACCATCTGTGAATAGCTGATATTGAATGGACAGAGTCTTATGTGAAACAAAGTCAGTGACTTCTTTGGGCACTATTGTCTTCTTAGAGTAATATACATTTGTTGTAAGTGATAATGTAATAAGCTGTTCACCCCTGATTGTCTGTCCTGACTTTTCATATGTTTTCTTCTCTCCCATTTTATTCCCTTTATTCCTTCCTTTTTTATCCAGTCATTCTTTTTTTATTCTTTATTACCACATTCCTCTTTCTATTTCGTTCTATTCCTCCTCTGCCTCTGTCCAGAGAGGAGTTTGTGGAAGACACGCACGCAAATCTGCACCTTTACTTAAACTTGAGGAGTATTTAAAATATTTACTTTTAGTGAAAGATGAATTCTGTGCACAAATGTATGTGTCATAAAAACAGTTTTTCACATTAACTGATGGATCATCTGTAAAACCTTGAGCTGATTATTACACATAAAATAAATCACCAGCTGTAGCATTAGGCCAAGACTGTTGTGTCACACAATCTCATCCACTTGTTCCACTCATATTTGCCAAGAAAGAACAGTAAACCCCCTCTTTAGTGCCGAGCCGACACTATAACTCACATTAATCGCAAATGTACGCCAAACCAAGTTCACTGTGTATGTTCCATGTACCTCTGTATACACACCCTCATAAAAAAGGCACGTAGCTGTAATGTTTTTATTTATAATTCATAAAGAAGCATTTATTTTTAGAGATTGTATTCTGCTTACCAGCTGTGCATGTGATACAGCTACCTTTAACTGCAGTGGTTTAAACCTATGACTCGTAGGGGTCTGGTGTGCTGTACTTTGATAGTAGCCAAATACATATGGCAACACAGCCACAGTGCCCTTACATATGTGGAAAAGTATGCACATAAAAAAGCATGTACATGAAGCTTAAACATGTACATGCTCATAAAGATGCAACAACCTTTTTAGAGGCTGGGTGTGGTGTTAGTTAAGAGTCATTATATAACTCACAGATTTTTATCTAACTATCTTGTTAAATGTTAAACTATTCGTTTAAGAGATGCAAAAACAGAGGAGGGAAAAGAAAGTGGTAACTTGGCTGTTGAGAATCAAAAATCAGAATACAAACACAGAGAATCTGTCTTCTTGTGTTTGTTGACAAAATGTGCTGCTACGCGACAGGCTGCTGGCCAGTATGAGGTGTGTGTGTGTGTGTGTGTGTGTGTGTGTGTGTGTGTGTGTGTGTGTGTGTGTGTGTGTGTGTGTGTGTGTGTGCATGTGAGATCTAAAGGTAAATAAATCTCTCCATCCCTGTTTTCCTTCCCTCCAGCACAACTGTTTGTTAGGTCACTGGGTAAGATGTAAGAAAGTAAAGTATGTGTGTCTGTGAGAAATGAGCCAGACCTGATGTGTGGTCATGAGGTGCAAAATTAGTTGATGGGAGACCTCAAAGATGCAAATGGCATAATATGTCTTTGTTTTGTGTCACTTTATGTCTCTACATTTCAATTTGACAACCACATATTAGTTAACGTAATGAAGGATGAAGTGAGGCCATGCGTGAAGCAACGTATGCTAAGATCAGGAGCAGGAGTATCTGAAGGGAAAATGGTGTGTGGGTTGAGGTTCTGTCTTACTTCATCCAGTTTTCGTCACTGATGTTCCTCGGTGCCTGTGGTGCTCATGGGACTATTGTTGATGTCAACACAATGAGCTCATGCATAAAGTGAAACAAAGGCACTCTGTTATTAATTGTCCTCTGGGTAAAACCATGAAGCCATCAACCGAGTCCTAAGGGGAAAGACTCTTTCTCTGTTAGTTTTAAAATAAAGTATATATATATATATATATATATACATATTTAGCAGATATGCTATATCTGTCTACCCTTTGACCTATTCTGTGAAAACATCCATGATTCCTCTTAGTCAAGTAGTTGTACAAACACACACACACACGCACACACACACACACACAAACACACACACACACACAAATGTCCTGTTAGTCAGTGGGCTCAATACTTGACTTGGTGGGACTTTACAGTGAAGTAAGTACTTCCTCCATTAACAGACTTTGTCAATCTATATAAATTATCTGACTTCCTCCTCTAATCTAATTATAATTACTGCAGCATCTAGATGTAGCCTACAATACACCAACAATAATGAACTGTAAATATGTGTTGTAATAGTGGGTGAATAAATAACCTGTAAGGTTGTTTTTTGGACAATATTCCTCTTTTACTATTAAAATGTATTTCCTTTTGGATGCAGTCTTGGCACAAAACAACTGCATTCATGGAATTTGGGAAATGGGAATGCCCGCATACTCACAAACACAGAGGAAGGAAGTGTGTGTTGTGGATGGTGATGAAGTCCGTGACACAAAAGCCAGGAAGTCGCTGGGAGGAATGTCGTGCGATATCACACATGGTCGAGGACTAAATGCTTGTATGCCTGAGGGAGGTTTAAAGTCCAAATCAGCTCATCTGTGGAAAAAACAGCAGTAGAGACAAAGAAAACATGTTAATAAGTGTCACTTTCTCCCATGTCCAAAGTTTTCAGTTGTGTTCATTAGGCCTCTTCACACCACACCACAGCCTCTAAAGCACAACTCCACAGCATGGCTAAATGTTCTGTACAGGTGCAGGATTTACAGTATGCAAATGTACAGCACAGTCGCCATATGCACGTATGTGCACACACACGCACATCCTGCAGTAGTGTGCCTCTCCCACACTCTTCTCGGCTTGTTTGTTTTGGAAACAGGCTCCAGTGTGGCTGTAAATCAAGATCATATTGTTGCAAAAAGAAATTTTTTCAAGAAATTATAATTATTCCAAACCACAAACACTGTTTGGACTGGTTGTGTAATCGCAGTGGTTGTTAGCCTAAGGCTTAGATGACTCATTGGATTGAACTTTTTATCAAGTTTATGCTATTTTTAATAATTCCTGGTCTCATACTGACGGTAGACAAACTGCACGTATGCGTACGTGAACACGCACTGGATTGTGGATGAAAATTATTACATCACTTGAATGTAGTGGTGTGTTATTGTAGGTATGTTATTGTAGGTGTTAACGTTAGGATAAAACAATGTTTTCTTCGCTATCAGTGCAAGTCATGGTCAGATTCCACATTTATTTTTTCAGCTTGAGATGGAAATAGTAAAAGAGGGTGTAGACAGATGTGTTGTAACACAGTCCTACCTTTCACATCTTCTGTAAGAAAAAGTTATTATTAAATTGCACAAATACAAGATTCAGCTTCACTTTGTCACCACTGCACTGAAAGGCAACTCTGCATTGCATTAAGAATATTTCTTGTATTTATTGGATGTAACATTTAACTATCTCAGTGGCAAACATTTGTTTCATCTACCCAAACAACTACTCTGACCTCCTAAAAGATGACTAAAAGCAGGTCTCATCTATTACTGCAACATGATTGGCAGTTCAAAAAAATAACTATGGCATTTAAATAAATACCACTAATACTCCTGATGTGGTTATTTCTAGTGTTTGTGATGCTCTGGTTGACAGGGTGCACACATACCTTTCATGACAGGTTCAGCCCATAAAGAAACAAAAGGAATTCCAGATATAACTTGCTGCCTCACAAAGACTCTCTGACACCAGTAAATCCACTTGACAAATATTCCTTCCCTGCAATGAAAACTTCAAGCAAACGCTCAACAAAGAGTAGTATATGTTTACAGCTCCACATATCATGCTGGTGGGGAACCATGGTCCTTTTAATGTACTGTACACATTCCATTGTGTAAAGTACATGTGTCTTTGCTGTAGTAATTGCAGGTTGTATGATATATACTGTGGGAAATATGGTTCTTGCAAGAAAAGATGGGTGACAGTGACACCTCAAAACCAATGAAGATTTCAGCTATTTCACCTACTTTACAGACTGTTATGTTACACAGAGGATAAGCATGCTTAAAGACGCGTGTTTGATAATATGTGCTACAGTACAAATCCTCTACATATGTGTAGAGTGCACCGACCTGAAAAACACCTGTGTTATTGTTGGAAGAATATTCTGTCTGTATGCAAATATAATAATGAGAAAAGGGTGTGGTCATTGAACAAGGTCATACACTGAAGATATTACTCTAAATCTTCTGTTGTTATAATTAGACACACAGTAAGTCTGCTTGACACTAATCTCGGTGAGTTGTACATTCAGTTTGCTGTGAAGCAGCGAGCTAACTCTGGCTCCATGTTCTTGTCATTCCTGCTCGTCAGCACTGCTCTTCACTTCAGAGAAAGCAGTATAGAGATAGTAAGAACATTTCTGTTTGTGTGTTTGCGGTGTTGCCATAACAGCGTGTAGTGTATCTAAGAGCACACGGAGAGTGACGAACTACTGGCATGTCATACACACCCATACCCATCTGGCACACACACACACACACACACACACACACACACACACACACACATTTACATACATCTGGCACACGTTTCTTTAAAGGTATTTGGCACACCAGATAATGCTATAACATTACACAACATATGACAACCTCTTTATGCAATAGATTCTTCAGAGGAGGGACCAGGTGTTCATGGACTCTTCCTCACACACGCAAACGTGCATCATTGTCAGAGCATCGTTATATCAAAAGCTCTAGGTCTAGTTTGACCATCGATGTGGGCCAATACAGCAAAGCCATAGAATAAGATATCTGCAAAACCTACTGTATATATTTGTAAAAATCTGTGAATTAAAATGAGAACCTTTGTAACATTTCCATAGTCTTCTCCGCCCCCCCTGCAGGGCTGGAGGGGCCAGCTGGCTGAGTCGCTGATATGGGAAACTCTGTTACACCATGTGGTTGAGATCAGGAATGCAGAGAGCTGATATTAGATCACTGGCACTCTTTCTCCCCTAGTCCCAGATGGCAAATGGAAGTCCAAATGCACACTCCTGTGGTCAAATGAAGCAGTCAGATTACAGTAGTGTGATTGCCAGATAATCCTCTGAGTAAATTTCATCGGTTTAAATACACACGTGCTGTGTGTGCTGTGTCTTTATATGTACTGTTAAAGCAGTTCAGCGTCCATACAGTATTTTTCTCATTATTTTTCATTATTTCTGTGCTTGTGGATGGCACTGTGTGTGTGTGTGTGTCTGTGTGTGTCTGTGTGTGGGCGAGTGTCTCACTGCTGGGGGTTAGAGCTCAAAGATCAAAGGTCACTGAGGTCACGTGTGATGGGGATTTTCCCAGTGCTTGTATCTCTTACATAAACACACACATTAAGTGGAAACTGGTTTAGATGGTTTAATCTGTTCCATTATGTCATTTTTTATAAAGTGGGGATACGTTTTATATTAAATCTTAACCTTTGAAGACTTAGTAACTCTGTCTATCAAATAAATGTAATGCAGATGTTCCCTTAAAGTAAAACAACTGTACAAAGCAGCAGAAAATGGAAATATACCACAACTTCTGAGCATCTTTGTTGTTAATACATCAACCCACAAAACTAACCATATCATCACAGCCTTATGGCTAATCATGGTCCCTATCCTAAATATAACCTAAACTCTGGAAAACTCCTCACTCAAAACTTTAAATGCATTTCAGTAGTGCATGCGTTTTATGTGTGTGTGTGTACATCCTGTCCTGCAATTAGTGAGGTGCCCATCCAGCTGTGTAACAGTATGCCTTCCGTAGGATAACAAGAGGATGACACTTTGATCATCGCAACGGGCTACAGAGGATGACAGGATCAGTAGATAAGTAGGTGTGAGAAATGTAAACAGGAGAAATGCAAAATAGTAGAAAGAAAGCAGAGGCGGTCAAGGATATGAATCTGAGCCAAAAGGATGCATATGTGAAATGATTTTAGAGTATAGCTAACAGACATTGCTGTATCATGATGGGAAAAGTCATCTTTTTCAAAGATAAAATCTGGAATTGATTGGTGCTGAAATCTGATCTTATTTTCATTATAAACATGTTAATGTTAAGCCTAGTCAGGTCTGAATATGTCATTGACAATCCTGACATTCTAAAACTCTTTAATTAACCTTAGAAGACACACAAACATTTAAGGTTGTTTTCTCGTTCCGGCTTCACCAATTACCGTCCAGTCAGGTCAGTTGCTCTGAAGTCTTGAACCTAGTGCGTGTGTGAGGGGATAAACTGTGTGTTTGTGTATATTACAACCACCTCCCAGTTTTTTCCATGTCGAAGTTCACCTAATAAGTTTATTGACTCTAACTCACTTTGTGTGTGGTTGTGCGCATGTGCTGAGTTTTATCCACTGTTTGCTTGTTTCTGAACATAATAAGTCCATTCAGTGACCTGCCCACTACCCCCACTCTGTCTAAACACACACATAAGAAGACAAACAACCTGAAAAGCAGCATATCAGTGCCAACTGTGTCCCCACAGTCGAGCAAACGCAGAAAATGTCAAGAGGTGATGTACGGCTGGCTGGTCAAATGAACTGACGTTTTTATTTTTTTATCTGTAATTTAAATGGATTTTTTCACTGTTAGTGAATTTTTCTCTGATGAAACAACTTTGACACATTATGATCCACACATGAAGCTTAAATACTTACTAATTTACACATCTGGCATGTCATGTTAGTGACCACACAGTGAATATACTAACTAATATACCAACAGGGGGAATATAAGGTCCTTTAGCTGCTAAATACTCCACTATGTAGACCAGCTATCGTTAAGTATGTTGTGTTGACTGAATTTAAAAGTTTCTAGAGACCAGCAACACCTTCAAAATTAGTTAAACTAATTTAACAGTAACAGTAACTCAGGCACTGCTCTGCTCCCAGTGAGTCAGAGAGCAAACGCAACTCATCCCTTTGCCACTGCTTCTCTTCCTTACTTCATGCTGACTCTTCTACTTCTTCGTGGTGTCACTACCTGTTTCTCCTCATCTGCTTTTCTGATTCTTTCCTACCCCCTCACCCTAAATGGCTGTTACACCAAAACCAAACAGTAACACGATGCCCTCAGGCAAAGGAAGCCTAAGAAAAATGAAGAAAAAAAAAAGTTAAATTTACAGGCATATACAGACAGAGCAGTGGAGAGACAGAAATACAGTAAAAATAAGATACTGAAAGAAAACCAGAGCTCCCCTCCTTGCTGGGTTTGCTTTCTCATTGGCTATTATAGCAACCAATAGACGTCCAGGGGAGGAGCACTTCCTATGAGGTCGAGGGGGGCCTCCCATGTGGTCTGCTGTATATTTGGACATGTGTGTGTGCATTATGTGACATGGCCCCGTGCCGACGTTTGTGGATCAGTGAATTTTAGGAATGGCATTTTTACAAGGACCCTGAATTTCTAGGAAATGTTTATTACAGTATGGAAAATATAGGTTGTCCCAGGGGTCTACTTTTCTATGTGGACATGACTCACCTAGTGCAGGTATTTTTAATCTTTCAGGTTAATACATAGATAACTTAACCATACCTCACAGCTGAATTCATTTTAGAGAAAAGCAATACAAGTGAGTTTTAATGCAGTTTTATAGACACATATTAAGACATTAATATGATTAAGTTCCCTGATTAGCTCCATAGTTTGGCTGATTAAAATGATCTAATGCTGCCCCCTCCATTCAAGAAGTCGCTCCTGGACATTAATGATGGTTCAGACATGGGTCCACCTGATGCTTCTGATGCTAAATGTGCTAAATGTATGTAACGCTGCTCAACCATTTCTGCAGACTGCTGCTGTAAATAACACTCTATTCCTCCCCGACCTGCCTGCTAAAATAATAATGAATGAATGTATTTAACAAACAAAACATACAGAAATCAAGATAAGTGCAGATTAAGCACAATTAAAGCACAGTCAGTACATTAACAGGGACATTACACCAGTGAACTTGCATGGCCTGTAAAATTGTACTTAGCCCATTCCAGTGTTTTGGTTGTGGTGCATGTGTGGGTGTCAGCATGTGTATTTGTGTGTGTGTGTGTGTGTGTGTTGGCGATGTGCCCAAGGCTGATGTTGATAAAGTGTGACTACACAAGTCCCCAAAGGAGAAAAGATGGAAACAGGCCAGTATATACATACTTTTTTTTTCACTCTTTCCCTGCATCACTGTAACTAATGCTATCTTTTCTTCATCACTTCCTTACCTCCCTGTTCCCTCTCTTTTTCCCCTCAGTACTCTCTCTATCGCTCTGTTTCCCACACACACTCAGAAAAACATACAAGAGGCCATGGTACATGTGGTAACTGTGTTTTGACAGTGTTCTTTCTAGGAATTGCTTCATACTTTCTCGAAGATTAACTGGATCAAACTAAACCTGTACCAGATTAATGGGGATCGCAGTGCACCAAGACAGTTTGGCCACAGAAAAATCAAAACAAAATTTCAAATTACGCAATGTCATAAACATTTGGATAAACTGCAAGGTACAGGTTATTCTAAAATACTACAAAAACATATTTTCCTCCTACACAGAGACACAGTCTGTTCTGGGTTTGGCTTGTGGCACACTGAGATTCCAAAATCTACATCTGAAAATGTTAGCATCAACGTCTTGTTCCAGAAATTGTGGAATGGTTATGAGAAGCCACAGACCTCATATGAACACTGCTGATGAAAACTAGGTATTAGCAAAAGTCACCTGCCAGTTCGCTGTCTCCACACAGAAGGAAGTGTTCCAATACTAATTGTCTTGGGGGAAGTGGTCTAAACACACTGGCTGAGCTGTACTGTAGATTTGTGGTACTATTGGTTGTTGCTGTTGGTTAGTTGCATACACATTTACAAGGGCTAGCACTGTCAGAGTATAAGGAAGACATCAGGGCACATAATTGGAGCCCACAGGAATTCTGGTTTGACATCCTGTGTGCCTTATGCATAAGCACCGAAGTGCTGCTTTTTTGTATGCATGGAACACATGTATTTCCACTAATGTTACTGCACATGAAAAGTGACAAAAGTAGCTTTTGTGGGAGGAAGGGTGGAAAAATATATGTGATCTCAGAGAGACAGGGTCATAATATTTGAAATTCTGTGCATATGTTCATTAAAGGATGGGATGAAGAAGATCAACTAAAATATTACTTTTTGAAAAGTGACAATAAACTATCATGGTACAGTGATTTTGCCTTGGCCATTACAGCCATTACAACTTGCTGCAGTATTATTTGCACCATGGCCAATGTGTACAGTACACAGTATAATGGTAACACCATCCATAACATTAGCCATGGTCATGTGTATGTGCCTTGGCTGGTTTCCTTTTATTGCATGTGGAGCAGCGGAGACACTAGTATATGTACTTCCTCAGTGCCCCATAAAATAAGGTACAGGAGCAGTACACACAGGCAAAAGCTGTGTTTTCACCATTTATTTCAAGCAGTAAAGACACATAACAGCACAGTGAGATCATGAAGTAGGGTATGTGTCGCTAGTATGGACACGGTTGACTTTCTACATATGATTTGTGGCTTGCACCTCTATTTATGTGTAGTCTAAAGAAAAACAGGCTGCAGAGCTCTGACTAAAATGATCCATTTGAGAACAGAATATTTTTAATCTATAGCTCTGTGTTACGTAATCAAATATGTGCATCTGCAGTTGATGCACTATAGCAGAACAGTAAATAGATCTTTTAGAAAGTTTGAAAATTCAAGTACGTGACATGTGCTATGAGTCATAAATTATGTGAAATGATTATGTAATAATGTAGTAATGTTTTCCCTTTACACACACGCACAAAAACCACATCTGCAAAGACAGAAAATCATTTCTGCTTTTTCCATTCACCTGCTATTTTCTGCTTCTCTATCAAATGATTGTCCTGGGGAAATTGGAATATTAACTTTCACAGACACACAGTCAGTTTCTGAAATCCATCATGCGAAGAAAGAAAGTGCCTCTCTTTATCGTTCTAAAAATAACTGCTCCCAACCACTGGAAAATTAACTGCAATTCTTTTGATAAATGAACCAAGAGAAAAATTGGAAATGTTATGTTTTGAACAGTCACTACTGGAGAAACATGTATTTCAGCTCAACTGGATTATCGTAGAGAGACTCAATGTTTGATGTGATTAGAAACTAAATAAGTTAGATTCATTTTCATACTTTTGATAAATCACTAAATGTTCTGTCAGACAAAACCAGTGTCTTGACTTTCTCACTAATTTGTGAGTCAGGTTAAAATAACAAAATTCAAACAAAGTGATTTTCTTAGAAGAAATATAATATGTTAACACACTTTATCTTGTTATAGTTATATTTATCTTGGCAGTTTTAAGTAGTGATCTCAGCAGTCTTTGCTGCCCTCTTTTGGTCAGTTTCAACAGAATTCAGATGAAATTTGAGGTAGATCAGTTTGTTTTTCAAAATGATTAAATGACATGAACATTACTCCTTTTCCTTTCCCATGGAACATTTTGATTTTTGATTTCGTTTCTGTCTCCCTTCTTCTCTGTTTCATGCCTTCTTTACCTTTTCTGCTTTTTCTTTAACAAATCTGCATTGTTTTCTTTTTCAGGGAGGTTCAGCCTCTAATCTGAACATGAACCAGTATGCCACTAAGAAGACCGCAGCTGAGGGCATGCTGGATATTGCACTGTTCTTGGCAAACATCACACACATGAAGACTGTCATTGAACAGGGCGCTGGATACAGGTACGATTTGTGTTCACACAAAATAGCACATAGGACAAGAAATATATATATATATATTTTTTTTTTTATTTAGGTTTCATGGACCAACTGGCTTTTGTTGCATGACCATATTTACTGTTGCCCCCCCCGCCCCGTCCCCCAACACCCCTCTTGAGATATGACTATGTGAACAACTTTTTCTATTGGCATCCTCAGGTACTACGTTGCTGTTCTGACACTGATTTCCTTCTCACTGGCTCTTCAAATAGTGGCTGGAGTCCTGATCATCATCATTGGTGAGCATTATATTAAAGATGTTCTGCTTGAGAAATCGCTCTTCTATGTTTTAACCAGTCGTATTACCAAACTAATTCACTAACGCATTGATTAGTTATTAAAATACAGGCAGCACACTCACTTTAGGTATAAAACCTCCAATCTATTAGAAACAGTTTGTGCAACATAACAAAAACGACTACAAAAAGATGATGGGTAAAAAAAATACTATAATATTCCTGCATCTTTTCGGTAGTATCCTGTTATTGTTTGGTCGTTATTTTTGGTATGTGTGTACGTATGTGTTGCAGCCCGGCAAAACATCAACGAAGAGGCCAACCAGAAGCGCCTAGACACCATGAACAACATCATAACTATCATCATCTTCCTCATCTTTGTCACCAACATCTTCATCTCTGTCTTCGGGATGGAGCGCACGGGACTCTTTGCCAGGATGCATTTCTGACTCAAACAGGAATGAGTCTAATACGTAGAAGGGAAACATTCTGACTCATGGGACGAGACTCACACACATGCATCACACACACAAAAACATACAGTGACAAATGTGCCTTATACTTACAGTACTAATCTACTACAGTATTTCCGTACTTTGATCCTGTATCTTTAGTTGCTTGTATTCAGTATGAATGGATTGGACAAAGGGACCAACTCGATGTGTGTGTGTCTGTGTGTGTCTGTATGTTTGTATGTGTGTATGTATGCGTGTGTGTGTGTGTGTGTGTGTATGTGTGCGCGCACAGCTCGTTTGGAGACGACCCTCCTACCCTCTTGTCAGCGGTGGTTAAACTTCCTGAACAATCTAATCACCGGCATCATCTTCCTCACCCTCATCACCAACATCATCAAAGGAGCCTTTGGCACCCAACGCAGCTGCTTGCTGCGATGGCTGTTTCAGCGTTTTATTCTATGAGACGTAGATGAGTTTATTCTGGCTCCACCTACATATATATACAGACATCAGAGTGGTATTGATCTTATCATCTACTAGTGGCAAGACAGTGAATAGTCCTATGTAAAGTGGCAAGACAGTGAAAAGTTCCACATTTTTAAGGAAATGTAAGTAAGATGGTTTGAGTGAGATAATTGTGAGTTCATGTGCATGTGTGTGCATACGTGCATCAACTGTATGTGTAGGTGTGTGTGTGTGTGTGTGTGTGTGTGTGTGTGTGTGTGTGTGTAGGTGGGTGTGTTTGAAACGTTTGAAATATGTGTTTGTGTGTCTGTCTGTCTGTGTGCGCGTGTTTGTTGTAGCCCGCAGAGACCTGAACGTGGTGTCCAATCAGAAACGCCTCGACTACCTGAACAACCTTGCAACAGGCGTCATCTTCGTCACCACGGTGATTAACTTCTTCATCAGCTTCTTTGGATCCAAGAGAACTGGCTTCTTCCGCTGGCTGCTGGCTCGACTCCACTTCTGACACTCAAAGCTCATGTTCGCTCACATGTCAGACACATTTACACACTGCATCACACAGTATATGCACAATTTCACACGCCATGTGCACAAGCATTTCATCTCCAGTAACACAAATACAAACATTATGTACGAAACTATAGTTATGTGATTTATTACTTGGGCATTTAACCTATAATCCAACTAAAATAAACATAATTTTAACAAATTGAACATCCCTGTAAATATCTATTATTTTATTTTCTGAAAACTAAACACGTTTCATTATGTTAAACTGTTTTGTACTTGTGTATTTGTGTTTCTACCTTGTTTAGACAGAAATGTAAAAACTGAGAAATTGTAAACAATAATATCTCAAAGTAGTATTTGTTTGGGAAAAAAAAGTTTCACGGAGAGGTGGTAAAAATAAGATACATCTCTGTAATATGTGTAAACACTTTATCTTTAAGAATATTGAATAAACAGTAGTAATTTAACAGATGCATATGTTTAATGTGTTTTTATTTTGGTAACTGATTCATTGCTGACTGTTACTGTAATTGCAAGCTGGTGGAAAAAAGGTGAGTGTGAAGTGTAAATGGAGTTGGCCTAATTACAGTGTGTGTGTGTGTGTGTGTGTGTGTGTGTGTGTGTGTGTGTGTGTGTGTCCATCCATGTGAGGATTTCAGCTAAGCTTATTTTTATGTCAATTAAATTTAAAGAAATCAACATGTAGTACTCTGTGAATCCCAGAAATTTCTATCAGTGTTTCAGCGCCTCTTTCTCTCTGCTGTGTGTCTCTGTGTGTGTTACAGGCCGCCGAGACCTGAATAACTCCGCTCTACAGAAGCGTCTGGACTACCTGAACAATGTAACGACCATCATAGTCTTCATCACCACAGCTCTCAACTTCTTCATCAGTACCTTTGGCATGCAGCGCACTGGATACTTCCCGTGGCTAATGATGCGCATTCACTGACGCACACAGATACACATCTCCTATTTAATCACTATTACCCAAGTTCATTTACATTTTTATTGTTAAACACATACAGTATTGTCAACGTAACCAGTATAATCAGTACAGTATGTTTGTCATTAAGAAAACTTTAATAATTCTTATTATAATAATATATTAAGTTTCATTTTCAATCCATCTGCAACTCAAAAAAAGGTCCAGCCAGTTCATCACTGATGAAAGCAGCCCGCCTGTATCACCAGGCTGTTATTATGTGATAACAGCGCACATCATCACCTCTACATCACCTTCCTGACGCCTAAATCGAAGTTGGGCCCATCCATCAGGTCCATTTAGTATCACTCTCATCTCTTTGGTTCATAAAACCTTTGTGAAACCAGTCTTAAGGCATTTATGTCCCATGCGTCATGCTTCAGCTTGGGTTTCTTATTTAATAGGGGCTATGTTTAAACCTTTTTCACCTTCCCAAAAGCTTGGAAGATTTTGCACTTTGTGCTTTAGATTCCAAAATGACTTCTGGGAGCTTCATGATTAATTCATCTACTGCAGTTAATTTATGACTTTTCTTCTCAATATGTGTTTTGCGACCCTGTCATTGATAAATAGCATTTGCAAGAGTGTTGCATCCTTTTGAAGGACATTTGACAATTTTTGTCCCCTCAGTGTCCCTTACATCTCTTTTTCTACCAATTTTACCTGCAGCAAAAAGCTCCCTTATAGCTGTGTACATCAGAATACACAGCGTGCCTGAATCTAAGCCATTCTGTGTCCTAATAAAGTAATTACATCATGTAGAAATTATTCTATAAAACTGAGGCTGAAAACCTTATTTTTAACTTGTTTTGTGTGTCCACTATGTTGTACCTTGCAACCTGTGTTACCTGTTACTCTGTTACTTTAAAGTACAGATCCAGGTGTGATATTAATGGCATAGCCTCTCTACTGTAGCTCCTCGTCTCCTTTTTCGACATTGACATGACATGAGCTAGTAGGGCCATCTAGTGAAATAAATCAGGATTGCAGGAAAATCACGGCAAATAAAATCACAGAGTTAAAGAAAAATTGGAGCAGGAATTATTGTTATGAGTATTATTTTGCTTGTCCCTTCACAGTAAGTTCAGTAAGTTCTGAGGTCAAGTTGCTTTATTGTTGCAGATTAGTTGTAATGCTATATACAATGAACATAATGACATTTAAAGATATTTAAATCAAAGGTTTTCTACAGTATATAACTGCATGTTGTTGTTGTAAGTTTGAATGTGATGTATTTTGTCAGTTGTATGCAGTCGGGTATGTAAGTGGTTTTATTTATACATCATCTCCAAATCGTGTTTAAACTGTGAAGCTGCAGAATTAGACCTATTAATTTGTGTTTTTTTTTCAGAAATATGGTCATTCAAGGTGTCTTCCTCATCAACAATATCTCATATGGACATTCTTTGCCATGACTCAACTTCCAGATAACTTTACCTTGATGAATCTTCACCTACGAGGTTCTGAACGTTTTATAGCAAATCAAAAAATAATGATGTTGGCTCTTGGACACTGTGAAAAGAACACACACATAAACATATAATGCAAAGTGATGTTAAAAACACATCTGTAAAATATATCAGGAAAAAAGTGTGAGAGGAATGTCCCTTGCAGTTGCAGTCAGTCCCACTAACCTCTTCCCAGAAGAGGAGGGAGAATGAAGGGAAGGTTCATGTGTCATTCCTAAGTAGTGAAACTACATGCCTAAAGGGAAGATTTTCCATTTTCACAAACATCTCGGGAGGTAAAGTTCAACTGTTTCAATTCCTTCTTTGAGCTCAAAGAACTGTTGCCTGTTGGATATTGCATTTTCCTGCACATCCAACAGGCAACAGTTAAATATCAGTGAAAATTACTCAGCAGACTGTATGGAGATGGAAAATATTATAAAAAGAAGCCTACAGCCGTCTGTTGCTGCTACCGATCCCAATGCTATCTTTCTTTAGAGCCTAAAGCTGTCTTCAGGCTCTGTTTTACAGTGGTCGTGCACATTGCATAGCCTGTATGCAAATAACACATTTAAGGTTGGCTAACTAAGCAGAACTGCACACAAAATATACTTTCTTTTTGGTTTTGGAGGTTTTGAAAGGTACTGTCAACACACATTACAGTTGTGTGTTGGATGCTGGAATAATCAATTAATCATTATTGATTATATAATCGCTATTGCAAAATGGTGAACCTGGAGAGAATTTTGTAATCCTTAGAACTTGATGTCATTCTAGGTTAAAATGTTATTTGAGGAGACAACACTTCCTGCAGACAGCTATTATCGAAACACTTACTATTCAATGTTTGCATCAACAGAAGAAATACATTGATGATATTGATATGAACACATACAATAATTAGTTTAAGAGAATTACTCTAGTGGCCTTGTTGTTAAAGCCACTGACCTTTGTTGCATGTCATCCCTTATCTCTCCATCCTCCTTTTCGTTCATCTCTTAGTCATCACTGACCAGAAGGTGGCAGCATTTTTAAATGAATGTTCTGTATGAAGCGACCAGGAAAACAACAAGGAATGGACAGTCACGTGATGAAAACTCATTCAGTTTAATGCCTTTTACTTGTAATCTAACACATATAGTATATATATACCATATATAGTATATATATATATATATATATATAATATAATCAGTAATATAGTTTATCTGTCACTTCTTGAATTTTAGCATTAAATTCTGAGTTTATATTAGATTTAGTAAGACATGTATATGCTGTATTCAAAGCAACTATGAGCAACTCAGGGTTGCCTATGGACACTTTGAGGTGTGAATCAGAGAATCAAACCTCTTTCTAAACTATCCCTACACAGGTAAGGCTGTTTCTGCTTGATAGAAATCATTGACTGGCTTCAATAATCTTTAATAATTCATAACAATTGAGAGACTTTGGAGCAGCTCTTAAAAATAAATTTTTACATAAAGGTTCTTAGCAATTAAAATGACCAGTAAATGTACTGATCAAGCTAGCATGGGTATGTCAGAAGAAGCACCACTCCTGATGTGTTGCTCTCATGGGGAACTTCAGCCAGCAAACTATTTATACCTCGGATCTCTGACTGACTGGCGCCCAGGGAACTGGGACACTGTGTGTGTGTGTGTGTTTGGACAGTGTCTAGTTGGAGAGATTTCTTTAGGAATATGTGGAAATTGTATGTGAGAGAGAGGTAAACAGAGAAAGAGGCTTGTGAGACCAGAAGAAATCAGATGATCTGTGAAATATGTCACATATTCTAGTTTGATGCTCAATGTAGGTCATTTACTCACCAAACACAGATGGACAGTGAAGCGTGAACATGCCATAGGTCATGATATGGTGAAACAATGCATGGATGTGGAATAGGCATCACACTAAACAGATGAAATACCTCCTGAGTAAACATGAACATATAAAATGAATAAGTATAAATAATCTAATTAGAATTTTAACATTACCTAGGAGGGTTTACTGTACTTATATTCCACACATTTTGATTTGAGATATTCTCTGTTAACAGTTTTTGAATGAGGCGTGCTTTTTTTCAATCAGTCTGATAATATTAATTATTTCTGCTGGACTGGTAAGTTATTTAATTACTAAGGACGTGTCTAGACATAGCAGGAAGTAGTAGGAGCTTCATGCTGGAAGATTGATTCCCCAAACTTGCGTAGAAATAATATGTATCCTATATTTTTTTAATCCACATAAAATTTTTATTTTACAGGATATTAAAAAACGTGATTCCCTTTTTTCCACTGCGACTTTTAATCCCGTAACCATTGGTCGCCGTGCACGCGCCTCGGCTGGGAGAGAAGGGGAGGGGTGGAGTGCGGGCGCGCTCTCTCCACCGTCGTGACGTCACTGAAGCGCCCGAGCGGGGAAGCCACCAGTGGCAGAGAGAGAGAGAGAGAGAGAGAGAGAGCTGACAGGAGACGGAAAAGAGGGAGAGACAGCGGAGGAAGACAGGAGACGGGCTACGGCACAGACAGAGAGAGAGACAGACAGAGAGACAGACAGAGAGAGAGAGAGACAGACAGACAGAGAGAGAGACAGACAGAGAGAGCTGCACCTCGGCTGCACGTCTGAGGAGAATATATGACGGGCCCCTTTTCTTTTTTTTTGTCACCCAGCTTATTTCACAACCGAGGGCAGCAGCGTTGACACAGCCGCAGTGAGTATTAGAAGTTAGCTGGCAGCAGGAGTCTCTGTGTGTGTGTGTGTGTGTGTGTGTGTGTGTGTGTGTGTGTGTGTGTGTGTTGTAGTCATGTTGTCAACCCTCACGTGTGTCTGTGTGAGTCGCCGCGACCACGTTTGAGGAGGAAAAACCAGCAACACGAGCAATAACACAATTAAAAATTAATGGCCGCTTTGACGTGCGTCGGTCTGAGGTCAGCTGGGAGACCGACAGCAGGGCTGTGATACAGAGCTCTGTACGTGTTTCAGTCAAGTATCTCCGTGTGATACTTTTATTTTATTGTATTTGTGCAGGCGACAAAACGACGACGGCAAAAGCCTCCCAGCGTTTTGCTGAATAAACCAATCGTAGTCGTGCAGCCAGAGGCTTAATTTTCCCGGAGTAACAGGCTAATAACACTGTGTCTCGTCCTGTGTGCGTCTAAATGCGATTATGTGTCTCTTCGTTGTGTTGCAGGCAGCCGTGTGTTCATCATACTCTTATAATACTCGTTCACAGCAACAGTTTAGTGATCTTAGTGATCTGTAACCTCAAGTAGGTGTATCCCCTTTACGTGTGTTTGTAATAGTCAGTGTTAAGTTTGTGCTTCATCACGTTGTTGTGATATTTGTGTTTCAGGTCTTCAGGCTGTTTGTGTTGTGAACTTTTTTTTTTATTTCCTCACACAATCCGCACGGACCCGTGACGACACCTTTGCAAACTGACTCAAAAAGTTGAGCGAAAAAACACGGATCTGATGTGATCGTGTTGATGAAGGCGGGGAGGTGAAATCTGCTGCGTGTGTTTTGCAACGCACTGGGGAGGCGAGAGGGCGGCGGTGGCCTGGGGGGTGGGGGGTGGGGGGGTTGCCGTGATTTCCTCCGTGTCCCGCCCACAGCTCGGTTTCTTTGCACCGCTGAGCTGAGCTGCTTCCTTCCACTATTGTAAACAGTGGACACATTTAAATGTCCTAAAAGTCACTGCTTTTCTTATTCAGTTTTTGATTTAGTTTTAAAAGTTAGCATGGCCTAACCCCTAAAAAAACCCTTTAGAGAGCTTTCTGATTCCTCTGTTTCCAGGTTCAACAAGAGGTAAATCTTCAGCCTTAAGGGCTCAAGACTTAACTCTATTAACGTCAAGAAGTCATGTTGTAAAAAAAAAAAAAAAAGACATTAACTGCTTTAAATCAGGTCCCTGAACTCACTCACATCAAAAGACCATCTAATCTCTGAGACCTTGTTTATCATTTATTTATTCAAGTTGTATTATATAGATAGATAGATAGATTGATTTTTCAGGGAGTGTTTGGGTCACCTTCTCAACTCGCTTCATCCTTACACAAGCATTTTGCTCTTTAGAGAATAAGCCTGGGGGAGTTAATTGCTTGCTTTCTCTTCCATTAACTACTACACCCTCCTGAATTAGTTTTGTGCTTCCCTGACTTTGTGTTAATTGTCACATTTCAATGGTACATTTCCATATTTGTAGTGTAGGCAGCAGTAACTAAACTATATAAGCATGTGTGCCTGCATGTTCAGGACATCAGTGCACGTGTTGTGCATCATTGTGTTAATGTACATGGATGTGTGTGAGTCATAGTGTGTGTGTGTGTGTGAACCCATGATTGTATGCACATTTTGTTTGCCCAGGCTACATCTCAGATTAATATCCTGCGGTACACAATACACTGGAGGTGATGCTATCGCTCTCTTATCAGTGTTGCGCTTTCCAGTGTCTGAACCACATTATGAGTCTTATCTCAGATAGGACTCGTAGCACAGACTGAAGTTACAAGTAGCACAGTCGCTAGTAAACCAAAATCTTGCCTAGACATCTTCTGCCTAACACAGTATTCAATGTCACAGAGTTTGTTCAGTTAATTGAAAAAATAAAAACACCTCCCTGTTTTTGCTGTTTTTCGCTTTTCCAACTCACTTACAAATACTTCATGAGTATTAACATTGAGTTTTAATATTCCTCCATGAGACATGTCATTGTGATGTGTCATATGTGTTTGTATGTGCATCCAAACCACAGCATCACATGAGCTATGTATTGCAAAGCAGTGTTAAATGAAGGCTAAGGTGAACCTGGGATTGACCTGAACCCATATTTATCAAACTTTGTAAAGTGAAATTGTCAATTTAATTAAAGAAATTTTTAACAAAACTGTACCAAAACATACTGTTTCATATCAAAGTGAAAACAGATCTCTATTAATATAAATGTATTTATAAAAAAAAAAGTGATTACATAAGTATCCACCCCCTTTAAAGTAACTCACCTAAATCATGAGTGGTGCAGCCAATTTATTTAAAAAGTCACGCAATTAGTTAAATGGAGATTGCCTGAGGGCAGCGAATGTGTTTCAGTTGATTGTAGTATAAATGGACCTGTATCTGGCAGATCAAGTATCCTGGCCAGAAACTACACCATGAAGGCAAAATAGCAACTCAGAGAAAAGATAAACTAAAAGCACATGTCTGAGGATGGATACAGTAAAAAAATTCTAACTCATGAATATCTCTTGGAGTACGGTTAAATCCGTCATGAAGAAGTGGAAGGGACATGTCACAGGTCTAAATCTGCCTGGAGCAGGCCGTCCTCACAAGATGAGAAGTCTGTGCGAGAAGGTCACGAGTGAGGGAAGCCACCAACACATCTGTGACTCCCCTGAAGGAGTTAACAGCTTTGCAGATGAGATGTAAGACACTGCGAATGCAACACCTGTTGCTACTGGAGATGTCAAGGATTAAACACAGACGAGCGTCTTTAAAATTTTAGATTACATAACAGGTTTGAAGGAACCCGGTCAGCCAAGATCTTGTTGGCTCTTCGTAAGTGTATGAAGTAACAGTAATGCTGTACATACAGGTGGTAGCATTCTTATTCTCGGGGTAGTAATGCTACCATCATCCCGATAAAGCAGATGGGGAAAAATCTATATTTGGCGAATGATAACTTTAAATCTCCAGACAGATTAAGTGCAGAACGAGTTTGACTCTTCCCCTCAGCGAGACTGTCGAGTTGACTTTTCAGTGAGATGTGTAACTCCAGACAGCACCAGCGACTCCTTTTCAGCAGCATCACATCACAGTGAGTCTGACAGGAACAGAAAGTAATGGAGAATAATAATATTCAAGATTAGTGTAATGTGTTTTTATGAGGCTCCGATCCTGAGGCGAGAGACAAACTTTGTCACACTGTGCTCCCACGCTAAAACGCCAGCCGGCTAAGTATAGGCTGAGTGGTGTTTTGCATTGTGCAGCGTGATAGACGGATGTGTGGTTGTCACATAAATAGAACACGCTGAACACCTTCAGGAATGCTGATGGAGAAAGAGAGAGTGAGGGAATGAAAGCATCAGGGAGACAAGTGAGAGTTGGAAGTGGGAAGGAAAGAAAGTGAGGAATAATTGAGTGTATTTGTGAAGCAGTAATGATAGTAACCTTGCTACCGCCCTTCTGTTTAACACTGAAGAGGGGGGAATTCTCGCCATCGTTCTCATCTGTAGGCGTCAGTATAATGTTAATTCAAGTTGTGTTTTTTTAATCTGCAGTCATGTTAGGCAAATGACAAAATTGAAACTCTCTTTTATGCCAACACATACTGGATATTTACACACATACAAGTACTTGGCATTCAACCACTGAGATTTTCTTGGTATCCCAGTGTGATATTCTAGGATTTTATGAGGCCTGAGACAACAACGTGAGAAAGGAGTGTATGGAGGACAGATGAGACATACAGTACCTCCCTGTACTTTTAGCAACAGAACAGGGAGACACGGATGAAACACAGGGAGGTGGTGGTTACTGCTGTTTCGTGAGTGTTTTGCAGACATAAAGGGAATGAGATTATTTTGGTTCTCAGGTTCACTCCTGGGCTGTGATTTGTAATGGTAAAATACTGGTTTCTTTGTGAGTAAACTCAGTATATTTTGGTATTTGATTGTGGGTTGGGGATAGCACTGTCACCTCAGTGCAAGAAGGACCTGGGTTCAAGTCCAAGGTTTGGCCGGGTGCCTTTCTGTGTGGAGTTTGCATGTTACTCCTCCCACAATCAAAAGACATACACGTTAGGTTAATTGGTGACTCTAAATTGCCTACAGGTGTGACTGTGAGTGGTTGAGTGGTCTCTTTATATTAGCCCTGTCATAGACTGCTTAGCCCAATGACAGCTGGGATAGGCTCCAGGACTCCCACGACTTTTGAGAGAACATTTGGTTAAGGTAATAGATAGATGCAATGTGGGATAGACCAAAGGAGCCATTTGAAGTTGTCAGCTTGGGCGACAACAAGAGATCTAATCACACCTGCATTAACATGTGGACATCAATGTGACGAATGGGAGATCAGATCATTTGTAAAAAAAACAACTTTGAACTTGAAAATAAAGTGTAAACTCAAAATCCGCTACTAATGGTTGTTGACTGCAGCACACTCAGTCTCTCAGTCTCAGCCAAGACCATGAGAAGTTCATGAACTTTGAGTGTAGCAGTGTTTAACAAATATCTGCACCACACTGTGTGAGAAAAGGTGTGAGGGATAGTAAGCCCGTTGACAGATGGCTCTTGGACAGTCATATGCTAGTGTTTGCTGGGTCTCATGATGCCAACCTTGTTGTGTTTGTGTATTCTCAGGGTCTATTTTTGCACGTGACATTTCTTCCTTTCTGAAGTCCTTCTTGGAAATTCAGCTGCAAGTGTAGAAACATTAAAGTTTGTGGTAGATTCATGTGACATTATAAGCTTGAGGTTATTGTTACTTGCCTCAGAACATTAGTACTGTTTGCAGTCCCTCACTCCCAGCCCTCCCATGGTCCAGAGCCACTACAAATTAGTTCTCAACCCCTGTGTTTTATTCTTATGACCCCTAGACTGTACAAAACACAGCGTGGTATTTGTTGTGGTTTCCATGAGGTCCTCAAGCCAACAAAAATAATAACTGTTTAGCCTTGTGATAGATGAGCGACTTGTCCAGGGTGTACGCTGCCTCTTGCTTAGTGCAGGCTGGAATGGGCTTCAACAGAATAAGCAGTTCATAAGCGAATGAATGTGTGTTTTAAAAACAAAACAATGTTATTCCTATATTGTGGCGTTGTGATTGTGCTGCTGTTAGAGCTACAGTTGGACAGTCACAGCCTTCTGCTTACAGAGGAGAGCTTGTGAACCTCCTCTGGGGGATCTGATTGTTATTTTTTTTTTTACAAGCAAACAGAAGGCTCTTTACTCCAGCCACATCAACTGAGTGACCAACAATTGCACGTACAGACAGGGTGAACATGGGTGAAACAAAGCTCTGTGTGTGTGTGTGTGTTTGTGTTGAATAAATGCATAAATTAAGGCTACAGTAATAAGCTATTTTTTTCCATTACACTGAGAATTGGGACATAGGCATATACATTATAAACAGGTCACCAGGTCTAGAGGGGAGGAGTAGGAAAGCCTCCACCACCACACACACTCTCACCCTCTCATACTGGCCTCAAATGAGGCATTAGATATATATATGTGTGTGTGTGTGTGTGTGTGTGTGTGTGTGTGTGTGTGTGTGTGTGTGTGTGTGGGCTTCTGTGTTTCTGGCCAGGTGTGTTTTTGGCCTGAAGGAAGATAGAGCAGATGGCCCCTGTTTGCATTTGTGTGTATGGGTGTGACTGGCTGTCAGGAACATCTCTTTGGCCAAAGATCTGCGCTGAGCAGGAACGATACAACACTGCAGGGCTGTTAAAGGTCTGGGTCAGGACCCAAAGTAGGAGGATTAAAAGAGGTTGACCGAATGGCTGCTCAGTTAATCAGTTCAGTACGATTCATGATGAGGCAAAGATGTTTTAGACAAGTTGCAATTAGTTTTAGCCACCGTATGTAGGAACTAGATAAATATTTCTGCACTCCATGAATTATAATGTGTTACAAATAATTGACTAACCTGAGAAAAATAATTAAGTTTTAATACTCATTTATGAACTGGCTCAGTTCACTTGGGGAGGGTGTGGATCAGATGGCCGGTGTGTTTGTCCACTGGGTGATGTGACTGCTGACCCGAGGGTGACATCACCATTTCCAAGGAAATTTAAACTGATTAGATAGTAAATAGTGGGGAATTCAGGGAAGCCGGGAGATTAGAGCATTAGCAACAGAAAATCGTAGCAGCCTCTGAATCATGTGTGTGAGGCTGCGCTTATAATTTATATCCATTCTGCACAAATTGTCACTGTCACTTAATCAGTTTTAATATCTAAGGAATTTATTTAATTCAGTTTAATTCCTTTTTATGGTGTTTCTACTTTATTTGACATGTAGAATTGCAGTATACATTTTGGTATTCTTTATCCAGACCTTTAACAATAAACAACCTTTTTTTTGTTTGTTTGTTTAACATCTTCTTATGTACGGTTCATTGAATTTAAATATAATGCATTATTCTATAAATGTAATTTTTCCACTAGGCAAAACGATTATTACACTGTGTGAATATTAAGGCAGGTGATGTTGTGGGCTATCATTTTATTTATTACAGCTGCAGGACAGTAACTTTGATTTTGTTGCCAGAGGTGTTCTGTTCACTCTGTTCGGAGTGTGATCTGAGGAAGAAGCCATAACAGGTGGTTCAGAGACACAGCAGCCTGTATGATAATATGAACCACGTTGGGTGATGCTTGTGCCTGTGGCAGAGTTTGTGAAGACAGCGGCCTTACGTATCCTTTACTGCGTCTGTGTGCAATGATTATTGTGATGGCATTACCTAAAGAGGTGTTGTTCTATCTCATTTAATGCTGATGCTGTATCATACAATGCTACAGGACATTCATTAACACCGTTGAACAAATTAACATTTTGGTTAGTAATCTGTTTTTTTTAACCTGCTGCTGAGATTAGTTTACTTTGGCCTGCTTTGTTAGCCCTGTTTGAGCCTGTGGAGGGTGCACATTATTTTCATTATTAACACTTTGAAATGGACACTTAGCCCATGAAATGTGCCTGTTGAAAATTTTTAGAACCCAAAGACACTTTTTTTTAAATTGGGATTTGTATAATTAACAATCAAAGCAGAACAAAAAATTGTGTCAAGTCATGGCCAGAAAATGTTGGGTGTTAAAAAAATACATCTCTGTGCATTAACTAATGGGTAAATCATCTACTCTTTTGATATAATGGGAATGCACAAAGTACATATTGCTTAGAAGTTGGTCAATAGTTTCCAGTGTATATACTTTGTACCTTAAGTGTAGTATATCTTTGTTCCACTGATCACTTAATCTCTGTCTCTTTCTCCTTTTTTTTCTAGGTGACCCCGTCATTCTAGACCTTGTGGATTATCTGGCTGCCTTTGTCTAAAGCGCTGCCCTATTGATTACTGCTTTCTAACAAAGCCCATGGATTACAGTGAGGGTGCTGGAGAGGCCTTGATCATAGCTTTGTCAACACTGCATCAGGACATTTCAAGCCAAGGACTACAGTAGAACACTGTTTGGAGTTTTTCTGCTGTTAGATTTAACATTTCAGATTTTTTGCCTTTTACCTGTGCTACTCTTTTTGTGCAGTTTTGAGTATATTGTAAATGTTTGGGCTTCTAACTCTATTTTCCCTAGGAGGAAAGTTTTCTCAGGACACTTGCTGATTTTATGGACTATTGCGTCATCCCATTTTTTTAACTCACTTCATTTATTATAAACACAGCTACAGTATACATCTCACATTGTATAACCATGTATGGGAGCTCACGTTCTGTTTCAAAGCTGGACGTTGTTGGATCCAATGGCAATGGGTCGGTATCTGGGAGTCCCGGTCGTTCTCCGCGACTCCCTCGCTCCCCATGCCTTGGACATCGGAGAAACAGCAGCAGCAGCTCCACTGGTGGACTTACTGGCTCCGGTAAAACGTTGTCCATGGAGAATATTCAGTCTCTAAATGCTGCGTATGCCACAAGCGGTCCTATGTACTTCACTGACACAGCTGAAGACCCAGTCGGTATTGGGAGTCTGGGCAGCGGGCTGAATCCATCACTGCCCAAAAGCACCATGACCCTGGGTAGGGCTGGGGCTAGGGTCCCCTATGGGGTCAGGGCAGCTGTTATGGGGAGCAGTCCTAATATAAACTCTGGAGGAGGAGGGGGAGGTAGTGGAGTCATGCCCAGTGATGCTATCGCATTTGGGTGTGAGCTGCAAAACCAACCTTCACAGGCTGCTACTGTGCCCCACTCCATGAGACAGGTGAGTCACTGCAGCAACCCTGAAGTCAGCGTTTAGTCAACTGCTGTACAAGTTTGTGCAGGAATCCTGGTTAAGCATTCGACATTTTGGCAACTACGCTTATACGCTTTCTTGCCAAGAGTTAGATGAGGAGATTAGTACCACTATCAGTGAATATGAAAGTGGAACCAGCGGGTGTTTAGCTTAGCTTAGCATATAGACTGCAAAAACACACAAAACCGAGTCACTGCTCCTGAGCAGATAAGGAATCAGTAGATAAAACTGATATATATAATTATTATTCTCATTCTACAAGCTGATAATGTAATATCATCATAAAAGGATAAATGTTAAGCAATTTGTATGAGGGGTTAATGGGTTAATGTTTTCATCTGAAGTCATCCTTCAGCTAAATAAAATAGGAGCTGTGGGTATTCATCAGTATGTTTAAATAGATTTAGGTCTGCCCTCCCACTCCCGCAGCACCATTAGTCATAACCTGAAAGTTCATCTCTTAAAGATGCACTGCGTCTGTCTTTTCTGATGGATCACTCCTCCTTTTGTTTCTAATTATTTCTTAAACAAAGAAGTCACGCGTCCATATTTTCTGTTGTAAATTGCTATTACTCAAATGCTTGACTCCCCTATTCACAATGTTGAAACCCTTTCTATGTTTGCACTCACAGAGCTGTGAGATGCTCTGTGCAGAAGTGTCAGCTAGTTACCCATAATACATTTTTTCGAAACCAGGGCAGAGTCTTCATGGAAGACATCCAAAATGTTTCTAATTAATTAATGTACTGCTGTTCTCATGTCAAGATGAATTAAACATTTATATGGGGAGCATTTTTTTTTAAAGTTAGATGTGTGCTATATATAAATCAGTTTCATTTTCCTTTATTATTATTTAGATTTTCTTTTCTTTGTGTCTGTGTGTTTTACCAGGTTAGAGATGGTGCCATGTCAGACCTACAGACACAACTAAGAGAAGTGCTGAGAGAGAACGAACTACTACGCAGAGATGTAAGGACATTTGTACACATACACACTTCTTGTACAAGGCAAAAGTATGATAAATCCCTTTCTTTTACAGTTAACTGCATTTGGCATTTTTACCATGCTGGTTGTCCCATTGGACAATTCTGCACTTGTGAATTTAAGATCTTGACTATGGCAGTAGATAGAATTTTAAGGGTCCATACTAAAGGGAGGGGAAAAATCCCAGTTGATATAGAACTGTATTTTGTATTAACAAACAGTTATAATGATTTCTTGTAGTTGGAGGTTAAAGAGTCAAAACTGAGCTCTTCTATGAACTCCATCAAGACGTTTTGGAGTCCAGAACTGAAGAAAGAAAGAGCTCTCAGGAAGGACGAAGCCACAAAGATCGCCGTGTGGAAGGAACAGTACAGAGTCGTACAGGACGAAACACAGGTAGGCTGTGACCGTTCTTATCAGTATATCAGTGTTATGTGAGTTGTTGCTCACAGTCAAAGCCGAGTTACAAATGAACACAGATAGAGGAAGCACTATGTCAACTGTAATATCCTGTTTGGGATTGGGTTAATTTCACCATCATTATAGCTGATCTAAGTTACAATACAACTGGATTTTCTTTCAAACTGAGTAAAGGCAGAAAATCCAAGTTAGAAAATTGCCTATAGTCCGAACCCTGTAGTAGTTATTTTTGCTCATTTTGTCTGATATTAAAATAGATGGGGCAGCACAAAGGGGAGCATAACCTGATCATTTTCTGGCCTGTTCGTGTGCATTTGTCTTGCTGCTGCGTGGCGGCCTTGAAGACGGGTAAACAGACGAAGCGAGCTGCCTGGTCGGGGACTCCCAGCTGTCTGTTGGTTCAGAAGCCCTCTGGATGAGATGGAGACACAGCTAGTCTGGCAGGAGGCTGGAATATTATACAAGAGATGCACACATGCACACTCGCTGTCACTTGCTGCTGTACAGTGTCTCATTTCACATTCTGCGACACCAGTGTAGAAAGTGCTCTGTATTCGCCCCCATTTATTTATCATTTATGATAATTATCAGATTTTCTTGAGTTTATTTGAGGCTTCAGCATTGTTCCCAAGACTCCCGAGACAAACTTCACATGGAAACAAATATGTGGGATTTCAGGTTCATCCTCTGAGGTGATTTACAGCCAGTTTGGTGTGAACGTGTGCATGACTGTCTTAAGATAATCAAATCTAAGGTAATCAAAGCATGTCGTGTGTGTGAGAGAACAAAGACAGGTGATAAGTTGATGAAGTTGATGAATCTATCATGTGTTTGGGCTTCCGTCAGCCAAAGAAAAACCCTCAGTTGACTTCACACTCCTCGGTGGTTGTGTGTGTGCTGTTACAGTGAGTGAATCCACATGTAAGAATATTTTCTAATCTCCAATGTCAGGAAGCTCTCCCTTTCTTTATATCTTTCATTTCCTTTGCTTTTCCTCCTGACACATCAGTCTTTTAACCCAATACATGCTTTTCTTTTTTATTCTTATTATCCCATCACTTTCTTTCTCTTGAATCTCTTTTTTCTCCTCTTTACCACTGGCTTTTCCCCTCGCTCTCCTCTTTTTGTCTCTTCTTGCTCATTCTCCTTCTCTTCTTCTATTTCTGTCATCACACAGTGAGTCAGCTCTCGCTTTCTTTCGCCTCCCTCCCTCCCACCTTCACTCCTCTCTCTTTCTCCCCCTCTCTGTCTTTGCCATGATCTTTGCGTTAGAAATGAAGTTAACTTATCTCCCAGTGATTTTGGAATATTTGCGACCAAACACACACATGCACACTTGGTCACACCCCCGCTGAGGAATGCACATTTCATCTCCACCCTTACTCCTCCCTCCCCTCCTTGTCCTTCCTTCTTTCCTCCACACTTCCTCAGTTACTCACCTCCTCCTTCACCTCTGTTCTGCTTCTGTTCTGTCGTTATCTCTCTTCCTCTCCTCGTGTTTGCGCTCCCTTCACATGGCTCCTTTCCTCTGATACTGTTTCAGTTTGTCACTGTAGATTCAAAACCAACCTAACAGACATTCTCATGTTAACACAGATTAACAAGATCCAATAAATGGCTGTATAATAATTGTTGCTGGACAGCTGCCACGCAGTACATGTCAGCGCTACTGTGAGGTTTCACTGTCTTGTCCAAGTACATCAAACTACTAACCCTGGGGGTACTTGGACAACTGCTCTATGAGCTACTGCCCCCAACATTGTCATGTCATTGAGTAACAAATGATGTAAACACAACACTGGCACGATGTCAGAGTATAAAGTTTTTATGACTTGTTATGTATCAGTTGTTATATTATTATATTTCACTTTATTTTGTCTCCAACAACTCCTGAGGGAAACACAGTATCTGGCTCTTCTGGAACTAGTGAATGCTTCTTATCTACGAATACCAGTGACAGAGAGAGAAAAAAAAAAATCAATGAATCCAACTTTCTCACAGATTTTTGGAATAAATATTGCACGCTCTTAATACTTTCTGTCTTCACAAAAGTTGAAAAAAAGTTTTCATTTGGGCAAATATACCATATCTGCAGATTCTCAGTTCGATTAAGCTGCATCATCACTGAGCTTCATATTATTATTATCTTCCTCTGTTATACTGTTGTTTTCTCTTCTTTCACCTCCCACATACAGTCATTTTCTCAGACCACAAGTTCTACTCATTGTCATCACACTCTGCTCACTCTCGTTTTCCTTCCTCGCCATTTCACTCCCACTGTCCCACTCTATCTCTGTCTCTTTCATGTCTCCCCCTCTCCATCTCTTCCCTGTCCTCACTCTCCATCTGGGCCCGTGGAGCAGCTTGACCACAGAACTCAGTCCAATAGAAAGGACACACCCTGGTCTAACAGATCTATTGATCTGAATACAGATGCTCACCCTATTCAGTCTGTGCTCAGTATTGTCTCTCTCTTTACTTTGGTTTCTGCGAGTGTGAGCTTGTGTTCTGTTCACACAATTCGTTTGACCTCTTTGATCACACTGGTAAGGACGTTTCATGCAGAAGGACAGGTAAGTGTAGGGGAAAAAAAGGAAAAGATGAAGGAATGTCTGGAATGCTGAAGGTCGTTCTTTGCCACTTTTGTACACAAAACCTACACAACTTTCCTCCTCCAAACAGTGGTCAGTTTCATTCAATAAATATAAAAGCTCAAACAGAAGACAACTAGCAGTTAGGATTTTGACCATGCAGGGTTCAGCTACTCTCCCTGCAAATAAATCAATGCTACAAAGAATGATCACAAGGTGTAATATGATATGCATATTGAGCTGAACATAGCAATTAATACGATTTCTCAAATAAACACGAAAACAATCAAGTTTCCCGAGTTTCTGTTCTGTGTGGTTTGTTCAAACACTGACTCATGCCAGCTGAACAATACAAACTCTGTCTGTTTCTGGGGCTGCTAGATGCAGTCTATCATCTACTGTACTTCAGGCGAGCCATGTGACGTCAGAACCAGCATGTGCTGAGTGTGTGTATGTGTGAAAAAAGTCAGCAGTCTCATGCATGTGTCAGGGGTGTTTGAGACTCTGTGTGAATGTGTGTAGCCTGTGTGTTTTTCTGTTGCTTTATTTATTTGTGTGTTGTGATTTGGATACATGCATTTTTAAAAAGAAGTAGTTGCCAGCTGTATTTTTTTTTTTTTTGTTTTGTTTGCTTGATGTGAAAGAGAAAGTTGCAGGAGGCGATGTGTGTCCTTGCGTGTTTGCTGGTGGGTTTATGTGTGTGTCAGGACTGGTGGGCTTTTTATATCCACAAATGTGTGTGTCTATGGAGACAAAATTGCGCGGTTGCATGTATGCATGATTGTGTATTTGTATTTGCGTGTGTTTGTTTTTTATATGTGCACACTGCGATAATCATACATGTTTCCGTGCATTTATTGCATAAGCCGGTTCTTTACTGCATCACTGCAGCACCATCTATATTTTTATCAAATGTGTCATATTTGTGCATGTTTTATGGGAATGGAAGTGACTTGGCAGTGGTATGATGTCAGAAGTTATGTTTGTGTGCGCGAGAAAGTGCAGAGGCAATTCTTTTCTCCTCTTTTTTTCTTACTGCTGCACTGTTTTCATTCTCTTCAATTATTTATCCTATACTCAAGGTGTTAGAGTTTGTGTGTGTGTCTGCTACATGAGATGATTTTTTCCTTTATAATAATACACAAATCTCATTTACAGTTTGTTAGCAGGTTTTACAGACTGATATTTGTTCTATAAGATCTTGTCACCATATTTGTAGAGGACTGTTTATCCTTAGATTGTATGAAAATTTGCTTTAATTTGAAATCCAAAAATACAACCTGCTGAAACCAGTGCACAAAAGATCTGGTTTGTCAGTTCGTGTGTGTGTGTGTGTGAGAGTTAAATTCAAATGGGCAGGTCAATACAGTGCCTGTTACACGTGGGCAGCACTTTGCCTTCAGGTTGAGGGCAGGATGAGAACGGCACAGACAGGAGACGGAGAAGGAGAAGCTATCTTTCGTCTTTTCTTATTTCTTCCTCCGTCTACCATCTATATTCTGCTTCTCTTTTGCTCAAAGCCACAAACTTAGAAAGAGAACGAGATAGAATCACAGACTGGCACTTGAGTGTTTTTTCCAGTCTTTGAACATGGCAGTAAATCAGGCCTTCAGGTTTATGTGTAAAGCAGTGGTGCCACCAGAAATTTGATCTGTTCCCTCTGTGCAGTTAAAATGCTTAAATCATCTACAACAAGTAAAAAATCACAAAAGCATTTATTTAGTAACAAAGTAAATAAAGAATTATCCTTTTAATTAAAAATAAAATATTGGTCTTGAAGTACATATCTGATATTTTACTGTAAATATATTATAAAAACACTTTGGACCAGTGCTGACTGAGTAAAGACTTCATTGCTTAGCACTTAACGTTATTACATCTGGCTTTAAGCATTTCTAATTTCATTATGCCAAGCTGCCGTTGAGCTTCTCTGACCTCAAAGGGTCAGATTAGTTTGAATCCAATAGAAATGGATGGTGCCAGTTGTTTCCTGTGTGAGATTTCCATTTACTGTACAGAATAAAATGTTGTCAACAGGAGTTTTTGTGCCAGCTGGCTTAAAAAATGCTTTGCCTGGCAATCTGTATACCGCCAAAGAACCTGACAGAACAAGAGAGGGCGTGCATAGTGAAGATGGATTGAAATGTAAAGATGTGTAAAACGTTGAGAGGAAGAATGAAGAGTGAGTGAGGAAATCAGGAGAGTAGAGGATATATATATTAAAGTGGAAGGCTGGCGGGTAACGCCAAGAGGAGGGAGGAAAGGAGGAGAGATGAATGGATGGCACAGACACATTGAGCTAAAAACATAGAGAAATGGAAAGACTGATTGATGCTGTGACAACAGAAAAGAGAAGTACTGTAGGGTGCATGGAAAGATAGAATTTTTAGATTGATTTGGAGAGGAGCTAGCAATGAAGAGGGGACCTGGGAAATGCAGGGAATGAAGAATGAAAGAGAAAACAGCCTAAGATGAAGTGAAAATCGACTTCTTATAGTTACTACATAGTGTCTTGTTATTTCCAGCCATGTGACAATAATACATTTGCCTTTCTTTAAGTCTTAACCATAGCAGGTGGCACAGAATCACAGAGGATTTGGTGGAATCCAGAGATTAATTAACATTTAATCTGAATTGAATTTTCGTTAATGACAAGATTTTTTTTGCTAAAAGGAGAAAACAGAGTACAACTGTTGGGTGGGAGCTAAGGAGCAAAGGGAGGAGAAGGATTTATGGAAGAGAGTCTCAGGGAAAAGGCTGAACATGCATATATGCACATACTCAGCTGGTGAATCTGCAAATACTTTGTGCATTCCTCAGGAGTCACGCTGCTAAACTGCAGATGTAAGAACTCTGCGATTATTCTGTGGCTTCCTCGGTTATTTGATTAAATGAGCTGATTTGCTGAGTCCGAGCAACCGATCAGCCATCGTCTGATGAACGTATGGGCTCCAGGTGATCTCTGTGTCTCTCTCGAAACATTTTACAACATTATTTAATCAGTGGACCTTTCCAGCATAGATGATATAGAAAATGAAAGAATGAATTAATGACAGCGTCTCAGTTGATTGAGTGGGTCAGTTAGGTGGTCACCCATCGATTGTAGGGTTGGTGGTTCCCACAGAGGCTGCACAAGCCAGTGGTGCAGGTCTCAAGCCAGGTGTCAAATGAGAATGGTTGCATCTGGAAGGGCATCTGACGTACAGCCTGTGCCAAATAAATGGGCAGACTATCATCCACTGTGGTGACCCCCCCCCTTACCTCTCAAGCTGAATAAAAGCAGTTATGGTGCACAATACAGACAGGAGTAGAATCTGAGCGTGAATGTGTTTGAGTTTATGAGTATAATGTACAGAATATTGGTGGAGAAGTTTTTTAAAATATTTTTCCCAGCCCGTCTATGATACATGATACAATACAAAGACAGTCATCTTGCTCCTGCCTCCCTCCCTCTGTTGCCTGCAGTCTGTTCCTCTTTCCATCCACTGCTCACCGACCTATGACTCATTATTGCTCTGTGCGAGCGTGGGTCTTGTGTGTTTGTGCTCGTGTTAGCATACTGTACTTGGATTCATCCAACCTCATCTGCATGTGTGTCAGTGACAGTCACTCTTCCAACCTGTCAGATTTCAAATGTCCCAACTGAAAGATAAAAACTTCTATTAGTTCATTTATCATGGCTGTTGTTTCTGCATTTGTGTGTGTGCGTGTTTTGTGTGTGTTTGTTTTTCACACATGATTGCTCATCAGGAACAGATGGTCCTCAAACCCATGTGTTTATTTAGTCAGGGTGGAGAGATAGGTGAGAGGGAGAGAGACAGTAGGATGGAGGGAAAGAGGGAAGAAAGTAAATACATTGAAGTGATGGCAGGGGAGAAAAAAGACAGATGGGTGAACGGGGGGGAGAGAGAAGTAACAAGGAATGGACTAGAAAGAGCAAGAAGGAGAATCACGGAGAGAGCAAGGAGGGAGGGAGGCAAGTTAAAGGGAGGAGACTTTTACTCTGAAGAGTCTTATAAAAGTTTAACTTCATTGCAGGGAGAAGGAGAAATAGTGCACAGAGTTTGTCCGCGTTTGTTTTACAGGGGAGGAGATAGAGATGAAAGATTTGACAGTGAAAGGAAAGAGAGAGTCAGTTTTCCCTCTTTGCTTGCAAGGCTGTTATTTTGTGAGTTTTCTCTCTCCCCCTTTCACTTTCTGTACTTCCTCTCCTCCTGCATGCGAGTATGTGTCTGAAAGCCCGTGGTAGCCATGTCTTTCCTTATAAGGAGTGGGTTTGGGAAGGAATGAACAGAATTACTGTGCAGTCACTCCCCTTTTATTCTGCTCCTTTTTCCTTTTCACTGCACCTACAGTCTATCTATCTATCTATCTATCTATCTATCTATCTATCTATCTATCTATCTATCTATCTATCTATCTATCTAT
>JAUYWH010000015.1:8337512-8404866 GCA_034779795.1 Ctenopoma multispine | reverse complement strand
ATCTATCTATCTATCTATCTATCTATCTATCTATCTATCTATCTATCTATCTATCTATCTATCTATCTATCTATGACAGGTGCAATTTCTCTCCTCTCCTCTCCTCTCCTCTCCTCTCCTCTCCTCTCCTCTCCTCTCCTCTCCTCTCGCTCTTTTAAACCCACCGCTGACCCTGATGCTGCATCTCAAAGTGACTGATTAGGGTCAACAATTCACTCTCGCTCCCCTTCCCCTTCTTTTATTCGTCCTTCCTCTCGTTTATTCTCTCGCCTCTCTCTTTCATCCATGCGTGTTCTTGTCTTCCTGGCTTATTTTCATAGTGCCTGATACAATTTTCTTCCGTTCAGTCCATCTCGCCGTCTTTTGGAACATGATGGATTTTCATGTGTGTCTTCCATTTATTTTTACGTTCCTCATCCTCCACCTTCATCCTCAGAGAAAGAAGAAAGAAGAGAGAGAGTGTTAATGTTCCTGTTGTCTGGTGCCTGAGTGGGCGAAGATTTCTAACTCTTCACGGTCATTACACGCACACACAGTATGACCACTGCCTCCAACATAATGCTTATGTGTGTGACGCTGCGTGTGGGCAGTCCGTGTGTGTGTGTTTCTATCACAGTGTTTGGCTGTTTGTGAAGGGGGTGACTCACTTGGTGAGGGATGAGATGGAGGAGTAATAATGGAGAGATGGTTAATATTGAACGACAGATGAGCGGTGGCCCAAGGCTGGGATGACAAGCGGATGGAAATATTGTCATCATATTCACAAACCGAGTTTCTCTTGTCTTCATTTGTCTGTTTTTTTCTGAATCTGCAGGAATTACTGTTAATTGGAGATTAGATTGCACAAGTGATCATTAATTCGTTTTTTCATGCATTTTTTTTTATTTAATCTTTCCTCTTGCAGTTGAAATTTTAGAAATCCTGAGGTTTTGTACAAGACCAGATCCAGGCATATTTTATAAAAAACATTGCTAAAAAAAGAATAACAAGTTTGTCTGTACAGCCCGGTCCAGGCTTTGAGGTCTTTTTAAAGATAAACAGGATTACTGCTGATCCACGTAAGATCTGAAATATGAGTATCCCGATAATGGAAGTGCTGGTTGTTTCCACAAACAGTGAAATTAGTGTTAATTATTTCAGTCCACCATGACCTGATACATATACATGTTTGCTTTTGCTCTTATTCATACATGTTCTTGTCACAAGAAAACACTCGATGTTCAAATGTTTTTCTAAGTAAATATGATATTCACAAATTTTGACTTGTGAACATTATTGGGATCGAGATAGTTTCCCATCCTATTGCACTTAATGTTTGCTGTATATCAGCTTGAGTAATGTATCTGTCCCTCGCTAAGATGTGGAAGAACATCTGAAGGAAAGATTTGTCTTCTTGATTTGTTTTCTTGTTTGTCACATGAAGATGCTGTCTAGTCTTTTAGTTTATTTCTCTTTGTTGCAGTTGTATACAGAATCGTTTGTATCTTAAAACAAAGTGAAAATCCAAGTGAAGCTGCAGATGCTGTGATAAATTCTTGTTTTACATTGCAGGGCAGGTTTGTGTTTGTACTCACAGTGTGATGTGAACATGTGTGCATGGGTCTGAATCTGAATGCAGTGTGTATTTGCTTTTCTGTGTCTGTTTTGAGTGGCGGCTGACCCCCTTAGTCCCCTAAGGAATTAAGAGTTGGACAAGGTCAAAGGTCAAGCAGATAATGATGACTCAGCAGAAACTGTGAAAAAAAAAAAACTGGTATTCTCAACCTCAGACTGTTTCTCTCTCCTCCTCTTTTCATCCCCCTTTCATTGTTACTGGACACAATTAAAGCTGTGTTTTCTCCAACTTTTCACACTCCCTACTTCTTATCTTGCTCTCTGTTTTTGTTCCTTTCTGATTGCTTCCTTTCATATTTCATTCCCTTGTTTGCCTCACTCTCTTGTTGTCTGGCCTTTCTCAGCTCTACATTCCAGCTGTGAGTATGTGAGGGGCGAATTCTGGCACAAGTCCGTGTGTGTGTGTGTGTGTGTGTGTGTGTGTGTGTGTGAATTCTTTATATTTAACCTTTTACGTTTTGTGTGTGTGTGTTTTCATACTGTATTTGCTTGAGTGCACTAATTTGCATTTCCGCAAGCATGACCGTTGAGGCTTGGGCTTGTGTGTGTGTGTGTGTCTGACATGCTTTTGGATGCTTGATGACATGCTTTTGGATGCTTGATGTGAGTATGCCATTGTGTGTATTTGCCTGATTGATTTCTGTGCGTTAATCCACTGATTACTGGCACTGGCTAAAAGCAATGGCAAACCTATTTTTAGCTAATTTCAAACGTGAGGTAAGAGTTTTTCACACCAAGAAACTGGAAACAAACCATTGGAAACAAACTATAATTACTAATTAAGGAAGTTTAAAAACATATTTAAAGTTAATTAAAGTATTGAAACGTGAAAATATATGATAATGTGATTAAAATCCTTAGATGAGATAAGAAAATGACAAGATTCTATGTCAGAGTTGTGTTAAACTTTTGTTCTGTTTAGTGTGAAGAGTCAGAAAATAAAGACAATTAATGTCTGTTACAGTTTAGCAGAGATCAATAGGAATGCGGCAGCTGCTCATTTTGCCTAAACATATAAAAAAGATGAAGTTGGTAGCGAAAAGGTGAAAATTCTGGGTTGGTCAGTGTCTACGTGTCTGAATGAAGAATCATGGTTGGCATGGAGACAGGTAGATTATACAAAAAGAGAATATTTAAGGGAGGAAAATGATGCTTTCTGTGCCTCTCTGTGTGTCTGTCTTAGAAATGTTGTTATTGCCTGTTTTAGTGCAGTGTTTTGTACATTTGTCTGAAAAATCAGAATAAATCAAATTGATAGAGACAACGTGGGAGAGATACACCTGTCAGCACAAAGCAGATCTGTTGTTAAAGACGGCTGCTGTGATATTAGCTACTGTATATATCTTTTATCTATTTTCTTTTTGTGTGTTTGTTTGCAAAAACATTAAGGATCCTGCCTGTGATCACTTTCTTTTGCTTCTTCTCTGTCTTCCTTCATTTCTAAGAATGACCTGTCTTTGCCCACTCACTCATCTTCCTCTTGCCTTCTCCTCTTATGTTCTTTTCCTTGTCAGTGTTGATTAATAATAGCTGTTGGGCAGTGATTGCATCTCTGTCTTTTCTATTGACTTAAATTTCCTTTTGTTTGTTTTGTCCTTTTTAATCTCCTGCTTGCGCTCACACACGCCAGTGTCTCTTCACATTTTCCTACCTGTATAATTTCTATCTCGGCAAACACACCATGACCTGTGTGGCGATGACCCAGCTGTTGATGCGTTTTAAATAAGCCTGGGGACATTATGGTGACATCACACGTACAAATGACGCATCACAAACTCTTCTTTTGTTTGACTCAGGGGTAGTCATGTCACGTTGTCCTCGGCCATGATGGTAGTGATACTAACCTGCAGACCTACTTCTGTAACGCTGTTTGCTGTCAGGTCCTCTTTTAAAATTTTCATATGTCACTGTGTGGGTAGCATTTCTAATAGTCACTTACTGTACATTTTGTAACTCAAAATCTTATTTCTTTCTCTCCCCAGCATTTTCAGTGCACCATCCAGGCTTTACAAGATGAGCTGCGAATTCAGCGAGATCTCAACCAGCTCTTCCAGTCCGATTACTCAGAGTCTGGTGGCCTTGGAAACCAGCCTATCCCCCCGCAGGAAATCACAGAGGAGAACTTCCTGCGTCTCCATAGCGAGTATGAGCGACAGGCCAAAGAGCTCTTCCTCCTGAGGAAGACTGTGGAAGAAATGGAGCTGAGGATAGACACACAGAAACACACACTAACTGCCAGGTAACAACAGAGGACAGAGAAGGGGAAATCTCTTGCTGCCAGTTATTGTGTCATAGATTTAAAGCTGTACTGTTATTTTCTAACAGGGATGAGTCAATAAAGAAGTTGCTGGAAATGTTGCAGAGTAAAGGCATGTCGTCACGGGCAACCGAGGAGGACCATGAGCGTACAAGGCGACTGGCAGATGCTGAGATGACCATCCACCAACTGGAAGGTCTACTGGAGCAAAAAGATAAGGAGATGCTGCAACTCAGAGAGGTGTGTGTTTGTGGAAAAAAATAAGCAATGTGCACTGAAGCATGTGTGAGGGTATGTCTTTGTGTACAGCCAGATGTGACTCTGCATAAATCATTTCAAACACAGGCGAGGCCCTTGGCTGCTTCCACTCTTGGCTCAGTTTTGATACAACACAGAGAAATCAACACACACGCAAATACACAGGAATGCATAATTTATCCTTTTTTTCTGTTCCTTTCGGCTCGATTTGTCTCGGTTCTAACATCTCTTTCTGCTCGCCACTGTTTTTGTTGTTTTATACAGCAGCTTCCTCTAGTGGTAAATGGTTGTCAGTGACAAGCAGATATTTACAGTTGGATATTGAGCTTTATAGTATACAAAGTCTATGTTAGGAGATATGCAATTTCTAGATTTGTCAGTTTAAAATGTTTACAAATGACTAGTATTTAACCTTTATTGTGTGGAACAAATGCAGTACAACATTGATATCATTTCCCTCATATACACTCTCCTTGAATACTTTCCATGCAGCCTAAACCATTTAGATAAGAGCCACCAGACTGACAAAACAACTGATCTTATGCCCACTAAAGGCACCATGGGATACAGATTTGAGGGAGAAAATATGCATAAACACAAATATGCAAAAGAACAGTTGGTGCATCATAACTGTATAGTAGAAAGCAAAGCTTTAAAATACAATGAGGAGATCCAAAATACTCTCACTACAAATTTTCTGGCCCGTGTTTCTTCACGTTGCATCAGTCTGCTGGACAGAGCTTCTGTTCTTTGACGGTATTTGACAACAGATTGTTAATTTTCCAACAGGAAAACACCTCAAGAAAAACAAGCATAAGCTTATGCAATATCTGAAAAATAAGTTTCTGTATGATTCAAATTCAATTTACAGTAAATGAATAAAGTTTTTATGGACTATTTGTGTTGAGACTTCCTGCTGCAGTGATAACATCATTGATCAATGATAACTCATTCAGACACATATTCACATTCATTTCCCTAATTACCAAACCAGTTTTTCCAGCATCCTACTGTTAGGGGAAAGTTTGTGTGTGTGTGTGTGTGTGTGTGTGTGTGTGTGTGTGTGTGTGTGTGTGTGTGTGTGTGTGTGTGTGAGCATGCTAGCACTCATACTAGTGCCTAAAGCCATGGCACCCTACTGTCCTTTCCGTTATGTGTGTTTTTATGCTCCCTGGCTTATGCATTAGCTCTTTGTTAGCCTCTAAGTGTGTTTCTTTTAAAGGAAACCAGTGATGCATATATTGCTGCTATGTCCTCTGCTCTTCTTTCATTCCCCCCCTCTCTTGCACTCTTTCTCCCTGTCATTTCTTTCTCTTTTTGTGCCTTTTCTGTCTACTACTCTGTGCTCTCACTTCATTTGACGACTGAGTTGTGATATGATAACAGCCAGATAGGATTTTGTTGCATGTATCTCAATAAATATTGGATTTGGATTTTTAAATTTTGACTTTTGAGAATTTGGGGAATTTTAGAAAAAATAAATTTAGTATCGATCAAAAAAATATTGCAGGGTTTTTGGTAGAGGACTTATATTTTGTTCTAGATGACTGTATGCTGCTGTAGAAGATAATAATTGTGGTTTCTTTTCCAAAGACTTAAAGGCATAGTGCTAAACGTCTTTTTTTGTTTTTAATGAAATTTTTATTTTTTTAGATTCTAGACAATTTTTAATTTTAGTTAAACCTTCAAACTAGAAAATCGTTATCGTTAATCGTTAGCCTTATGTCAAGTTTTAAAATTAGATCATTCAAAACAAGGTCGGCAGCTTTAGTCTCTTTGCTCACAGTGTGAAGGATGTGGGATGGACGGATCGACCCAAGGAGGCTAAAAGCCAGTGCCTCTGCCAGAGGGAAACGTCTTATTCCCGCCTCCCCTTCCATCCCCATCTCTGCCTCTTTCCCTGTTTCTCCTTCCATCCCTATCCCCCCTCCTTTCCATGTGTCTCCCCAGTTCCAAGCCTCTCCTCCTTTCTCCCCTTCACATCATCACCCACTGCGCTCCTCTCCCTCCTTCCCCGCACCTTTCTCTCCTTCCCACCGTCGTTCCACCGATCCAGTTGTCTTCCCCTCCTCTTGTCCTCCTCACTATCCCTCTTTTGTTGTCAGCTCCTCTGTCCATCCGTCCCTCCAGCACTCGCCGTCCTTTCCTGCTCCCTCTCCGCGGCCTACACCCTCCATCCAGCCCTCCCTCCATTCTTTTCCATCATTTGATCTTGCCTCCTCTCCTTGTCAAAGACCTACTCCTTCCCCACTCCGTCCATCCCTCCATTCCTCTGTGTCTCTCTCCCTGTCTCCTGCTGACCATCGTGGTGTGTGTGTCTCTCAGGAGCTGCACAGGAGATACGAAGCAGCTCCAGAGTCAACAAAGACCAAGGCCCTGCAGACAGTCATTGAAATGAAGGTAAACATGTCTTGTTATTCATTTTAAGTACGTGTGTACTCGAATGTGTGTGTGTGTGAATATATGCTTTGATGTAGTTGTGTGGACTAATTTTAGTATAATCCTTTTATGGATTAATGGACTAGGAAATAAATTATGTCAATAACTACTCACACAACTATAGTGTGACCACTGTGTGTGGATGTTACTGTGTGTAACAAAATTCTTATTGTGTAAGTTCTTTATTGCTACCAGAGTGCTGGACTATACACTGCATATTATATGGAGTAAATATTTGCAATATTTATTCAATTTTGTAATCATACTATTGTTTTTGTAACATTAAGAATCATGATTGCGGTATTGTTCTTGCAATTTACATTTTTCATTTTCAAGAGCACTACAGAACACACACAGGTGGAGTTCACTGCACTCTGGCTGTAACCATTCCTCCACAATGGAGAATGGTGTAAGAATAAGAGAGAGCCATCCAAAAAATATTTCCACTGTACACAATGGGGGCCAAAACCCACAGTTGTCTCTACTGCTCTTGTTTTTTTAACATGAATGATGCTGATGTCCATCCAGGATGCAAAGATCAGTTCGCTAGAACGTGGCATGAGAGAGCTAGAGGAGGAAGTGAACATGCTCAAGTCCAGCGGAGCTCTGAGCAGCGAAGAGAGGGAGGAGGAGATCAAACAGATGGAGGTCTACAGATCCCACTCCAAGTTCATGAAGAACAAGGTGATGGACACACTCACACTCCCATACGGACATATTTTCTCTGTATGTCTTGAAGGATTGGTAGGGTTTCCACTGATAGATGCAGCTGTAGTGCCAAGAACAAAATGTACGTCATCCAAAGGAAGGAAGTAACGTTATAGTAGGTTAAATGGAAAGAACAATGAGGTGTTGGACGTCTATCCGTTTCTTTTTTTGTTGGCTTTGTTGATGTATTCTCTCAGCATTTAAATATGTTCTAATTGTTTCATAAAAACAATAATAAGTTAATTGAAAAAAAGAACAAAAAAACGTCGCTGTGGGAGCCATGCTCATTAAAACAAAACAGTAATTCTGTCATGTGCGGAGATGAGCCACCTTCAGTTCACTAGTTTATTTTCTCTGCTAGCTTCTTTTTCTTGTTTCATTTGAAATATATTTGTTTTTATCACTATTAGTTTCATACTTTATGTCAAGTGTGGAATGGAGTAATTTATACTTCTTCATCATTGTTGTTAGCCTACGTTTTAATACGGTACATGCCCTGTATCCTGGCTCTATCTTCAGCATGTTCCCATATTAAAATGCATTTAAGATAAAGGGCAAATCCTGAACAACAAACTTTGTTGAAAGTTGTCAATGAAGAAACACTATGAACTTTGAGAAGCTGAAATGTGGCATGGTCCTGCTACTTCTACTCACTGTCACACACTGATATTAGCACATGTGATGCGGGGTAAGTATGTGGTTCTTGTATCCAAGCATGGGAGGTGCTTGGATATGTCACGTGTGGCAGTGGTCAGCGACTGTGGCGGCTGATTTGTTGTGGTCATGGTGACGCCCTCCTCTCCTGCCAGGTTGAGCAGCTGAAGGAAGAGCTAACTCACAGCCAATCAGAGAAGGAGGAGCTAAGGCAACGAGCCAATGAGCTTCAGCGGGAGGTGTCTGCAGTAAGAGACGCACCTCTGTGCCTGTTTGCTCTTTCTTTCTCGCTTTTCTTCCTGCCTCCCTGGTCGACTGTCTAATAGCTTCTGCTTGATTAGAGCCCCCATAGAATCCCAGTAGTGTGACTGTGTTCAGGCAGCAGTAAGAAACTACTACTCTCAAATTATTTGGTTGCTTTGTTGCTTGCCATCACTTTATTGTCCTTCGTTAGTTTAGTTCAGTTAGTTAAAATCATTTATTGTCACCTGTACCAACAACTGAGGTCAATTATCTCACCAATATCACATTTGACCTTTGGGATTAGATTCAAGTTTTATGTTAATGCACATTTCTGGTCAAACTAGTGGCACCTTGAGCTACTTTCCAGTCCGTTGATGAGCAATGTCTTTTGACAGTAATAGTTGTTCCTAGCTGTCTGAACTCTCCAATTATAGGCTTCAAGCTGAGAATCCAGCTGTGCTGCAGTACAGTATGCACATATCTAACCTGCTTGTCTTTCTCCTTGCATGAGGTTTCTCAGCTTGTGGCTGGGATCAGTTTGCTGAGGGATTTGCTGAGGTTTTTATAGGATTGATTTTACTGTGTGGTTTAGGTCCATTTTTTTATGTCATGTTAAGGTAATTCACAAAGTTCACCCCCAGTTGCTCCATTGAAGTGCAGAATAATTTTAACTGCATCACATATGGAAATTGTTTTGTTTTTGTTTTTTTTTACTTAAAGATCTTGGGCCTTCTAAAATAACTGATCCTCACCATCTGAGAGCAGAAGAGTCCAACACTGCCTTTCTTAGCTTCTGTGGGCATCTAACTGTTGATTTGCTTTTCATAAAAAAAGACCAATGTTAGAAACTAAGGGTATTTTTTCAATTACATATGTCCAAAATGTGTCTACTCTAAATCTGATAAATATATAGGGTCTAGTGCTTATAACAGTACCAAGCGCTGTGAGTGAGGATGTTAAGAAAACTGTCTATAATGCTTATAAAGTTCAAAAAGTTGTAGCAGTAAAATGAAATAGTGTAACTCTCTTAAAGTAGATCACTGTGCCCATCAGTTCTGTGCACTGCTTTTACTGTAGATATTTCTTCTACTAATACAATGTAGTTTAGCCTAAAGGCTAAAACCTCAACATTCACATGAAACCAAATGCTCACCTAGTAAGCTTGTATGATTTTTTATAAATTTTAATATAAGCAGACATAAAATCCTCTTAAACAAACTCTAAACGTATCTTCTTTCCACCTCCCCTTCTTTCTCTTTTCATGCTACACGTGTGTGTTACTCAGATGGACCAGGCAAAGCAGGACCTAAGTCGTAAGGACAGTGAGCTGTTGGGTCTCAGGACCAAACTGGACACTCTGAACAATCAGTTTTCTGACAGCAAACAACACGTGGACGTTCTCAAGGAGTCGCTCACTGCCAAAGAACAGAGAGCCGCCATACTACAGACTGAGGTTTAGCTACTCTTTCACTTTGTTTTTGTAAACGTACCATCATTTTCAAATATATCTTTCCACAGACTTTCGTATGTATGTGTATGCACGCAGGTGGATGCCTTGCGTCTGCGTCTTGAAGAAAAGGAATCTCTTCTCTCTAAGAAGAGTCAGCAGATATCAGAGCTGACCGAGGAGAAGAGTACTCAGCAAGGAGAGATCACTGACCTCAAAGACATGCTGGATGTCAAGGAACGCAAAGTTAATGTGCTGCAGAAGAAGGTAAGAGGACTTAAAAATTCATTTGTGTGCACTGTGTATTTTCTGTTTTTATTCCAAACAAAGCAAGTCTGACTCTTACAACAGCAAATCTATGAGTATATGATGTTGTCATGTAGCACCAGAACCACTAGATGGGGCTATAAGACTAGTAGATTAAAAGCTGAGGACGACTGACATGAAAAGAGAGACAGGCGAATAGAAAGACAGAAGGAAACATCATACGGAGGTGTAATGTCGGTACACAGGAATCTGGAGTTACAGGTGCTTTCAGCATAGTTTTCATACTTGTTGTTTTCTGTGTGAGTCTCTCTCCGGTAACACTGTCAGACAGATGGATGGGCGGGAGTGACCCCCTGTCTTTGCTGTCTGATACGCCCACTGACAAGAGTTATACTGGTCAGACATGCTAGTGAAGAGCTCCAGAGAGATGGATGGAAGCTTCAGGCAGTTGTTTAGACTGTTTTGTGAAATAAGATCAAACAAAGCAGCACATAGTTTAGTCTTCCAATCAAGAGCCAGTATATCTCCTGTTATTAAAAATGCGACCTCTTTCTTTCTCTCGACATCCCTCCACCACTCTCCCTGCCCCTCCAGTTGTCACTGTTAAAAAAAAAAAGGGGAGGGGGGGAGTGTGAGCGAATAATTGATAGAGACATTTAAGCAGACAGACATACAGGAAGACAACGAGGGGGAGGAGAGAGACAGGGTGTGTTTGAAATCAGATGCATGCTAATGAGTTCCTCTTGTTCAATAAATGATGACCTCTGCCGTCTTCAAATAGAATACAGTCCACTGTCTGAGAGGGAGACAGAGATGCTGCTGACTCTACTATATAATCTGTATTTGTGATTTCTTCCATTTCCTTTCACATTTTGCATGTGAAAGGATTATAAATACCTTATTTTTTATTTCCAGTTGTATTTCCCTTCCTCTTGTCTTTCCCTACTCGCTCTTCGTTAGCACTAAAGGAACATTACCATGACTACGTGGGCAATTCATGGTGAAGATATTACTCAGATCTCCCATCATCCGCTTCCTTTTTAATTTTAAATGTAATTATTTGTAATGTGTGAAAAACATCATGACATAGATGAGAAGTGTCAGCCAGTTATTCTTTTAGTGTATTCAGGTTCATTCTCACAGATGATTTGGGGACTAAAATAAGACAAGACAGAAGCAATGACTGTGTGGTGTATACGTATACGTGTGTGTTCGTGTGTGTGTGTGTGTGTGTGTGTGTGTGCGTGTGCGTGCGCGCGCCCGCCATCCAGCTGTTGTCAGTTCCAGGAAGTGTAGAAGGGATCAAAGAGTCTGGCTGCCTCTCAATGTCAAGTGTGTGTGTGTGTGTGTGTGAGAGAGGGAGAGAGAGTGAAGTGGGGGTGTCAGTCAAGCTGTCAGACGAATAGTTGATTAATGAGGTGCTGGGAATGTTTTACTGTATGAACGCACACACCCACAATCTCTGTGGTACTGTAAGTGTGTGTGTGCATCACCTGCAGTGGAGTCAAAGGTTACATACCAATCTGACTTTCTTTTTTTTTTTGTGACAAGCTGTCAATCGCTTGGTTTCCTTTCTGTTCGGCAAAAGAAAGAATAGACACTCAAAAAAAAAAGAGGGAGATTGAGAGTTTGCAATTTTGCCACCCAAGTTCACTCATAAAAAGACATTATGTACTGAATTTGTTATTTCTGTGCTGTTCAACTTCTTGAACCATCCATATTTTAATGAAGACCACAAAGTTGACATAATTCCTTATCATGGTCTACGATCTCTGTCTTTCTCTCGCTCTCACACACTCATAAACACACTCATTTCGGGCTCATGGAAAGAGTGAGTCCTTCAGTAATATCTGCTGATTTTGTGTTTAAACAGAAAATTAATCTGCTACCCAATCACTGTGAGAGGAGACAGGAAGAGAGAGGGAGATGGGGAAAGTGTATTAAAGGGTTAAAGGTAGTAAAGCTTGTAAAGCTTAAGGAGAGCGTTTAAATTCCACAGTATAGTGCCTCTCAGCCTTTTTCTTGTGTTGAAAGTCTCCAGATGAAATCGCTCTTTTACAAGAATTTGCCTATTATATTCAACACAGTGTGCTAGTAAAGGCATTTGTGTTTCTCCTTCAACAGAAGATTAATTTGCTGTGAAGTTATTCGTTTTGACTGAGTTTGAGAGTTCACGTTCATGTCAGCTAAAAATCTTTTCCTTCGGTCAACAGGTGACTAATGCATCAAAAACAACGCAGTCTCCTCCTTTTCTCTCTGCAGATAGAGAACCTCCAGGATCAGCTCAGGGATAAAGAGAAACAGCTGAGTGGTCTGAAAGACAGAGTCAAGTCTTTACAGACAGACACCTCCAATACTGACACAGCACTGGGAACGCTGGAGGAGGCTCTGGCTGAGAAGGTACACGTAAACACACACACACACACACACACACACACACACTGCTGATCAACCTCAGGTCAACTGCAGTGCAAGGTTACATTAATAAAACCACTATGGGTGAAACAGACGACCACCCAAGTGATGACCACGTGACTCTGCCTAAATGGAAATTAACCAATAATCACATCGACTGTTTAATTGTTAAATCATTCACCGTCTGTGTTCTGAAACCATCCAGTTCCCATCCACGTGGTTTAAACTAATGGAAACAGAACAGAACAACCGCACCATCTGTCATCATCCACGTAACATCATCCACGTAACATAAGTCACAAAACAGTTCAGAGCCATCTGGATGAAGGAGTTGAACCAGCAACCACCTGTTTTATGGTTCTTCAGGCTGCTCTTAGTGAGGAGTCGACCCTGATTCCGGAAAAACCAACCAGCGACGCCTACACCAATAAGCCACTTTGAAATGTTTGGTGGCAAGATGTTTTTGTTCTGCGACGTGTAAATAAGTTACAGATTCGATCTCCTTTACACTTTTCTCACACACAAGAATCAGGACTTTTAATTTTGTGGTGACTAATATTTAAGGTGTCAGATGGATGTGTGAGGGTTGGCAGGATCACGCAGCAGAAGACTCCTGCTTCACTCAAAACTACTTTTCTCTTCTCTCGTTTTATGACAGATTCTAATGAATTTAAATGAGAAACTGTTTGATATATTTCAGGTGGACTAAATACTACATGTCTAAACCAAATCCTTACCAAAACCTTAAAATCTTAATGTAATGAAATGTCCTCACTTTCCAAAAATGTCCACATTTCACAGATCTAGCACTACAAGAACACATGGAGAACAACCGGTACGCACTCATTGGGCCTTTTGTGATGATTTTGTGTGTTTGAACTTTTGTACTTTCTCTTGAACTGGCCTCTGTCTTGTTCTATAGCTGGAGGGCGTCTATTGTGTTTTAGTGGTTGTGAATTTTACATTTTGCGCCAGAACGTATTACGTGTCAAAAATCTGTGTTGGCTGTCGGATCCTGTTAAAGCTGCCATGTACATAAAGTTTAATATGAATGTTTTTAGTATAGAAATTTGATATTGAGTGACTGTGAATGACTGTTGGAGTGTAAGCGCTGATTTTATTCTCCGTCACTCCCTCTACCTTGACCACCTTTCTCTCCTCTCTCCTTTCCCTCATTTGACTCTTTATTTTTCCATCCTTCTAATTTCCATCCCTCCCTTCTCTCTCCTCCCGCTTCTCTGTGTTTAGGAGCGAATCATCGAGCGTCTGAAGGAGCAGCGAGAGAGGGAGGAGAGAGAAAAGGGGGAGGAGGTGGAGTCCAGCAGGAAGGAGCTGAAGGAGTTGAGGGAGAAAGTCTCCCAGCTGCAAGCCGACCTGGCTGACCGTGAGGTAGAAGACAAGCACACACATCATATCTGTGCTATAACTCAGAAAAACACTCTTCCTCTCTGTGTCCCTGTCAAGAAAACATGATTGATCTATCACTGTAGAACAGACCTCAGATCCTCTCAAAGTCCTCGCGCTGAAGGACGACAATGATAAAACAGTCATGTATCCCTGACAACAATATGCAAAAGCAGAGGCAGAAGGAAAGAAAATGACCAAGCATTTTCCAATACCACGTTTTTACAATAGTGTCCATACCATAAACCAAAATGTGGGCGAAAGACGGACCAGATGTAAAACTCAAACTGAAACATGCAACAAAACTACTCAAGAAAGAACAGATGATACAAAAATAAACCCTATTAATAAAATGACTGACTTTTACAATGAAACTTATCTTGACACACTATATGTCACGTGATTCGAAACATATGGATTTAAAAGGGGTGGGTGGGAAAACACTTCCTGGAAGATAAAATATAGGTATTTGCTTTTTTTTTTCTTTTTTTTTTTGTTTGATTAGATGATCATTGTGTCTGTAGTAGAATATGAAGTTAAAGCCAAAAACAAGCATTCCTTTCTGCACTGCTAAATGTAGATATGGGGTTTGTCCAATAACAGCAATATATATATATATATGTGTACCTAAATAGAATCAGAGTAAGCAACAAGGTTTTCTCTGACCAAAACCCAGTCAAACATGATGATCTGTAGTCTGGAGTTGGTATTGTCAGTCAAGGGTAAAATTACATGTCTGAGTGTCTCTCCTTCTGGTCCCTCTGGCTTGTGTTTCTGTGCCCCTACCAAAAGAGGAAAAGACCAGAAAAGAAAGGGAGTGATAGACTTCATGGTTGGTAGGACTGAGGTGGAAGAGTGAGAAATAACACACATCATGGGAAAAGGCTTTGAATAAGAAGAGACATTAAATCTCCCAATTATATAGGAACACTTTGAAGGATCATTCCAGTTTGTCATGACTTTTATTTTTGCTTTTGTAATGTTAGCAATAGTTCTGTTTAGTAATTACAGCAACATTGTATTTATTAAGTTAATTACTTATATCTAGGAATTTAGTGACAACAGTGGATTACTAACTTTACTATTGTGCTTTTCTCCTCCAGTCCTCTGTGTTGGATTTGAAGGAGAAGGCTTCTTCTCTGGCCTCCTCGACTCTGAAGAAGGACAACAGGCTGAAGAGTCTAGAAATCAGCCTGGAGCAGAAACGAGAAGAGTGTGTCAAACTGGAGAACCAGCTCAAGAAGGTTAGCTATCAGACAGCACGAGGCGAACATAGTGTAACACAGAAACAATCTTCTTTTATGTGTCTAATTTGAAAGTGAAAAGACCATATTGCAAGTGAAGTAAGGAATTATTAAAGCACTTATAAAAACATGAAAATGAGATGCTTTCACAGTGGGAACTAGGGATTTTAAAAATCGACACAGTTTAGCACCAGTCTTAGGCTACATGTAGAAAACAGGTGGACTAAATGGTTTGCAGCAGTTTTTTTTCTGGTGATGGCCAATAAAAGCAAATATTAATCTTAGTGGAGAGGAACAGCTTAACAGAAATGGGGGCTTTAAAACTTAAGAACCTCTCTGTCATCCCTATCTCCCCTTCCCTTTTTCCCTTAACTATTTTCCAAGAGAGATGACTGGTTGTGTGTGTGTGTGTGTGTGTGTGTGTGTGTGTGTGTGTGTGTGTGTGTGTGTGTGTGTGTGTGTGTATATATGTGTGTTTGCATATCACATATTCTCTCCCACACAGCAGCCCATAGAGTGATGTGTGTGTGTCACAGAAAGATAAAGCATGGTTAGAAAAAACTAAACCAGAACTCTTGTGTCTGTGTAAATCGATTGGCATTGTGCATGTGACGCCGTATTTCGTTTTTCTCGTCTTATTTACGTTTCTCCTTTTCGTCCCTACCTCCCTTTCTCCGAGGTTCTTCTTATAATATCGTCAGACACCCAAACATTTCCTCTCCACATAAAGACCTGTAAAAACTGTTTTACTCTTCCAAGACTAATAGGGTTTGTGTATTGTGGGACCAAGGCATGTGCGCACACACAGACACACACAAAGTCGATCTGTCCCAAGAGCAACATTTGCTTCTGGGAAACACACACAGCTGTTCTAACCTCTAAGCTGGCTATAGCTTGTTTTTTTTTGTTCTTTGTTTTATTCCATTTGTTTCTTTTTATCAGCAGAAAGAAGAAAGCCGCTGCTGCTCATTACATTTTGCTGTTTACTTTACAAACCTTTTCATGCTCTTTTTAATCTTAAACCTTAATCTTTAAATCTTAATTAAATGCATTATGCAGGTTTGCGTGTTGGTTTTATCAGATTCTCATCATCATTTTATGGCCACACACATCCAAACACTGGTGTGGGCCCTTATCTGAAGCTTTCTTGTGAAGAAAATTGTGTAATAAAAATAATATAAGCTGCTGACTATTCACCCCTAAATACAAGTAAATACACAAGTACTGTACAACTTTAACTGCTAAACAACTGTAACAATATCTTCAACTGCTTTTTGGTTTTGCAGATTTGTAGATTAAAAATAAAAACTAATTAAAATGTGTTTTTCAGTCTTTCTGTTTGTTTGCTTTTACCAATCTTGACAATTGATTGCTGAAGTCTGCTGTATAAAAACTATATAAAGCTTTTCTCTGGTCGCTTAAAGACAGGTCTGTGAATGTAGTTTTATGAACCAAAGACGAATTGTGCTCTTAAATAGTCTGAAAAAGGCTGTACCGTGTTCGTCAAATCCATCTAACATTTCTTCAACACCTATGTTTGTATTGGCAGATCCTTTCAGTTAGAGCTTAACATTTCAATCAAAGGTGGTCACCTCATTTTGAAAGCTATTGCTGGGTTTATTTTTAATAATTAATTTCTGCTTTAGGCTCAGAGTGCAGCAGCAGAGTCCCAGGCCAACACTGAACTCAGCGAACGCATCTCCTGCCTGGAGCAGGAAGTGACCCAGCACAAAGAGGATGCTGTAAAGGCCCAATCTGAGGTGGAACGGCTTTTGGAGATCCTGAGGGAGATGGAGAATGAAAAGAATGACAAGGAGAAAAAAATTCACGAACTGGAGAGGTGAGTGAGAAGGATAAATATGCATTATCAGCAATGATAGAGAAGTTTTAGAAATGTTTTAAATGTTAAAAAAGTCAAAAGAAAACAATCAGGACAGTCGTTAATACTTTAAACTTTAAGTCAAATTTCTGTACATACGTTTGAAGTCTATGATAATCTTCTCTACACTACTCGTCCATTAGTCTTCTCGTTTTTTCACCCCTTGCTCTTCCTTCCCCTTATCTTCTTTCATTCATCTCTTCCTTTTTTGTCATTGTGCTTTATTTACATGTACAATTGTACATGATGTGATTCTGCATTTGTGTGAGCGCGTTTGTTTGTTTGTGCGTGTGGTACCCATCATACCCCAGAAGTCCCTCTGCTTCTCATCTGTGGCATTCTCAGCAGTCGCGAAAACAGGCCCCTCAGCAGCCAGTGGGGGGGCTGGTGTGGGACTACCTGGGCACGTGAGTGGCTGGTGACTCTGTCAGTCAATTAGACTGATGCACGAAGAAACTCACTTTGCTTGTCAGAAAACGGGAAATGAGAGCACTGCGACAGCAACCGCTCCCATGTGGAAAAGTTTATGGAATAAAACATTATTATTCCTTCAACAGAGAATTGTGGTTGACAGTATCAACAACAAGCTTTGATGTTATATTAGAATAAATGTAGGAAATCCTCAAGTGCAGTTTGATCAGCGGTTCCTTCATTGTCACAAGATGTTTCCGCTTGCTTTAAATAGAAATTCATTACAAGCTGATGTCATGATGATCAACAAGTGTTCTTACAAACACGCCCTTAAAGAACTAAACTGATTGGCTTATTAATTCAGGTTAGGCTGTGTAGAGAAAAATACAGACGGTAGATGAAACTATTCATGAATAATTCAGTTTTTTTCTAACAAACATAATATCATAGCATTTCAATTTGTTAGAAGGATAAAACTGAAAATTAGCATACCTAATCTCGGGCATCTTCGCATATTTTCTGACATCTTATAGTAGAAAAAAATCATTAAATGTTTAATTGAGGGAATGATGAGTTAAATTCAATGAAAAATAGTCGTTAGTTGCAGCTTCATCTTTTCGTAGTGTATCACATTAAAAGAAAATGAAGAGATTCCTCCTGCTCCCCAGCCTTTTTCACATGGGACATAGAGTATGTTCACTAATAATCACCATCAAAGAGTTGCAGCATTGGATCAGTGTTGACCAAACTTCTTTGTTTTGGCTTATCTGGACTGTTTGCAGATTGAAAAAAAAAAAAACCCTCAAGTTCAGTAATCTAGTCGTACTTGCATATGTGTGATGAGCAGACGTTTTTGTCGTGTGTTGCACTGCAGTATGACGAGCCAAACTGCTCTGAAAAGTTTTTAAAATGAGGGCACACTTTGGCATCAGAGTCTCCGCTGTACAGCCTGAAACTCTTTGAGGCTCTGTTCCTGTCAGTGATGCAACTCTTTCATTTAATGGCTCTGTTTTCACGCTTCACTTTTGTTTTACTTTCAGCTGAGGATGCTTGACTTGCAGAGTTTAACACATTCTTTTTCTTTCATCAGGAGTCTGGGCAGTTCACTAAGGTTTCTGATGTCTTTTATGTTAATAAAAATTACAGTTTTATTCTAACTACATTTCTACTTGTCAGTCTATTTTTTCTCTTCATGACCCTATTTACCCTTGATTTTAAAATGCATCATGGGCGATCAGATGAGTGGACAAATCACCGTCTCCAAGGCGTCCTGCAGACTACTTGTGTTTACTGTAGATTTCATTGCTGCTACTTTAGCTAACATACGTCATACAGTCATACATCAACATGCATCTACCTTGCCGTTGGGTGGTCACGCAGTCTGGCCACTCTCACCAAAACAACCACATTTTCCTTTAACGTCCTTGTTAGTGACGCTACATGATGCTTGAGTGTCTACAAAATGTATGTGGTGAAGTGCCAGAACAAGTGGTGTGATTGATCCCATCACAGTCTGGCTACTTCAATCTGGGCGACCGAGGCACATTTTTAAAAACAAGTGTAGACGGGGTCTATGTCACAGTCTTTATCAACTAATCCTAATTTGAATTTGTCTTTCTGTTGTGTCTGTATGTACATGATTGTCTGTCTGCTTGCACGCCTGCCTGCCTCTGTGTTTACGTCTCCCTAAGAATTGGTTTTCTAATATCTGTTGTTCTGTGTTTTTTATTGTTTGTCCATTTCTGTATGAATGGACAACATAATTGTGCTGTTCGGTATGTGTTCATGAAGATTAGGTGATGCATTAGCATTTGCAGTGGGACCTGCACAGACCCACCCAGGTGCTGTGCAGTTGTTGTGCCATCACTTGGCACAGGTGTGCACACACGCTCCAAAGTTAAATAATTAAATCATTTTAGTGTTGTGTATTTTTAAAGTGTTAACTGTTGGACTTTTCTTTAAATGAGATGAGAGGAACTGATATGATTGGCCAATACTGACTCCTGCTCCGACTCCACATGCTCATAAAGCAATAATATATTTCACCCGTCTGCCCCATTGCCCCTGGTTACGGCCTGTAATGCAAATGGCGCTGGTCACAAAAATTGCAAAAAGATCATTGGACTCAGTAAAATAGGGCCCAAAAAGAACGTTGGACGTATTTTAGTTAGAGTAGTGAAAGTAAATTTGTCTCTGAGGATTAGATGGATCAGAGTCATCTATTGTTGTGAAAACTGGTTTGTCTCTCTCTCTGTATGTCTCCTGATGCCTTTGATTTCTGAACCATAGTACGATGTCTGTCTGCACCTTCTCTCTTTCTGCCTCTTTAATCTTTTCCGCTGGTTTATTCCTTGGAAAGAATCTCTACCCACTCCCACTCTGAACTGTCTGTCTGTGTGTTTAGTAGTTTGACTGTAAGATTAATTGTTGTTAACGAATTTAGGGAGAGTCAGTATTTCCTCACTGTGTCTCTTCCTGGCCAGTAGAATTACTCGGCTATTAATAATTCAGCACCTGCTCACTTTAAACTGGTGAGTTTTAACTGTGTGTGTGTGTGTGTGTGTGTGTGTGTGTGTGTGTGTGTGTGTGTGTGTTAGCCACAGGTTTACAGCAGTGCTAAGTTTGTGAATAACATTATAATGTAACTTTGCAACATTTAAATTTGTAGATGAGTGTTAACACTGGACTTTTTAAACTCTTACATAACGTGCATATCATTCTCTCAGTGGATTGCAATAAAATAAAGGCTTCTGTGTAACTGATATTCAATATCTGAATTTTGCAGGCTGCTCTTGGGGAAACTGGAAAGCTATTGAATTTAGGGTTAGTGCTGTGTGTTTGAGTACAGGATCGTACGATAGTTAAAAATAGGATTAAGTAGACTTTTATAAAGAAATGTAACTTTACTGTGAATTTAATTTTCATTAGCGTAAAAACTACATGTGGTTATATTTGCTGGTAGAAGGATACATGATACTTTTTACACCTTCACCTTTAGTGGTTTCCTTTAGCTGTTAGATATGAGGGTAACTATTCCACACTGTGGTTGAGCGTTAACATGGCAAAAACAAAACAGAACCAGAACCATTCTTTGCTTAAGAGCTCTATGCTCAAATGAGCAATGCTGAATGGTTTAATTCTAGTTGAATCATCTGGGATAACTGTCTGTTCCTGTGGTTGTTGACTAGACTCGTCCATTACTGTTCAAATCTGAGAGGTTATCTTGTTTACAGTGACTAAACATGGCTAATGGTTCTCCTGGGAACCAACTAATCTGCGCATAAAGAACGGGACTCTGATCGCTGCTGTGAGTTAGCTTCTACACTGCTGATGAATATATCCTGAGTGCATGTGCAAGAGCTTTTTTATCCCAACTCGCATCTCCACATACTACATGTAACCTACTTAATGATGTGCTTCTTAGAGGACTACAACCCTAGAGAGGCCTTCTGAGCTGGATTTTGATTGCTAAGCTATAAGTGGACAGTGATTTTTCTGTTGATACTTATTTTAGCTCCTGCTTCAAAGCTTAGAATTCAGGTACCATTAAGCCAACAGCAGTTCATCAAAGATGTAAAAATATTGTTTTATAATAATATTATATTGTTGGGAAACTTTCCATGGATAATATTCAAGATGTTTAAGATTGTAATAATATATTGAATAACTGGGCTTTTTTTTCTACCTACACGCTCTGACTATGTAACATTAAGTGTAGAAATGACACTGACTTTATCTCAGGGCGCCTTTGGCCAACTCTTAGCTAGGTGCTAACCCTGAGCTACGGGTGTGAAGCAGGTATATTAGAAATAAAAAGATCGGATGTGGGTTAAACAAGGGTAAAAAATCAAGCCTCTCTCTTTCCCTTCTAGTGTAAATCCAGCTGTACTGGTACCAGGTTATTTATTTCAGTAACTAGGATGGTAATTGAAGCAGACTGAGTGACTTCACACTGAGGGGAAATGGAGCTGAAAATCTGCCCTGATGGCCAAAATAAAGGATTTGGATGTATGAGTGGAAAACAAAGAGAGAAAGAATGAGGAAAAGGGAAAGGAAGGTGGTGGTGAAGGGAGAAAACAGCGAGACAGAAATGAAATAACAGGTGGAGACAGAAAGAGAGAATGAAAAGAAGAACAGGTGAGGAAAATGAAAAAAGGAAAAGGAAAAAGGAAAAAGAGGGAGATCATTTGAGGAAACGCAAGAAGTTTGAGCATATGTAGAGTATAAACCTGAGTGATGGGAAGTTAGATAATTTTATTGAGTGTTATATTGCTGTACTGTGATGGACAATTTGTGTCTGGCGTGCTTTCATTAGCCTGCGTTCGCCCTTTAGGCTTTGCCAGTTCGACCAAACACAAGGAGTTATTGTTAGGAATACTTTAGGGGTCAGTCAATTTAGGAAGTAAATCATCTTCAGGTTTCATTGTTAATATTTGCATTCATCGTGCCTTCACAAGCTTCGCAAATACACAAGGTGTGTACTTATAAATTGGCCCCTGTGAGAAATAAAGAAACTCACACTTTTCTGCGGGTTACGATTGCAGTTTTGTCAGTGTACGTTTAGAGGTCAGGTGAGGTGAGCAGGTGCCTCATAACCCTCAGTGCTGGACTGAATTACCTGCACTTAACCTGTCTATGTGACTGTCTGCCTGCCTAGCTGTTTGCTTGGTCATGCCTGTCTTCCCGTCTGCCTGCAGTTCAATTACTGTATGTCTCTGTCTGTCTCTCTGTCACTTCTGTCTCTCATCTCGTTCCTCTTTGAAGAATGATCAAGCTGACCAATCTAACGCTCAACTCCTGTCTCCCCTATCACCTTTCCCTCTCCTCCTCTGTTTCTCTTTCCCTGTCTTTTATCTTTACGATGCAATGCTGCTTCCTGCTCTTCCCAGTTTTGCCTCAAGGTTAGTACTGCATGCCTACTTTTCTTCCACTGCTCTCTCATCTCTCCTTCATTGTCACACTTCTTGTCCTTCATCAAGACACTCTCTCATCTCTCTTCGTACTGTCATAAACTCTGTTTTTAATCATTCTCATCGTGTCTCTCTGTCTTTAAAGGAGACACCTTGACTCGGTATCTTTCTCTGTCACATCGCAGCCTCTTTGATGAGGAAACGTTATTGTTTCTTTCTTTCACTCTCCATTATAACACTCCACCAGTCTCATCACAATACCGGCATTTGAACTTTGATACAAGCACTAAGTTTAATAACTTCAAATTCCAGGCAACCAGAGCAAACAAGAAAAATGTCTAAGCAATGTGTTGCCATTTTTAACTCGGACAGCTGTGAACTTTTGCTTGGAGGTCTCCTAACTTCTGTTGGGTTTCTGTCTTTGTGGCTCGTCTACAGATCACTACTTTTGGTAAGCTGTTAAAATGACCTGGGATTCAGCTCAAGCTTTGATGAACTGTTTCAGCTGTTCAACTCAAACCCTTTTTTTTTCTGGCCTGAAGTTTGCATATATGTTTTAGTTACCGTTAGAGGAAATGATTGTTCAGTAAATATGAGTCAGGAGACGTTCTGGCTTGATTTCCAGTCTTTATGCTAAGCTAAGCTACTATAACCGGATCCTGGCAGACATCAAGAAAATGTCAAAAAAGTGAATAGATCAAACTGTTCCTTTAAGTATCCACATCCACAGGTTAAGAAAATCTACCCCTTTTCTTCTAGTTTGACTTTTAAATATTCTCATCCACATTCAGGAGGCTGCTCTAATGTGATTTCAACATGCAGAACCCGAAGTCTGAATTTGGTCTTTTCTAATAGACATATCAAAGTCATATTGAAATTTCTCTGACCTACACATTCTGATCGACCACATAATAACCACTTCTTCCTTCTGTTTCCTGCATAAATCTGGCGGTTTGAGTGCTTTGTGCACTCTGCTCTGCAGTAAAGGTCTCCCCAGTGCCAACTCTTTCTTTGCTCATTCTTTCTGTTTCAACCTCTACAGCCACTCTTCCCCCTGCCGTCTTGTCAGCCTTTTCATATCTGTTGTTTTGGTGTTTTTGTGATTCAACTATAGAGGGAGAAATGAACAAAAGAAAAAAGTTAGTATTGCCTTGCTGTCTAGTAGACGACACAAGACTTCTTTGTCTTCTTCTGTCCTTTTTATGTTGTTTTGTTTTTTCTCGTCCTGTCTTTTTTTCCGGTTGTTTTGATCTTGAGCTGAGGAACTCCTTATCCACTGCCAAATGTCTGACATCAAGCTTTCTGTAGCTTAAAAAGGAGTTGCATTGTTTCTTTGTGTGTGTATGTGTGTGTGATCTCTTTGAGGTCCTGTATGACTCTGAGCACTGAGGTGGTGCAGGGATTTGTCAGCTAATGGGTGACAACAAGCAGGTACACATGCACACTCCCTATCACAGGCCATGCACATTGTTTTTGTCTGTTTTTCAAACACACAAATGCACATGCAAGGAGGAATTTGAAAGCTAATAGGTGACAACAGTACAACAGGGACGACTTCTTAGAGCTGTCTAATTAAAAGACCTGTACACACACGAACAGAATCCCCAGGACTGAAAATGAAAAAAAAAATCTGAATATTAAAGAAAATACAGTCTACAGAATGGTTTACAGTAGCTGCTCACTTTCTATTCTTATATTGTATGAACTGTACTGTATTTCACTGGATGAATGTATTTTATGCATCGAGTTCCATATAAAATCTGTATATAGACTCGGAGCTAAGCTAAGAATCTTGTGCTGTTGACTCATCTACAGTATAATCTAGAGTTACGTTCAAAAGATGAATATGAGGCTGAAGAACAGTGTGTCAGTGTTTAATTTAGGGACTTCACTGTGCTCCATGTTAAACAAAGACACTGCCAACATCAACTCCAGCTCTCTGTCACATGCTTACACTGTTACTATTATCTAAACACTCTCCGTTTAGTGTATGGTTTGTTCTGAAGCGTGGATATATCCCATAAATATGATTTATTTTCGTATCATGGTATTTTTATAGTTTAACAGTTTCCAGTGAGCCACACTGTGGTAGTTTGTACACATACACATGGGTCACATAGCTGCCTTACCTCCCTGTTTACCTCACAAATTTACTCATCAACACTTAAAAAATGTCTTAATGTCTAAAACATTTTTTCATCTGTAGTGAACAAGACTAAACTGTAATGCTTTTGGTCATTTCTCCTAGTGTATGTATTTTACTATGTGTTATAGTTTTTATAGGCTTAGTAAACCAAACCAATATTTCCTGTATTTTCAAAGGAAATACTGAATTCCAAATGGTTAAAAGGAAATCCTCGATGTTAATGTTGGGTGAGCTGTGTGTAGTAAACACACATGAGGCCCCCGAGCATTTCTGATTAAATATTTATACAGAAATCCAAATATAAAATTAATATTACCTTAATGTGGGTCCCTGGATATCAGCAGCATGCTAATGAGGGAAGCTGAGAAGTTTTTTTATTTAGTGGAGTTTTAGCTTTAGTGAAGTTTATGGGGTTGTGTGTATATGTGTGTGTGTGTGAGTTTTCATTTTGACTTCTGGTTGCAATGCAGTTTTTCCTGTTCTTTTACATATTTGATTTTAATGAAGGATCTTTGTGCATTTGTGTGTCTGTTTGTGTGTTTACATGCATTATAAGCGTGTGTGTGTTTGGTCAGTATGTGAGTTTTTTTTTTTGGTTTTTTTTTTGAGGTTTTGCAAAATTTCAAAGTGCTGTCGACAGTCTTACCACACATGTTTACAGTATGTGCCACCATGTTGGCACTTCTGTATCTGTGTGTAGATATCAAAGAATGGATGCATGTTTCATTCACGGCTAGATGTTTGTGTACAAATGTGTGTGTGCTCTAAATATTTGTGTGCTATCCGACCAATAGATATGATCTAATACAGAGCAGGTTGTGTTTGGCAGAGTTCATGGCAATTTAGACATGTACGTGTGTGTGTGTGTGTGTGTGTGTGTGTGTGTGTGTGTGTGTGTGTGTGTCAAAGACTGTATAATTGTGCATGTGTGCACGTTGTGTGTTTATGTCTGTGCAGACAAGGTTTCACCACACATTAGTATGTCGTGTTTACAGTGTTGTGGACTGTGAAGTGAACTCTCCTGTGATTCCGCCTCCTCCAGCGGTTTGCAGCAGTTGTTGACAGTCGATTTCAGAGAGAGAGAGAGTAAAGGAAGTATTTTACATATTAAAACAACTTCAAATGGCGCTTTGCCTCTGCTGAGCAGAGCCACAGAGTTCACCAGTCAGCTTGTGCTCTCAAAAGCAGTAAGTGTAATGAAAGTGTTTTTGTGTTTAATTAAACATATAAAATTGAGCATGCAGCTTTTAAAAAGACAGTATTCGTGGACGTCTGGTCTGTTACTCAAAATAGAGAAGAAATGTGAAGTTTTAAAGAAAGGATTTGGCTGACACATGTTTGCTCTACAGGAGAATCTGAACCCATGACACCTTATAACAGTTACATAATAATATAGAGATAATATAAATCTGATACTGTAGGGAACCTCTTCTTTCTCCTGCCTTTTCACAAGGAGGCCACAGCAAAAGCTCCGAAAGAAAACAGTGATATTTATTTATTTATTCTCGTGATTCATGTGCTGTCATAGAATCGTGTTTATCACTTCACCTCAACAGTGACAGGAACTTACAAACCCGCACACACTGAACTGTTTGGTCTGATGGTATACAGATTTCTTTTAGTTTGCTGTTTATATGACACAGGGAAAGTGCCAAAAATCATATTATTAAGAAATCAGAGGAGCCAGGTCTATGATGAGGTTTGTTACATTTCGCACTTTTAGATATCATATGATATTGAAGTTAACAGGTTTCTTCACATTTTATGTAATTGTTAGACTTCTATTGCAGCAGCCTATGATCCTTAGTTATTTTTGTAGGGAGGAGAAGAGGCGTCCACAGCAAAGTAAAGCACAACCAATGGAAGTGGCAAAAGAGGGAGAGGCAGGAATCAGTGAGAGGAAAGGAGAGAAGAAATGGTCCATGGTCTGATGAAAATATTTTATCCGAAGAAAAGCGTAATGTTGCATTTGGAGAGGGTGTGGGCTCAGAGGAAACTGAAAAGAAACAGGAGTAGTCAGGAAAGTACATTTGTCCACATAAATTGGCTTGATTCACATAAATGGTTGCTCTTATGCAAATAATTATAATGCAACATGCAAAAAAATGGGCAAATAAGTGGATGGAAAGAGCAGGGTTGATTTCCAAATTCCACTGAGCAGAGAGAGGATGAGGAGGAACTCGCTGTTATCTGATCCAGATACATGATAGTTACTCATGCAAATGATCTACGTGCTGAGAGGTATCACAGGCAAACAAGTGAGGTTTCAACAAAACGAGTGTTTAGCATTAGCAAAGGGAAAGAGGAGAGAGTTTAATTGGGAACCGAGTGCCAGTAGGAAACATTACAAACTAAAAGTCCATTCCGCACTCGCGTACAGTCACACACATACAGTAAATGTAGCATGAAGGGGGGAAACCTCAGAGAGCTAACCAGATGGTTGGACCGTCCTGGAAATCCTCCAATAGGAACATTCCTGGCTATTTATGACTTGTTACACACTCACACAGGGTGTATAGCACAAAATTGATCCCAAATATTCAAATAAAATTTCTTCCCACATTGACGCTGCAAAGTGAAATCTGCACCCAACAAAGGGAGCGAAGAACATCATAATGCATCTGACTCCACGCTTACTTCATCTGCTTCCCTGTTTAACATTTGAACACAATTTGGTTGTAATATCGATGCAATGTGCTGCATGTGCAGGTCTTTAAAATGCGCACAGAAACAATACAAGTAAAGCCCCCCACACACACGCAGCTTAACACATTGATTACTGTTCTGCAAGCTTTAAATGGCCAGGTGCTGCCGAACAGTTTTCGCTCAGCTGTCTCTTTTCAGTTTTTCCTCCAGCTCTCCCTGTTTCTCCGGATGGTTTGCAATTTGGCCCCCTAGACTTTTTAGCAAACACACTGAGGATTGTATGTTACTATCCTCTGCCAATATTATTTCTCAACTTTTCTGGCAGCGATACAGATGAAAAAGTAATTTGATGAATTGCTCCTATTATTTTGGCTCAACTTATCAGGTAGTTAATGGCTTAGAGAGACAGAAGAGATGAAAGAAAGGGGAAGTAGTTGAATTTGTATAATGTAATATAAATATAGTATAGATGTTCACAATGCTTCTTGAAGAAGTTAAGGTTTACACCTTAGGGAACAAAATATACAGTGTACAGCTCATAAAACCTCTGGTGAGAGACAGAGTTTGCTGTAGATTCCCATCACTGATGTTCACTTTTACTGGTACTGGTAAGTGGAGAAAACTGATTTATCTACAAACCTATAAAATGTTATTTAAAGCAGACACACATGTGCATAAACATTAGCACAGATGATTATGTACTTTTAAAAAAAAATGCATACATACAAAAGACTTAAGGGCAGATGCAGAGAAAAAAGAAGGACTTTTACTGAGTTTGATCAATTTCTAATGTGTTAGCCAGCAGCTTAGTTTTGTCTTACAAGTGTCTTTGTTGGGTAAGTGCCGATGTGTACACATTCATCCTTTGTGTTTGACTTGTCTTTCATCTATGTCATGATTCAGTAGACATTGTTAAATCCTACTGGCATTAGTTTGGGTTAGTCCACATGTGTGCGTGTGTGAAAGGTATGAAAAGTCCTGATCAAGGCAAGCTGGTGTGATAGCTGATAGGTCTGTGACAGAGCCACAATGGCTTTCAGACAACTTAAACAAGGATTAAACACTTTCTCCATCTCATAACCCTGCTTCTCCCATGAGGAATCCCTCTCTTTCTCTCTCTCCGTCGTTTATTCTTGCTTTCTCTCGCCTTCATTCCCCAGATGCTGATTTAGGCTCTACTTCCCGACACCCAGTAATCCCTCTGTGAAAAGACCCTCATATTTCCCTCGGTGGTGAAATCTTAAATACCATCTAGTCGTTGATTCATAGTTTTTCACTGAATTCCTTTATCTGATTTTTGAAATAAGGCACTTACCCTTTATACTGACTGTGTTCAGTTTTATTATAACATTGTAATGTGTCAGTTTGTTAATCCCTGTGTATTGCAGTATCTTAGTAGTAATAAAAGGTACAATGCCTTGAATATGTTTAATGGGACAGTTTGACTCAAACACTCTTCTCCTACTCATTAAGTGTTTTTCTTTTCCTAACCCATTTCTAGCATATTAGAGCGTTTTTAGAGTCACTTTTTTGAAACCTGTCTTCTAATATTATGTGGTCCAAAGGATGCTGACGATACAGTGAAATCATTAGTGATCCTCTATTATAAAAAGGCCACTGCCATGGCCAGCATGTAATTTTGAGAATGTTCTTCCCGTACAACTCATGCTGATTCAGTAATACTGCTGGCCAATGAATGTAGCAGTCAATTAAAATTTAGTATAGTTAATTTAATGCAAGCAAACTACGTCAGTTATAGTTAATGAGAAGCAGTGAAAACTAAATGACTTTATGGAAATATTCCCCATTAAATAATAAAACTAAAAAAATCTTGTGCTGACACCTGTCTTTAGTGCATTTCATTAGTATTTGATAGATTTTGATTATAGGTTTTGTGTTTGTGTGTGTGCAGGCAGATGAAGGACCAGTCGAAGAAGGTGGCAAACCTGAAACACAAGGAGCAGCTGGAGAAGAGCAGGAACGCCCAGCTGATGGAGGAGGCCAAGAAGAGAGAGGACAATCTGAATGAAAGCTCCCAGCAGATAAAAGTATGAAGGGAGGAGGAGGGAAGGGAAGAAGGAAGTAGCTAAATGAGGAAGGATGAAATGAGGGAATGAAAAAAGTGAAACGGGAAAAGTTTCCCTCCTACTTCTCGGTGTCCTACCTTCAGTGCTGTCTGCTATCACAACAATGCTTCATCCTAACGTGACAATTATGACAGGGAGCAGCCCGAGGCAATGTCAAACACACTCACTCTCTTTCTCTCTCTCTCTCTCTCTCTCACTCACACACACACACACACACACACACACACACAAGCAACGCAGCTCTCGCTCAGGGAGTGTGTGAGAGGGAGTCACTGATGAGGCTGATTGACAGGGAGAGCAGATGGAAGGTGGAGAGGAGACAAGAAAATGGTGGAAGATGGAAAAAAGGTTGACGAAACGAGAGGAAAGGTGATTAGTGGAGAAAGTAGAGAGACACACACTAAACTATGAAGTGAATGCTGCGGGTTTAAATGCTTCCTGTGGTGCGATAGTATCTCGTAATTGCCTGGAGGGGTGTCAAATGACCACACGATGAGCAGTGTAGCGGTATAGGGTAGTGACTGTGGCTTTCTTCGTGTTTTATCACCTCTATGTCTCCACCATTATTGTCACCCTTTCCACTCCGAACAACGCACTCCAGATTCTTCTTCTTTCTCATTCATTCTCCTCTTGCTCCTCCCTCTCTCGCTTCCAGTAATCGTTAACCTCCATGGCCTGTCTTATTAGAGGCAGATGACAACATGCTTTCTCGCTCTGTGTGTGTGTGTGTGTGTGTGTGTACGCAAATAAACGCATGCTCCCTCAAGCTATGATTGATCATTGGTTTAAGGAGGTTGGAAGTTGTCAGTTGTGTGTTTGTGTGGTTGGGAGATGAGCTGATAGCTATGTGAGTCACTTAAGACTTATGAGACCGCAGTGGTTACAATTATAACTCTGCGTGTATCAGTTGTAAGTCATTCTCCGCAGTTTAACCAGCACTGAAGACTGTGAATGGAATGTGTGAGTGTAATTTAGACCGTAAATTTTAAATCAATACAATACGAAGATTTAATCCAATTAAAGTCCATCTCAGTCTGCATAGTTAGACACAGAGTAATGCTGGATCCGAGGCAGGATGCAGATTCACAGCACATGTGTTTGAGATGTTCTGAAGGTTTGTTCAGCGCCACTGTAATGTCTCATCATCTGCGTCCCACCCTGTCTCCATCAGTTATGTATTCAACTCTAATTTAACCAGGAAGGTCCAGTGGCAAGAGAGGGGGGGGTGCGAGGTCTTTAGGGAGAAGTTTATTTAGTCATTTTACTTAGAAACAGTTTCATATGTGATGGGGAATTCCTGAGAGTCCTCGGAGGCAGATGGAAATCAGATTGTCTAGTTTGTCTTTTCGCAGCTTATTCAAGTTGGAGGGAGCAGAAAACTGGAATGAGGAGTGTCCAAGTTTTCACTCTGGGGATATGTTCAGCAAGATATGACAGGGAAAGCTTCTGTTAGGCGAAACTTAGAACACACTCTATCAGATATGATGGATGTCAGATCAAGAGAGGTTTTGTACTACTTATGAGCAAGTCAGTTAATTTTCTGGCTAGCGTACATTTAAATTAAACCAAATTCTCCCTAAAGACATTATTAAACCAACAATATAAAGAAACGCTTTGATTACCCAGTATGATATGTATGACAATCAGGGCTGTATCAGACCCAAATAACTTAACTTAATAACAGTCTAATGAAAATCAATTTGAAGTGATATGAAACAAACTAATAGTGACATTTGAAAAGCTGGAACCATTAAATATTTTGCATTTATAGCCATCCTGCAGCTCTAGAGATGGATGTCCATCACTCTGGTCACGTTGGTCCAGACTGAAATATTTCAAAAACCACTGGATGGGTTTTATACAGACAGTCATGGTCACACGCTCATGAAGGCTTCTGAGTTTTTCCTCTAGTGTCATGGGCAGGTTCACATCTGTGATTTTGAGACTCAAAAATGTTCTTTATCTAAATGCTGTGTTATTCGAATCAGTGTCTTTCTCTCCATAGGACTCCCTCCGTCACAAAGATGAGCGCATCGAGGAGCTCGAGGAGGCACTGAGGGAGAGTGTTCAGATCACGGCAGAGAGGGAGGTGGTGCTCGCCCAGGAGGAGCACGCGCGCACACAGGCTGAAAGACAGGTACCACATTAGCCAATACACACACAATTATGTTACTGTATATCTAAGATTAACCCCAAGCAAGTTAACGTGTGACCCAAATCTTTCCTTAAACTCAACCCCAATCATTTAGTTTTTATTCACACAGACACACATTTTCTCACTTTCTAGGATTTCCTTCATTTTACTGTCAGTGTGAGACGCTCGGACCAACGTGCTGTAGAATGAAACGCAAACACACAAACATCTTTAGGGCGACGTAAAAACACTTTGTGACATAGCTAAACATTGCCGTGCCAAGAGTGTCTAATGGAAGTCACAACAGACACACACACACACACACACACACACACACACACACACACACACACACACACACACACACACACACACACACACCCAGTGCCAACTGAGCTCATTCAGATGCTTCTGTGCGTGTGTTTGCCCAGTCTCTCCTCATTTGCAGGAGAGGTAAATACGTTCCTATTTAAAGAACAGTGTGTATTTTGTCCGCTGCAGCCAGCGACACACAAACAGCTGTTTTTGAAACGTACCATGAGCCAACCACTTCAATTTGTGAACTTGTTTTATCTACATTGAGACAGCGGAAAGCTCATGACGGTGTTGAGGGAGGCTCAGAGGGGAAGGGTTTAGTGGATTCAACCTCAGACCAGTGTGTTTGTGTGTTTGTGTGCGCTTGTTGGTTGTTCCCTGGGGTACTAGTGACTTAACAAGGCCATAGAGATGGGAAATGTTCCTCGGTTGGGTTTTGACAAGTGGGAAAAAACAGTGTGGGCTTTAAGGATGAAAGCTGCCCTGAGAAAACATGGGCCGCTGTAGCTGTTGGCAAAACAGCTGGACTCCATTGTTATTACGGTCTCTAAATGTTGGCCGTCCTCTCTGGCCTTTATGTAGCAGACGGCTTCTGGACAGACGCATAAAGACAGGCATGCAAACAGATGTTTTACTTTTGAGGCCTCATCTGTGGTAAATGTCAAACAAGTGCCACAGTAGAATTCTAGATAGAGAAATGCGGTAGAGGAAAGACAGATCAAGGGTAAGAAAAAAAACATGATAGACACACAGTTCAAGTTTATTCAGGAAGTTCTGGCTGTCTGGCTCTTTGTTCCACATCTCTATACAGTCAGTTAGCCACAATTGATAACTTCGTTTTCTTTCCAACACATTTATACACAGACAATTTACAGCACAGATTGACGAAAGAACATATGTAACGATGTTATTCAAGTACTTCTTTCGAAGGTCGTTATAGAAATCATGATACAAAAACTGCTTCTCATTATCAGTGCATAACGGAGTATTTACACATATTGGTTGGTCATTGACTAGAAGAGTAATGCATTCTACCTGAAGGTGAAACAAACTCTTTCAACCATGGCTCAGACACGGAGAACCTTTATTTTAGTATATCAGTTAAGATCCTGAAGTTTTCTAATATTCTAAGTACAACAGTAAAACACGTTTTAAATTAGACACTTGACAGGTTGGATTTTCCTTTTAATGTGATAAAGCATTGATTTAGATATCTAACTCTCTGGCAGTCTGACGCAGCTTTAAGGAAAGGTTTGGAAGATGTGGATGTGTTATCTTGAAGTCAGGAAAAACGTTTTATTTTGCTATTATTTAGATACTGTGAAGGCAGTTTTAAGGGATATAACAAGAGCGTGAGGGTTCAGGTGTTTGAGGATTTAATTGCTTTCACATAAGCAGAGATGCCTTTTGTAGCACTTGAGCATTAATAAATACATTACTTCATATTTTCCCTATATATACTACACATAGTCTGCTTCACCATAAGAACTCCTGTTGCACTCTTACCTGTGTTTTGACCAGATGGAGCAAAGATCTAAATTAAAATCTTTGGCTATAATTTCTGGTACCAATAAGTCCCTGGTCTAGGCGTAGTTGTTTTTAGTGGCCCAAGATTTATTTCTCAGGCACGGCTGACCGTCACTGAGGAGCAACTTGTGGCTTAATTATAATTTCCTTAAACGAAAAGACATTTGCAGAGTTGCAGATTTGGGACCTCTATCAGAGTAACCCTGCCTGAAGTTTCACATTTTCACAATCCTGGAACATATAAAAGAAAAATGGAAAAAATCACATCCAACATGTTCCTCCTCAAGCTGGCCGTGTTTAATTTGTATATAGTAATTGTGCCAAGGTATCACATTTAATTTGGGAGCAATATATTGAAACGGTTCAAAATGCTACAAGTGACAGATTTAATTAGACAGAGCTGAGGCCATTTAGGCCAGGATAGGGTGCTGGAGAGCGTTCTCGTGCTAAAATGCTTTAGTGAAGGAGGAAGGAGCTGAAACGTGTGGTGAGCTGAGATGGCAGCCAGACACTGAGTGCAGTCCTCACCCAACATCAACACTAATTTGGCCTTTCAGCCTACACACATACGCACATGTGCACTTGGTGCTCACAGACAGGCTAGAAATACACAAGACAGGGTCTCGCATACATATACACACATGCAAACATGGTGTAAAGAAGTGCTAACTGCTATTTAAACAGTGCACCAACACAGCACAACATAGCACTCAGCAGGAGCCAGATGGACGCAACTTTGGTTTTCTAACGGGAAACGTGTCTTTATATACACAAGTAAATTGTAAATAAATATTTTTTTGTTCCCGTTTTACAGCTGCGTCACACCAATTAACCTTTCACATAATGATTTATAAAATGATGAGAGAGGGAGAGACAATTTCCTCTTTTAATGAGGACGGCGCGTTCAAAGGCACAAACGTTGCTTATTATAGCGCTGGCACGTACACATGCAAATGCAGCCAAACCAGGCACATGCCACACACGCCATGACTACATATTGGAAGACACATCTTTAGTATGCAGCCATATATTGACTGTGTGCGTGTGTGTGAGTGAGAAAGGGACTGGCGCATGAATAGGGTTTATCCAGCAAAAATGGTTGACCACATGAAAATATACTAAATGTTTCTGCTAGACATGAGTCACTAGTGCACATGTGAACACTGCAGAAAGGTGTGTGTGTTTGTGTGTGTGTGTGTGTGACCGAGAAGTGAGTCAACAGTATGACACACTCGCTGTCGCTAAAATAAAGACAGGCGTTCTCTTCTCCAGCTTTCCATCTTTTAGACAATTTTAATCCTTGAACTCACTGCACCTTCTTCTTCTTCTTTCTTCCTTTCTTCCTCCTAAAATAAAACTGAAATCACTACACACAAACACACTCATTCTGAAGGGCTTTCTGTCCTCTCCCCCAGCTCCTTCTTTTCCAGCCGGGCCTTGTCACTCCTCAACCCATCACCCCTCCTTGCATCCCTTCATCCCTCAATCTCTACATCTCAGATGTCGGCCAAAGGCCTTTCTCTCCTCCTCCTCCTCTCCTCCTTCTCCCGTTCTTTTAGATTACTCTCATCTGTCCCCTCTTTTCCTTCTTAACTTCTCCTCTCCTCTCCTCTCCTCTCCTCTCCTCTCCTCTCCTCTCCTCTCCTCTCCTCTCCTCTCCTCTCCTCTCCTCTTTTTTAGTCTTGTCTGAATTGCATTTTTGACGCTGCCTGTGTTTCTGGCTGATCAAATGTTTGCACTTATCTCTCTCTCTCTCTGTCATACTCTTAGAATTTATTTATCTTGCTTTCACTGCCTCACCCTTTTGCTGTACAGTTTATCTTTTCACTTGATCATTTTTTAAACGTTTCTCTCCCTCCTTTCTCTTCTTTTCCTCTCTGAATGTTTGTTTTAATTGTATCGTTGCCTATCTGTTCTACTCCTAATCACATTGTTTATGCGCTCTTTTTCTTTTTTTCACCTCTTGATTTTGTCCTGTTTTCATATGTCCACCCTTCTAACCCTGTGTCCACCTTTGGTCTGGTCCTATTGCTGTTCAACTTCTCTTTCCTTCCCACACTTTTATTTACAACACACTCTCTGTCTTGCTTGTATTTTGTATCCATCTTTTCTCCCCCATCATGCCTCCACCTCTCTCCCTGTCTTTGTTTTCTCCCATCTTTTCCAGTGTCTCTTCTCTTCTTGTATACAGCTCTCTCACATTCCAATTCATGAGTTCACCACAGCCGGCTTTAGGTGGTCAAAGGTAACAAACATCACAGACATCACTTTCTGCTTTTTACTGTACATTTCATCAACCATTTGTGTCTTCACCGTTCTGCTTTTTCATTCACTCTGTTCCATCTTTTTTTGTAGTGGACTGCAGCATTTAAAGTTGACACTTGCTGGCTTTTACGTTTTACTCAAGCATCTGTTCAGTTATTCATGCTGATATCACAAACCTGTTTTATCCAGTACAAACTGCATTACATAATGAGCAAGCTAAATGAAAACAATGTATATATTAATAATGTTTTTTATTTGTCTCCATGCCTTTCTCATTTTATGCTCCATCTCTCCTCTCTTCACCCCCATGTCAATCTTCTACTTGATTTGTACCAGATTAAATGTCAGCTCTGAGAAATCAGCGTGCAATAATATTCACTGTGATAACACTCAAAAATATTGTTGATTGGGCTCCGCTAATGTGTAACATCTTCAGGTTCAAGAACAACCTGAAGATAATGATGTAATATCTTATGGAAAGACAGTACAGAGAATGCCACAGCCAGGAACCAGTTGGTTCAAAGAATGTAAGATAATTAATTGTCAGATATGATGTAAGAACTGGTGAACGACAGGAAAGTCTGAGAAAAGTGTTTAAAGAAAGCAGGAGCAAGACTTCATCAAAAAAAGTGATGCGTTCTTGAAGCTTTGTTAGAGCCCTGTCTTTATTTGTCGGTGTTTTCACTTAGATGGCAGGACTGTTGTTATGTGTGTCCTCCTCTCTCTGAACAGGAGATGCTTTCAGATACACCTAAACGACAGAGCTTTACTTTTTTCTTTATCTTCATTTGAAATGATTGGAAAATATGAAGATTTATAGATCAGTAGGTCACATTAACACACACAAACAGGGGAAGACACACTTATAAACATAAAGGCTAACTAAAACTGTGGAAAACAACAGTGAAAGAAAGAACTTTGGACAGAGATATTAGAAATATCCTGTTTAAATAAATTACTTATAATGTGTGTGTGTCAGGTGGAGGATTTGCTGGTTGCCATGGAGAAGGTGAAGCAGGAGCTGGAGGTGATGAAAGCCAAGCTGTCATCAACTCAACTCTCACTGGCCGAGAAGGAAGGTCACCTGACCGCCCTGCGGGCTGAGAGGCGGAAGCACCTGGAGGAGGTTCTGGAGATGAAGTAAGGATTAAAAAAACACACGTCCTAATGCTTTTATTTATGTTAACATGTAAACCAGCTGAACATTAACATTGACTAAGACTTACGTAATTTGTCATGTTCCCAAATAATCAACGCCACATTATTTATCATACATTTTCCATGCCATAATAGTTTCATATAGTTTTATACAGTAACATTTCCAACCAGATATGCAGCGACCCTCACGAACAAACGTCAACGCTTCACCTGAAATTAGCAACTCTTGTGATATCGTTTACGTTAGTCTTCCGTGTTGCCTCAGGTCCCCAGGAAGGTGGTCACTTTGATGTGATCGTCACACGGCACCTCATCAACTCTCTCATTCCTCTTTCTTCTTTTATCTCCTGTTTCTCTCTGCGCTTTAAAGCCACAGACGTAAGTAGTGTGCTAATGCAATAACCGTGTACCGCTGTCCGGCTCTTCATGTGATTGATTACATGCACAGACACCCGCACACATCCATGCACACACTGTAAGTCACTGTAAATTTTGATGGCATTTTAATTGATGGGTATGTATTTTATGTGCAACTGAGAGGAGCCCATCTGTCTGATGATTCTGTGTATTTTCTGCTGTTTTATGTCCTCTCTGAGACCTTACAATGAGGTCTAATTTAGTGGAACGATGCTTTGGGCTGAAATAGAAGCCAGCTAGAACGTCTGTGTTAGCATGTCCAGCCTGTTTATACACACTGTGGGACTATCTTTTACCGTGGCACCGTTGGCAAATGGGATCATGCACTGTGATTTCGTTTTCTCTCACTGTATCCGACCAGTGTTGCGTTTCTTAATTTGTGAGGGACAGACAGAATGTGTGTGTGTCCAACAGCATCACCAGTCACAGTCCTGCTGAGCAAGTAACAGCCCATGTGATTTTTCAGGCATCAGCGCTTCAGAATGTGTGGCCTTGTTTTCATAAGTGCACATGTTCCCAGCGCTGATTTATTTCATCAAGATGTGTGCGGCGTTCCTTCTAGGAAAAAAAAAGATAAAATAATTAATTAATTGACAGTTTTACTGACCTATGAAATAAAATCTCTGGTAGCAGGCTGTGTAGAAGAGCGTGTTGCTCACTTGTTCCTCCATCTGTGCTCAGTGTTTCTCCCCCCACAAATATTGATTGTTAAAGATATTACTTATTTATCGTCGACACACAGGGTGGAGTTGGAAAACGGTTTTTCTCTTCAGTGCTTTTTATTGTTGATACTTTTGAGTGTTGATAACACTGTTGTATTCTGCTGTTTCCTGTTTGTTTCCTCGTTAAAATCAATCCACCAGGAACATGCTGGAAATATAAGATCCCTTGAATTTTGATGCAGCAGCTCATGAAGACTTGTGACATTTATATGTGATTATTTGATACACACATACAGCACTTTCAATTCGGCCTTTACATAAATACATGATTGTTTTCAAGATGCAGAAAGATATTCTTCCCACTTAATGTACACCGTTTGGGAATTTTCCCCATAGTGAAAAGTTGCGATGTTTCAGGTAGCTGCTACTTGTCTTGCTGTGATTTATGTACACGATGCCGTTGCTCATATTTCTCACAAGACGTTAGGGTTTGGTCAGCAGATACATCATTTGCTTCTGGCTTTCTCCCACATGTAAAGCACGAGATGTTAAAGGCGGCTGCGACCTGTGTGTCCATATATCTCGGTGTAATGCACATGAAACTGTCTCTGCGCACACAGGCTGCCGTAACTCTTTGGGGTTTGATGTCTGATTTGCTGCCCAGTTTTACATCGGTGTAAGGTTTAATGTTACTGTAAGTCATGATATATGATACGACATGTGTCAGAGTGTTCTGGGACAGACATAGAATATATTAACACACAAGCACACACTCCCACTCCCATGCAGAAATATATTCCAAAGACAGCTGGAAGAACACACATTCCAACATTCTGTCTCACTTTCTTGCATTTTCTTGTGCCCTCCTTTTGCTCATGTTATTGCTTCACATATTGTAATGTAGTTGTTAGGGTGTCGGTCTGTCTTTGTGTTTTAGTTTTCATCAGCTGGTTGCAAATGTCTTCTTGACTCCAGCACTAGACCCCAGCACTGCTAAACTCCAATTTGTTCAGGTCTACTTTTAGTACAATATAGGTAGCACAGGCATGTTTGGCTGCCAAATGTTTACTGATGTCCTGACTGCTGATAAAAAAAAATCAGGATGAATTCTAAAGTGTACAGGACTATAGTCTGTACTAAGATTCAGCCAAATGCTGCAAAACCCATAGGATTATACTTCATACTGAAGATGGATAATGAACCAAAACATACAGCAAAAGCTACCCAAGAGTGTCTCAAGGCAACAAAATGGGATGTTCTTCACTGGGCAAATCAGTCACCTGATCTCAACCCAGCAGAGCGTGCTTTTTCTTTTTTTCACCGAGGACAAGATTAAAGTCAGAAAGACCCACAAACAAGCAGCAGCTGAAGGCAGCTGCAGTAAAGGCCTGGCAAAGCATCTCGAGGGAGGAAACTGAGTATTTGGTCATGTCCATGGGTTCCAGACTTCAGACAGTCATTGACTGCAAAGGATAATTTGCAAAGAATAAAAGGCAATCAAAGGCAATGGGCATGAGCACGCACATGACTACAATATAATCCAGAAGGCAGAAAATACACACACAACAGAGCTACACACAGATATACACATCTGTCCTGTATAGCTCCAGAGTGTAACTTTCCCAATGATAAATCATCTGGAGCAACCTTCGCATGTACACACACACACACACACACACACACACACACACACACACACACACATTTTCTCTGTGATATATATTAAATATGCACAGGCCCGTTTTTTTCCTAGCCTCGTGTGCCTGTGTGTGTTTGTGTTGTCATTTGTTTGTACAGTTTCGGATATGGAGGTGTGTATGTTGAAGCCAGCTGGAGGAATGTGCTGACAGTGTGTGTGTGTAACAGCAGGGTATCAGGTCTGAAATCCCAATCTGGATGAATTAAAGCGATGTTACTCTCTTCTGTTCTGCTTTGATGACATTTAAGACACACACCCCTGCTTAAGCTGTGCTGTGTTCTCTGTTTGTCTTCCTCTCTTTTATTTTTCTCTGTAGGTTTCATACACACACATGCATGTCATAGTGGTGCAGGTACTGTTTGTGTTTGGACTATTTGTAGCATCCAGTGAGTTGTGTGTCCAACAAAACGTTATTAATGTGAGACGTTTGGCTTTAGAAGTGTTTTGAAAGGTGGAGAAAGGAGTAGGTTGTAGTCAAGTCGAGCCCCAAATCACAAATCATAACGTTGCCTTATAAGGCTTTACAATCTGTTCACCAACACCATTTATCTTTAGACATTCTGTTTGTATTGAGAAAAACTCAATTTCAACTATTTCCAACTTTTCTTGTTTTATGATTTTTACTGGCGTGTTCTTGAAAAAGCTTCACCACTTAAATCATTAAATGTGATAAAAACAGATCCAGCCAACACAAAAACACCCACACTGAAATGAAACATTTTAAGCAGTCGAAATCTCACATGCTTTATTATAAATAACGTTTGATTTTGTAGAGACTTCTCTTAAACATCAGTTTACAACCTTGTCGTGCGGCTTCGCCTGAGAGACTTTGGTCTTAGCAATTACATCCATAAGACACTGAACATATTTTCAACAGACCTTAGACTGATGGAGTTTGCTGATTTTTTTAGAGTAAATGTGGAAAGTGACAGTTTTATGGAAGATCACTGAGGGTATTTTCCATTATTTCGAGACATGTTTTAACTTAATTCTTGCAATCACAAGATCAAATTTTAATGGAAGGACTAGTATATTAAGATCATGTGTTTTACTCATTAGAACATCAACATCCAAAGCCATATGCCATAAATTCATTTAAGATGAGGTACAGCACATGTTTCTTGATTTCAAAATAGTAAATTGAATTAGTGCGAAAACGTTTCGATTTTATTTCTGACCAGGCTGCGAGAAAAGAAGGAAAAGGTGGACAAGAGGAGTGACAATGGCCAAAATACACAAAACAAGAAGAGGAAAAGGGTGCAGAGTGGACAAAATGAGGAGAAGAGAAAATAGTGAAGGAGTCAGGGAGGGAGACAGTAGGAGGATAATAAAGTGAAAGAAAAGAAGCAGAATGTTTTTCTGGCAGAGGGAAAAGAAGGGAAAGCAAAGATGAGAAGAGGAGAAAGACAGCTGTCCAACAACAACTTAGTCGAGCCAACAAAACGGCGTGATATCCTGAAGAAATTATATTGCCTCCATCTCCTTCTCCCTCGCTCCTTCCGTTCATCCATCAATTTTTTCAGACTGCAACATATATTGAATGTATAACCACTTACGTGATGCTCTCCTCCCTTACATACATGCTACAGTACGTCTTTCTTCACTTTATGCACAAAATTGTCAACTAATTTACTGTTTTATTATTTTTTACCAGGCATGAATTATGAATTTTCCACATTTTTGAGTTTTAAAATCAGAATCTATTGCGGTAAAGGTTTAGAAACGTAAAACAGTGAGACAGTGTTATTTATTTGTGAGGTTGTTATGGAGATTAAAGGAAATGACTTTTAGGCTTAAAAAATCTGTTTATTACAAAAGACTGAACACTAAGGGAATTGCAGTGAAAAGATGCTGCTGTTCAGAAACAGGCAGTGATACACTAGACAATTTTTTTGGCAATGCAAACGGCCAAGGCTTCCAGCAACAGGCAACAAAGTCAGTCACATTACTTTTGTTTTCTCTAAAGAGAAAAATAACAAGATATTTTAGTTATTTTCTTATTGTGTGGAAGTTTGCCTCAAGAACCAGGTAATAATAAACGATTGTGGGGTAATTAACTTAAAAAAAGAATTCTGTAAACTCTCAAACCTCAAAACTAAGCTCTTAGTAGATATGATCTTTAAAATAAAAAAATAAATGTTGTCTCAGTCTTAACACACGCTGTGTCTGAGATTTCTGACAATCTCAACTGTAGGAAGCCTGTTTACACATAGACACTGTATTTTGCACCACTTGTACAATTAGACAATGAAGAAAGTCTGCAGGAGCAGCAAGTTGCTGCTCCGCTTTCAGCCTCGTGAGACACTTGGCTGATGCCTCAAGGTGAACACTATAAATTCACTTTATTTCTCCTTTGCTCCTCTGTTCTTCGTTTTATCTCCCTCTCAGCGTCTAACCCTCAAACCTCTCTCTGCACCCCTTCCGCCATCCCTGCCTTCATTCCTTCCGTCCCACCTTCGCTGTATCCCTCGCTCTGGCATTCCTTCCTTTCATCTCTTTCGTCCTTTTTCAGTTTTCATTCCTCACGTCTTCTCTTCCTTCTATTTCTTCTTGTTTTTTTTTTCCATACATCTTGTTCATTCTGACGTGTCTGGAAACAACATTATTGCCTGATTTCAGTCTTGCAGGCTGTTTTTCTCGCTGCCTGTCTGTGTCTACGCTTTTATCACTACATACTGGAACTAACAAATTATGTGTGTGTCTGCGTGTGCATTTGTGTGTGTGTGTGTGTGTTTAGTCAGAGATCCTATTTCCAACAGCTGTGTCAGTGCATCAGCAGCTTTACATCCGGAAAGTCGGCACTAACGGCGACTGCATGTGTAATGTCGGATACAAACAGACACACACACACACACACACACACACACACAAACAGCTATCCTATCACTAACAATAGAAGGACATGTTGCCTTTAGAAAAAAGCTGCACACAGAAAAAAACAAAAGACAAGACAGCTTAGAAACTCTCACTCCCATAGGATGACTTGAAGATCTGCACACACACAGACACACACACTTGCATACATAAAAATACATCCTCCCACACAAATACATGTACACATGCTTATGGCATCAAATCAAACGCAGAGACAACCGCTTTGATCCCCTCAGACAACAATGAGATTAATTCACAATGTGCCAAAGCCAAGTATGTGAGTGTGCCTGTATGTTCTGTGTCATTTGTGACAGACATATTGAGAACTTAGTATGACAACAAGGGGCACAAGGTTTTGACACTTAGTCTTACAAGCTCAAATCAGGGTGCTTCACTCTGTGCCTCATTCCTTTCTCCATTTGTTGTTGCACGCTCTATATTTGCCTTTCTTGTCCTCTTCTCACAGACTTTTGCTGTCTTCTGTCCTCTTTGATTTTTTTTTTCCTCTCCCTGGTGAGAAACTGTGGGAGAGATTGGAATCGGGGAAAATAGAAGCAATAAAAGATGTGCTGCAGTCAGAAGTTCTGCTTAAATAACAGGGTTTTTTGAAAGTCTCTGAAGCCTTGCAAACCAGTGATTTGTAGCTGGGTATACAGCAGAAAAAGACAGAAAGTCTCCTTTTAAAATGCAGCCTTTTTTGTATTATAATGTGTATTGCTGTTGCCTCTCTCATGCCAATTAAGTAGATTGCACTGAGCGGAATTAGAAAATAAAAATGGGAATTAAAGAAAGTCAACGGAGGCGAGAACAAGAGCAAAATGTTCTGAAAGATGGTAAGCAACCAAACAAATCAGAACCAAAAGAAACAAGTGGAGAGAAAGAACAGATAAAGGAAAAAAGGATGCGGCAAAACCTAAACTCGGCTGTTTTCCTCAGCTGATTACAGGTTGTGCGTGCCAGGCCATCAAACAGACCATTAAACAGCAATTAAAGAGGGAGGGGGAGCAATGACGAGGGAGAACATATCAAAAAGTAGAAAACAAAACATGTTTTTTTTTTCATAGCCTCTGATTGTACGTTGTGAGTGCCAAACGATTACATTTCTGTTCTGGAAATAATGAAACTGTAGTAGATGGACAGGCATAGGAGAACTGGACAGACTAGTGATCGGTTTTGTTTCATGTACCCTGGAAAGAAAGGGCAGTAGCGAACATAAAAAAAAGACATCACAGAGTTATAGCCTGATAGCTCTGACATCAGCAGTATAATCACAGTTATAAATTAATGGACAACTACAATGTAAAGATTCTGTTTCCATTTTAAGACTTTATCCTCCTTAATGGGAAAGTTGGCTCGCTGCGAGGCATCGAAATCAGTGGATACAGAGTAAATGAAGAAACTAAGCGCATAAATATACAAGATAAATGAAATGGAAATAGAAGCAGCGGGTTACGTTTCAGCCAAGTTCTAATAATAAAATCAATCATCGAACCAATTAAGCTTTATTTGGCTCTTAAAATTGCAAAGTTAGCTGTTGAAGACAATGAAAATAAATGGACTTTTATAGTATTTTGCAGTAAGTGTCGTGCAAATGTAAAATCTTCTTTTAAGTGCAATATATAAAAACTGAATATGTGATTATTTTTTTCTGATAAGAAGGAAAGCAGCTCGTGCTTCTGTATGTGTTTAGGTTAAATGATAAATAGAAACACTATGGGAATATTGGAGTGTGTGACTTTTAGTTTTCTCTTTTGTCAGTCAGTGTGTCCGTCACTCACACTGTATGTTAATATCTTCTAAAATGTACAGTATGCTTTGGGAGTCACAGGTGTCCAGTAGTGTGACTGGTTAGTTACAGGAGTGAGTTGATGCTGACAGATTGTAAGCAGATGTCTTGGTCTGTGCAGCACAGCGTAGAAATGGATTTACTGTAAAGACGAAGCAGCATCTTCAGTCACATCATCTTTGTGTTGTTGTGTGTGGTCCCGTGGAAAGAGCACACTCCCGCGGACCATGGATAATGCATTTTTACACCTTTCTTATTAGTCACAGTGTGTGTGTTTTTAAACGTGTGTGAGAGACATCCAGAGAAAGAGAAAGAGGTGAGGGAGCACGAGAAGAGAGTGTGTTTTTTTTTAGGAGAAAAAAGGGAGCGAGGAAAAGGGGAAATGTGTCAAGAACAAATCCTCATTCTGTCATGCACTAGTCCCACCTGCCTTTCTCTCTCACACACACACTCTCTCTCTCACTCCATCACTGCCTTTGTCTCCCTACCTCACTTTCTCACTACTCCTTCCCTCCCACCCTCCATTCCTCTCCCCTTCACGTCTCTTTGATTTGTTTTCCCTCCAAATCCTCCAGTTATTTTATTCCCTTCCCCGTCAGTGCGGTTTCTTTCTGTTTGTGTGTGTGTGTGCGTGTGTGTGTGTGTATGTGTGAGCCTTCTCGCTGTCTTTCTTTAAGCCTCTCTGATGTACAACAGCTCCTTGAGGGGAGCTTTTCTCTCCCTCTCAAACACACTTACACACACAAACTTATCCTATGCACCAGTTTTAACCTATTTCCATAACACTTTCTTTCTCTATGTTTTTTTTCAGTTCTCTCTCATGGTCTCTCACTCCTTCGTCTCTCTCTCCATACTAAATCATTTATGTCCAGCGTCTCTGACCCACTTCCACTATGGTTTAACAGACACACAGACAGCCTTCAGAATGATATCCCACGTTCCTGCTGTTCTCGGTGTGTTGATTTGCATTAAACAATTGGACGACTTCGATCTAAGCAGCATCAGTCTGTCGTAAAACAAGGTTTCTAACAAGTCATGATCGGACTGCTGTCTGACAGCATGCAAATCAGCCTTCATTTACAGTCCAAATAAACAAGTAAAGTTTCTAAATCAGTAAAAACATGTTGGTTTGTGGCATTGAATAAAAGACTGGAGGGCGGTCTTAACTGTAATTACGATAATCATTTTATCGTTACTCCGTATTTTGAACATGCCATTACGCCTTTGATGTGTTTGATGTAGTCCTTGAGAACAATTTTAAAGTTCTCAATGTGCAAAACAACTGTGGTAGGTGTCGATCATTTTCCCTAATAACTTCAGTTATTATCTAGTGAAGTGAAACTGTGTCTTGGTGCTTTTGCAGGAGAGAGAACAGCAGTAAATGGTTCACCATAAACCAAAGCTTTATTGGCTGCCTGTGCTTTGATGCTGCACACATGGCAGCCCGGCACTAACAAAGGCTTCATAAAACCTGCTCAGATGTATGTATTCATTGCACTCTTTTCTCCGTAGGGTTATAAACCATAATGTGTGTGTTGGTGAGCGTGTTTGTGATGCTGCAAGAAGCAGCAGACTCTCAGAAAAAGAGCAAAGTGTAGCAAATCCTTAATTACTATCGACTGCACATCAGATACTGTACGGTGTTCTGTGTATGTTGGGCATATTTAATGTGAGAACAAGAGAGAGCCAGCTTAGAGCAGATGAGAACCGGGGGCCCAGTGCTTGCCGGTTGTCTGCTCTACATACAGGGTTGTCAGCTGGGAGAGAAATAATACACTGCAGGGCCCCACTCTTGAGACCCAGAAATTAAACAAGTAGCTGCGTGTGTGTGTGTGTGTGTGTGTGTGTGTGTGTGTGTGTGTGTGTGTGTGTGTGTGTGTGTGTGTATAAAGAGATGAGGGAGATGAAGAGAGAGAGAGGAATTAACATTCACACGTACAAATACAAAGCCGTTATCGGTTTCTGGGTGTGTGTTGTGTTGAGCACATAATTCACATCCTCTTCTCCAACTGGACAGTTCTGATTTATCCATTGCCACTAAACACACCCAACTGCTTTCAGAAGTTGTTTCTTTTTCAGTCTCTGTAATTTGTTAAAGATAGGTTGTAAAGAATTGGACACACAAGAAAGTGATAGTCAACTTTTGTTTAAGATTTAGTGTAGAATTCCTTCTCGTCGTAGAGCTGAGAAGTAAAAGGTGCATCTGTTTTCACTGCAATCAACATCCACTGTATCAGAAGTCATTTGCGTGAGGTGGAGCCTTTCTCAAATTTCCGCTGTAGTGTAGCTGGACTTTTTGAACCTGTCAGGCTCAATGGGGGCAGTAAGGTTGCAAAGCCAGGTCTCGTTTAAAACGAATCGCATCCGTCACCGACACAGCTTTTTAAGCCCGTATGTGTGAACAGCATGTTAGAAATGGATCTAATTTTACGTCCATGCATACAAGTAGATTATGCAGAGTCATGAACACCCGAATCAGAGAAGTGTGTGTGCGGTTGTGCCTCTAGGCAGCATTAGTTACCACTGAGAGCCAGCTGTGCCCTCCTGTATCACATTCCTCTCATCTCTCCTCTGCTTTCTTCTCACTCTTTTTCATTCAGTCCAGTTTAAACAGAATATTCCAGATGTTGTATCTCCTCTTTCATTCTTCTGCTTTTCTTGTTCAACATTTTCAATAAAAGCCAAAATCAATTATTATTGTTATGATGTTATTATCAACTGCAGTTTCAAATGCAAACAGTATTTCAGGGCCACCTTCAGGGGATTTCTTCAGACTTGGCACATAAATCCACTCAGACTTATTACAATATGAGTCTGGATTGATATGTATGTAAATTACAACTTCACTGGTGGGCAGACGGATTCATCTGTGACCTGGTAATTCAAGTTTAAACATAATATTCCTCCATTAGGGGACCAAGCAGAGGATACTCCGACCTCAGTTTGCATCCAGATGGCCACTACTAATACCCGATTGTTGGTTATTTCTGCTGAATACTTCTTCAGTGCTGACCAGTCTGCACCTAATACTTTTTTTCTGTCATAGGTCATACTGTATTTAAGTAATCGTCCCCAGTAACTTTTGAGCTCGAGAAGGATTGCTCGCAGTACAGTGACCTGTGATTCAGGTTTTCAGGTGATCGTTCACCTGTTGTCAGATAATTTCCGGTGTCTTTCCAAAACCCACCAATAGCAGTCTAAAATGGGCCCCTCAGCAAGGGTCTGTTAAAAGTTTTCTCTTTATGAGCTGACTGGAGTTAGGATGGAAAAACTGTCCTCAAAATCTAGGTAGCATTAGAAAGTCTCCTGTCAAACAGCCTCTTGTGTAACCAGACAATGTCACAGAAAACAACGGAGAGCTACTTTGTTCAGTCTTAAACAGAGAGAGGGGATTATTTCTAAAATAGCTCTGTGTTTGTCTTAGACAGAGAGACCCGCCAGAGTCGCACTGGACTGAATCTACTTTACACACGTGCGCACACAGGGACACACTCAATCACGCAAAAACACAACCTGTGAACATGCACACACACACACGAGTACGTTCTTATAAGCACATGGACACCTACAGAAACACATGCTGTCATAACACAGACATACAGCTATCACTAGAAGACACACACACACACACTGGAGATTGCAGTAGCCGGGTGACAGGATGAAAGAGATAACACAGCACACTGTAAGCTGCTTTGGTGTGTGTGTGTCTGTGTGTGTGTGTAGAAATATGCGAGTGATCCAAGACCAGGCATTAGTGTTTCTGATAAAGTGAGGGGCCTTAAGTGGTTTTAGGAAGGACAGAGTACGTGTGTGTGTGTGCTGGGGTTGGGGTCAGGTGCCTGGTGCATTTGTGTGTTTCTGCTTATTGTCAGCCTTGTCGCCATGGCGATGACATCATGGCACACGACCACCAAATGATGGAAAGAATTCCCTCTGTCCTCTTTACAGATGGGGAGAGAGAAGAGTTGGAGAGATAGAACAACTGACGAAAGGATGTGGAGGGTGGTGGGGGGGGTGAAGAGAGGGAGATGAGAAATGCAAGGGTGGGCGAGATAGTTACAGAGAGTAGGTGGGAGAGAGGCTGGAAGTGAGTGGGAAGAGGGAAGAGAATAGAAACGTCTTAACCTTTGTGTAAGGAAGCTAACAACAGTAATGACTAAACAGATTTTATCAACAACCAAATCACTGCGCTGTTCATATGTAACCTCTGGGATGTGCATTAGTGGAAAAATACCAGTATTAACAGGCAAACCATGTTGCCATCATAAGGAAGTATAAGCTTTTGCACTTTGCTTCCTACTGTGTCCTCCATATTGCTACAGAAAGCAGAAGACTTGAAAGGGAAGTTACAGATCTAAGGCTGCATTTCCACTGGGAACCTTCCTCCTCACAGTGCTGGCTTTGTTGTCTTTGTTATTTTCAGTGGTAAGGACAGCAGCACCCGTAGTGCTGAAAGCATGCTATGTTTTAAGTGCCCTCTGAAATGAGAATTATCTAAAGTATTGGCGAGAGAGGCTGCAGTTGAAAGATTTTTAATGATCACACAGCAACAGCAGAAGCCACAACCAGCACTTGTCCTAAGCATGTGTTTACCTCTGCAAGCTGAGAAGTGTGTGCAAGTGTGGGTATGTGTTAGACAGAGATGAAGTGAGAGAGCCGGAAAGAGACGAGTGCATCTGGAATAAATATAATTTTATCACCAGGGTTTATAAGCGCCATGTGCTGGCAGGTAACTCTCGGATATGGTATAAAACTAGACGCACTGTTAGCTTTAACAAGACTAATGTTCCATTAGGCTTGCCGTGTGTGTGTGTGTCTGTGTGTGTGTGTGTGTGTGTGTCTGTGTGTGTGTGTGTGTGCGCCAGTGTTTCGTATAAAAAAAAAAGGGAAATACTGTGACAGTGTTCCAGTGTCTTACAGTCCATATGAAAGGAAGTGCTATTTCTGACAGCATACCAGTGTTTTAAGAGCTCATGTATGTTTAAAGTTTCAGAGATTTAATTTGTCGTCATATCTTCCTGTGATAATTAATGTGATAATGTGGGATAAAAACTTGACAAACTCTTTATTACATGAGTACATAAATAACTTAAAATTCCTTGGAGTACCAGCTGAAATGTGTGAATAGCATCAAGCATCAGAAATGATCAGGTATCAAATGTTTGATTCTTATTCTTGGTCATCAATTCTTTACTTGCATATTTATAATAGTTATGCTAGATTATGCTGAGGTGAATTTAAAGTAGGTTCCTGACAAAATTAAACTTTAGTGTGAAGGGTCTGTTAGTTACAATACGTCCCCAGCGATTTACAAACTGAAATCTTAACTCCCTCAACTCCCCCCTTACGAGACTGCAGCAGTACACATGCATGATGGGACACTTGCACACTGACAGCGTGGTCAGTGAGGTTGACCAAAGAATCTGTAGGTCGTTACGCAGCCCGAACATGTAATCTGTCTTCATTTAGACACTCTCATCTCTGCATTCCTAACTGCACCACTGTATCTGCCAGCGTTTGCGTGCATGTGTATGTGTGTTGGCTCTTCTAACGGCGGCTTGAGGGCAGATGGCATTAGGGCGAAGGATAGAATAAGGTAAAGAGTTTAGTTGTTATGGCTGATGCTGAGGCAAGGGGTTAGTAAATGTGTGTGTTTGTGAGGGAGGGGGTGTTGAATAAAGAAAGAAAGTGAACAAAAAAATGTAGATGAACTATACCTCTGCGTGCGTCAGTGTGGATTCTGAAGCGTGTCTGGATAATTGTATGTCTGTTTGTGCATATCTCTTCATACATGCTTATCTGTAGCCACAGTGGTGGTGTGGCAGAGGACTCGGTGGGAAATATGGTCTCATTTGCTCTAACTTCTTCATTTAAAAATGTCTTCTGTTGAACATTATTTTTATTTTTAACGTAAGTTTTTGACACTATTAATATAAAAAAATACAGTGTATATAGGAATCAAGATTCAGAAAGGACAGACAAAGTTGTAGTTCACATGTAAGCTTGTGGCCAGTCCAGCGAGATTGTGCGAAACCATTGTGATTTCGGATCTTCTCTGGAAATGGGACAGAATTCCGAGAATTTGGATCCTTGGGTGTCCTCAGAGGTGGCTCAGCCAGCTCTGTGGCTGATGGGATGGATGGGATGCGGCTTGTTGCTTCCTAACCACATGGAATGCTCTCTATCTTTCAGTCCAACGATCCAGACGGGGAAAAGAGATAGACAGAGAGAGAGAGAGAGATAGAGAGAGAGAGAGAGAGAGAGCTGAATGCAAACAGTGGGACAGTGTATGCATGTAGTTAAATACAGTTAAGAGTTTGCTTAACTGTATTAACAGACTTAAAGCACGAGAAAGAGAGAATCACTTTGTGGTGCCTCCTCCTTTAGCTGGGCCCAAGAGTCTCTTTGTTAGTAAAGTTGAATTATTAGAGAGAGGTGTGTTTAATTCTCCCTGTACGAAGAACGATGTAATAACTATACTACATACAGAAGTTAGGAGGCTGTTTGTCAGTCTCACCAACTTTCTTTGCCATTTTTCCTTTATAGGATAGTTGAATGTGCTGAGAAAAACAAGGGAGGAACAGAAAGATTGTACATAAAGATCCCCACCATAAATGAACTAGGAACATCTTGATTGCATGATATGTGTGATGCTTGACCACCAGGAAGCCCCATGTTTTGCAAAAACACACAAATTCTGTCCTTCTAAATCACAAAGTGGCGGTCCAATTAAGAGGGCTTCCCTCCACTTGTTGACATGCCATGGGTTCACTATAACATTAAAGTACACCCAAATTAGTATCTAGCCATGCAGATAGTTTTGGTTTCCTAGCTCAGAATCAGAGAGAGCCATCTTGGGGATTTCTGTCCACACAAGGAAAAGGGAGGTGACTGAAATTGCATTTGTGGTGCTCATATCATTGCAAAATGGCATTTAAAAATTCAACAGGACCATATCTTTTCCAAAAAAATTTTCTCATGGTCAGGCACTTTACAGAAACCACAAACAGCATGATGTTCCTATCCATTATCTTAACCTAGAGGCAGAAATATCAGGGACAGAGATCTCAAAACATAGGCGACATTTTAATTATTGGTGAGATACCACCACAGTTCAGTGGATGAAAGTTCTTTTTGTAATTTGGGTGTCAGCATCATAACTTATGTCCTAAACGTTTCTTCTCAGGCAGCATGGTTGAACCTTTCTGTGTGTAGTTTGCATGTTCTCCCCATGCCTATGTGTGGGCTTCCTCCAGGTACTCCAGCTTCCTCCCTCATTCCAGAGACATGTAGTTAGGTTAACCTAGGTTCTGTGATAGACTAGGCCTGTCCAGAGGGTACCTTGCTTCTCGCCAGTGACAGCTTAGATTGGCCTCAGTGCCCCATGACTCTTAATGGGAAAAGTGGTTAAGATCATGGATCATCTGTGTGTAACATCACCTGTTCCGGCTTTAATTAAAGCACGACTTGTGAATTTGACTTTTGAATGCAAACAAAATTTTTATGTGTGATTGTTCTTTGTGCAGGCAAGAGGCACTGCTGGCAGCGATAAGTGAGAAAGATGCCAACATTGCCCTGCTGGAGCTCTCCTCGTCCAAAAAGAAGAAAACCCAGGAAGAGGTGGCAGCTCTAAAGAGGGAGAAGGACAGTCTGGTTCAGCAGCTCAAACAGCAGGTAGGATTATTGTGCAGGCAACTACCACACACACACCATGACATCCAGGTGGGCACAGGAAGGCTTTTTTTGGTTTTAAAGGATAGAGTTAGAAATGGAAAAGAAAAAGTTTGGAAAGTTGGAAAAAAAAAACAGAGAGAGAAGCAGCACAGGTGAGATGGTAGTGATGAGGGGAGCAAAGAAAACAAGAGTGGGAGAGAAAAACAGAGTCCAGATGTGACCGCAGTTCTCTGACCACCTAAGGTAAATTTAGGATTTGCCTAGCGCTGCTACTCTCACCACACACACAAACAAACACACACAGAGTTCAAATCTCTTTCATATGAATTTATATATGTTTATAATGTTCTGTTTACCAACACACCCACCAACACACACACAACCTCACAGCACGTATCACTTCACTGGTGTATGGTTAGATGTTTACAGAGTTCTAACGCACAAATGCATAGTCACGCACGCACACCGATATGTACACACTCACCCAGGATAAAAACACAGATATAAACATAACCAAATGCCTCTGTAGTTCCACACAGAGGTCTATTCACACACGCTCACACACAGAGTTTAGGTTCTCATGGGTCTAGTGAACCAACCAGCCCCTTAGTGGATGAGCCTAGCGGGGGTTATGTATGTCCATGTTTCTTCTCCTTCACAGTGCATATGTACTTCTTTTTTTTTACAGGCTTCTGACTTTTCTCTACTTTGTTTGTCTATCCCTACCTTCGGCACCCTTTCTCTATACTATTATACTAACTTACTATTCAATTAGTGGTTGTTGCCATTACACCAATAACATATATACAGGTCGAGTCATTTTTTAACAGATGCATCTAGAAATAGCTTATACTACACACACACACACACACACACACACACACATATACACACAAACATCCCAACAAACAATAACGGCACACAATCGATCAAAACCAAGGAGAGTTTTATATGCACTTTTATTTTCTGTCTTCAAACTGTGAAATGTAACTGCTGTTCAGTAACAATCGTGACACTTTCATCCTCGAAATCACTCACACGGATAAGATGTAACAACTCTTTTGTTGCAAAACATTTCCAGTTATTGAATATTGCCAAAAATACACTTAATGGATAGAATAAGCTCAAAGGTTCCAGTGAGATAAATGTGGCACGTGCAGGAGAAGGAAAGTGTGTGTGTGTGTGTGTGTTTAAGGGAGAAGTGAAGGGTGTTAGAGAGTGGCTGTGTCAAATGAAGTCATTATAACATGCATCACTCTTCACTCTCTTCCTCCCTCACCCTGTCATTTCTTTCTCTCCGTTTTTGAAGTCATTTATGACACCTCGGGGTCTCGAAGGTGGTTACTGACAACACAGAGACTCCACTGTCTGCTGTGTGTGTGTGTGTGCGTGCGTGCTTGCAAGTGCGTGAGCGGTTTTGGTTTTACTCCCCTCCTGGTCGATCTCTGTCTCTCTCTGTCTCACGTTCTCTCTGCGGTGTCATAATTTTCAGTCCCTCAATGATGGATCACAGCCGAGACTTCCTCAGTATCCCCGTGTGTGTGTGTGTGTGTGTGTGTGCTTGTTTGTAGTGTAACCGTCCAGTGAGGTGAGGCTGGTGTAGTAATTGAAGCTCACGCCTTTTGAGTGACATGTACACTCACTTTACCACAGAGAACCTGCCCGACACAGACACAGACTGAGTTGTGGTACGAAGTTAAAAGTGCATATAAATCAGTGATTGAGTAAATGATTTAGTGAGCACAAGTTTCTGTAATGCCAAATATGACTGTTTTAGTTGAGTAAAGTATATGTTTCAAAGCTAAATTTAGGTTCATCTTTAGCTTTGCAGTATCATTTAGACAGTGTATTTGCAGTATGCACACCCCTGTGTGTGCTAAAGAGTATTTTTCTGTCCTTGGAAGTGTTTCCTGCATGTTGGCCTTTGACCCTCAACTGCATTTTAGGCAGGAGATTGTAAATCAAGGTGACCTCATCTCTCCTCACTCTCCTCTGCTCCTCTCTTTCTCACGGTCTCTCCCCGCGCTGCACTTTTTACTCTTTTAGGTTTTCTTTTCTTCAGCAGTGTAGTCGAGAGACAAAGACCAAACCACGACAGAAAGCAAGGCGCGGTGAGACGTGTGCGAAAACACGGAGACAAGAGATAGGTTGTAATAGTTTATGAAATTCAACAAGAGAAGAGACACATGTGGTTAACATTTACAGGTGGTGTGTGTGTGTGTGTGTGTGTGTGTGTGTGTGTGTGTGTGTCTGTGGCCTTGGCCTTTGTTCGCCACCTGTTTGGCTGTCAGGCTGCAATGTGGGCATTTGACTTTGTCTCTGTGGCTTTGGAAAGCTCTGCAAGATGATGGTTTTGTACTTTCTTTTCAAGTTCCTGGTGTTATTTTCTACTTAAACCACAACAGTCCTAAATGATATTGCAGATACGCTTGCGCCATGATGCAGAGCAGACCTCGTTTTAATTGTGTCAGTGAAGGAATTATTGTTTGGATTTGTGTGTCTGCCATTATTTGTTTAGAACTATCACTGACCTCTCTTGTTACTAACGAAAGGGAAACAATGTGGGTCTAATCAAATTTTTTTTATCCGCAGGGATTTGTCACAATGAAATAATTTCCCTTAGTACTCAACACAGACACTTTTCATTGTCATTTGTAATTTTCCACTTATCAACAACTTTGTGTTCTTGACAGAGAAGCAAGAAGAAAAACTATCCATGACTCAGCAACATTTCATTATTGATAATTACGGACGGATATCAACAAAGGTTCTTCTTTCAATACTGGAGAAACAGACGAAACAGTAATTTAATCTAATATTCCCCCGAGCCTTATCCCGATGAAATAATTTCCTTCAAAGCATGACTCAGCAGGTTTTTGGGTTTTTTTCGCCCTCGCTTCGCTCCATGTTCATTTGTTTCTCATTCTGTCCATTGTCAGCACATGCAGCAAGGGTGGAGAGAGGAGAGGAGAACAATGAGGGAGGTGGAGGAATGAAATAATGGTTTGATGATTAGATTAAGTGAGAGGGAGTTGGCACAGGAACAAGTGAGCTGAGGTCAGCATTCCTGACAACTAGAAAACGGGAAAAAGTAAAGAAAGGCCAGAGAAGAAAATTAGAATAGGACAGACAGAGGAGGTTGGGGGGGGGCGAGCTTTAATTTCTCCCTTTCTCTTCATTCTCTCTCACTTTCCCTCTTTTCCTCTCACCTTCACTCTGCTCTCTCTGATTCTACCACTTTCCTTTCACAAGTCTTGGTGCTTTTCATTCTTCGACTAATTTCTCTCAAGCAGCTCATTTAGTCTTCAGTCTTCTCCTAATTTATGGGCTTGATGGTTCATTTGTATAGATATAGACAGAGGACTGATGAGACTTATGAAATTACTGCCTCCTGGCATTTTGTTCTCAAGTCGATTAACTTGGTGACGAACAAACTCACTAACTGACACTTAAGAAGCATTTAGCAAAGCACTAAGGTTGTAGTGAGACCTCCTCTGTCTGCAAGCAAACAAGTTGCAAAAGCTTCCTCCAAAGTGTTCCCTCTGAGGTCAGAAATGTCAAAAAGGCTTAGTTAACTGCACAATTATGAGAATTTACAGACGTTTGCATGATTTAAATCCACTAATTTAGGATAATGCATTGGAATGAATGATGTTGCTGCACCATTTTTGGATGATAGTGATGGTTTTGATTAAAACCTATAGATTTAAATAAAGAATGGGTTATAGACCACATGTTTAAATCAAAACATAGTGGAAAGTGAACAATAACATGGTGGGAAAATTAACCGAAACAGAAAAGAAGCAACCGAAGAGGGAGGAGGAGAAGAGAATAGAAGGAAACATGAAAGTAATGACATGTCGCTAAGAGGAAGGAGTGAGAGAGCAAGAGAGTGAATTAGTCATGGATACAAGGTCATGATAAGGAGCTCAAAAGTCAAGAGGGAGAGAAAATGAGAGTGGGAATAAATACAAATAAAATACAGTGTCTTAATCATAGAAAATACAGCGTGTGAGATAAAGCCAGGAACAATGAGAATGTGAGGATTATTTATATACAAAAAGCTGTAAGATGAAGAGAAAGAATTAAGGGTACACAGACGGATACAGTGAAGCTTAGTGAGATTTTGGACTTTCTTTCACTCTTTGTTGCTCTTTTCTTTTCCTTCCTCGTCCCATTTTTTTCTGACTTTCTTTGCTGTTATTCAATTCTTCAGTCGTTACGATCACCCAAAGTCAAAGCCGAAACCACCGGAGAGAAACAGGTAGAAAATGAGAGAGTAGGACGTTCAAAGAAATAAAAACAAAGTATGTTAGGCAAAGGGTTAAAAGAAAAAGTGAGAGGAAAAACACAGAAGATGCTCATAGAAGTCAGTCCGGCTAGCTCGTTCTGTAGAGCATGAGACTCTTAATCTCCGGGTCGTGGGTTTGAGCCCCACGTTGGGAGGTGGATTTTTGGAGCTGCTGGTGTATCAGGCGTAAAGCCATCTGTGCTAACAGTCCAGAGTGTTACAGAGTGTAAGGGGGCTTTTCTTTTTTTACCCTACGCTCAACGTATAAAACGCAAATGGAATAACTTATCTGTTTCACCAAAGTATTAAAAGTGTTCATGTTAAAAATCAATTTACCAGTGCTTGGGTGTATTTGGCTGGCGGGACCTTGCAGACTGACACTCTCAATAAAGGTAAAACAAACACAGTTAAGGGACAGCATTCGTGATCGTATTTATAAAAACATAACATGTCAAACAGATTCAATATTTAACACTGTAGTTGTAGATGGAAGAAGTAGGTGCATAGCTGGAAACATGATCATTTTTATTTTTAGCCTGCAGCCCGGCTAGCTCAGTCGGTAGAGCATGAGACTCTTAATCTCAGGGTCGTGGGTTCGAGCCCCACGTTGGGCGGTTACATTTTGTGGTGAGAGGTTCAAAGACTTGGGCACATTCTGCCTTCAGTCCTGTCCAGCAAGAAATGAGTGTTCACAGTACAACAAGTGTGCTGTGATTTTGCAGATTGTACAGTGTTTTCCTCCTGGCTAGATGATGAGGTGTCCTTGGACCCAAACTTCATAGTAGCGCCAACATGTACTGTCTGGCAGCTGTCAACAAAGTATGTCATGGGTTTTTTACTCTATTTCACTGTTTTCTCTAGCATCCAAACTCATGTCGGTAGAACTAGGTTACTTTTTTCCTTTTTTTCTGCATTGTGTACAATTATAAAGGTTTTAATATAATCTTGAAGAACGTGCAAGAAAAACTGTTGTTAGTATAAATCTAAAATACTTTGTTGTGGTTTACACGCTGAAGGACGTTGTGGAGAGGAGAGGAAGAGACAAACACAAACTAATAAACTAATGTGTGTGTGTGTGTGTGTGTGAGTACAGGTCCAGTGGGGACTTTCACGCTCTGTAATCATGTGATCTCAAGATGAACTGTTTACTCACCGTGTTTGTTTTAAATGTATGTGTGTTTATTTTAAAGCTGTCTTTATAAAAGGAAATGAATAATGTGTGTTTGCACGCCAGGGGAGGCTCTCTTCAACTTGACTTATGTATATAGACATAAGCTTATACGGTCCCTCATACACATCCAAACACATTTTTAGCACCACTATCTCCTGCTCACACACAAACACATATGAAAGTTGCCATTCACATATTTCCTTCAGTCTCTGTCAAACACACGTACATGCACACAAAACCTCAGTCTGGCCTGCTTAAGCCCCTGTTCCTTGCAGGGCTCAGTGAGGGGCTAAGGGGATTTAGATTGTATAAGACTGACAGATTTAGACTGACTCCCTCCCTCACTTTCTCCCTCTCTTGCTCACTCCCTCTGTCTTTCCAGGCCTACTGTAAAGCCTGATGTACAACCGCAACTTGTGAACCAGATGAAGCAGCGAGCGAGAGAAGAGGGAAGGAGGAGAGAATGCAGGGCGTTAGGGAGAAGAGCAAAAGCAATGAGGGAGAAAAGAACGGGAGAGAATTAATGAGCCCGAAGTACAAAAATGTGTGTTTATACGTCTTAGACTTAACAAGCATGTTGTATAACAAGCTATACAACAGGTGGTACGTCGAGGGGTGTTTGTGCACATATGTACATGCACAAAATACTTGTGTTTTTAATTGCTGCATTTAAATAGAAGTAGAACATATCCAGCAAACATATCCATATCAAACAAACAGAGGAGTTATGTCTTTCTGTTATTGTTGAGTTTCTGCCTTTCTCCATGTTTGCCTGTTGTGCACAGATACACTCACTAAGTGTGTTAGTGAAGGTATGGTTCATGGCAGTCATCCAAAACTCTCCTTTCTTCTCTCTCTCTCTGCAAATTAACTCCTGGAGGAATTCAAGGCTAGGGCTTTCATCTTATCACACACGAATACATTTTCTGATTCGCGTTGTCTCAAACATGAATGTTGTTTCCTGTCGCCCGTTCCTCCTCCTTTTGTATTGAAATAAAGAACAGATCTAATTCTCTTGTCCTCTCTTTCTCGCTCTGCAGACTCAAAACCGGATGAAGCTTATGGCAGACAACTATGAGGACGACCACCTGAAGGTCTCGTCTCCAAACTCAGAGCAGCCCAATAATCACAAGCCCTCCCCAGACCAGGTAAGATCTCTGCCTGGGATGGCCTCCACCGGGTTCCCCTTTAATCTGACATATCACTCTTATGTGAATGAACGCATGCTCTAAAATAAAATTTCTAGACCTAACCACTTCTATATTGGTAACTCACAGTGAGACTTTCCCTCCAGTCATTTGTATCTCTGGGTGTCATAGTTTATTTATTTTAACTATTATCAACTAATATTTTTGAACGTTAGTGCATCTGTTGATAATTTCCTGTCACTAAACTAACTTGCTTTTTCTGAACTCACACTACTTTTGGACTGAACTAACCAACAGGACGATGAGGAGGGCATATGGGCCTAGCCAAACACATACTCTCTTTCTCTCCCTCGGTCCATCATTTTGTACAGAAGGGTGAGCTTCTCCTTTGTCTGGATCCAATCACATTTGGATGTTCTCATCATGTGATTTAGGTTCCATTGTTCTGATGTTTGCTGTTAATCCATTACTTCACATCTGTTCAGGTGTCGTGTTTTCGTCATTTCGCCTTGTTTGTTGTTTTCATTTCACTTTTCAATTCCTTCAGTTTCTTTCTATTCTTTATATTATCTTCATTGAGTCTTGAAATGTTTCTTCCTCCTTTGGTTTTATCATTCCCGCATGTTGATGGCCACAATCCTTTCCATTCATTTTCATTTTCTAAAGGATTTTACATTCTTCCTGTTGTAGTCTGGATCTACGTTTCCCATTGCCTTTCTTCATGCAGACATTTTTTTGTGTGTATTATATACTGACCTGTCCTGTATTGACCTATTTAATTTCCTATATAAGTTTTGGGTCCTCTTATGATCCTTTTGTTTCCCAGTTGAACCTCTCTGTCTGTGTAGTGCCGTGGATTCTTTCAGAAAGCTGCTCCTTTGTCAAATCATTAAATAGTTACAGGAAATATTTAAACGTAGGAATATATTTATAGCTAGTATGTTGTAGTATATTTGTAGATAAAAGGATTTTTTTAACCTTCCCTTGTACTGGTTTTAATTACACAGCTGGTGTTTTGAGTGTTTTGAGCTGAGGCTCATTGGTCATTAATCACACATGCATGACAACCTTCAGGTTGAGAAATATTAACACATCATATTCACTTTTCACTCTTGCAAATGAATCATTTCATTAAATAATATAATGTGTCGACAGTAGTGGATTGATCTGATTCTGTCAGTAAATCATTTGTTCCTATGTATTGTAGTGATATATAGGAATCTTTATACAGTATGTATTGTTTGATCTACAGACAGGACAGTGGAGTCTGCACCACATATGAGAAGCACATGCTGCTTTTAGCACCGCTCAGTTCCTCCAGTGGGATTTCCCGTTGGGATGTTAAAAGCCCAAAGGTTCGCCAGTGGATCTAAGTTTGACCTTGGTTATTAATTAGCGGTAGCGCCTCCCTGCTGAGAGAGGCAGGCCAGCCAGCACGCACACAACTCTACTTTTTTTTCTCACAAGTCGCTGCACACACACACACACACACACACACACACACACACACACACACACACACATGTAGGCACACTGTGGTGTGTACGGTGGGTAATTCGCCATAGCACATTACACTCAAACAGAGAATAATTGTGTCGCTCTCTATAAGGGAATTCTCATATACAGAGGGAGAATGAAATGCAGAGAAACACAGGAGAGCAGTCTGCTCACACACACAGTATTGTTGAAAAGATTTTTTTATGGTATTTTGCTTTTTGAATGGTCTTTAGTGGTATTAGGTGCATCAGTTAAAAAAGACAAGACAGGTATAACATACTGGTTATTATTCTCTTATATCAAACCTATCAGTCATATGTGCACATATGATAATTTAATTTGATTTTAGTGCTGCTGTTTCTTTTTTTTCATTGTTTACAATAAATATTTAATGTGACACAGAGCCTTTGAGGAAGATATCCTGCTGAATTATTGGAATATTTTAAATTCATTGATGATAACACTTAAGTAAACATTAACATTAAGTGAACATCACACACACTCAGTATTTAGACCCTCAAAGTGTTTTAGGGAGATGCCTTGTACAGTTGTTGTCCAGTGTTGACCGTTCAGGGGGAACATAAACATTACACCAACTGGCATTTTAGTGATAGTGTACAAGACATTAAGTGCTGTTTTGGCTCCATATGTGATTTCAATAGATGCCTGCGTCCGTGCTTGTGGGCACTCAGAGGACAGTGGGCGAGAGGGTTTGCAGTAGGAAGCTGCTGCTGACATGAGGACACAAGGACTTAGATAGCATGTTCAGAAAAGTGGGGTCTGATCATTCTGATGTTGTAGAGGGCAAATGTGTAAACCCGAGAGATGGAGGAGACATAGTCAGTAAAGCCTGGCTGGTCGTTAGCCATGACCCCTAGATTTTCTGGCAGGCTTTGTGTGGACAGTCACTGAACATCCTAAGTTGACACTGATGCTGAATATGTGGCTCGGAATACCAAAACTTCAGTCTTGGAGAGACTGAGGTGAGGTGTCTCATTCAAACAGAGATGAGGCACTGGAGTCATCTGGTGGAAAGTCGCAGTCTGAAGTTATGTGAGCTGCTTGTCAGCAGTGGCGATGAAGGAGTGCCGAACTTTGTAGGTGTGTTTTATATTAAAGAAATATTAAAAGAGGTGTTACTTGAACATTTAAGAGATTATCAACTAACAAAGTGTTTGCTAGTCATGCCACATCTGTAGCTGTTATTCCAGCACTGTCAAAGTTTTTCACTCTTGTGCGCTGAAATCCTCTTTCTTCAAACAATCCTATGTCTGATCAAATACTGTGTATGTGCTTCTGTGCATGTGTTGCAGAGGGTTCTGTGGGGAAATAAAAATCCTATTTTCAACATATCATGTGGCCATAGAAAGTTTTTTTTTTTTTTAATGCAGCCAGTAAGTGAGCCCAGCTGAATGTCTCTCTTTGGAGTTGTTTCATAGTTGAGTAAGAATCTGGTAGGCAGGCATGGGAGGCTAATAAAGAGGCACAAATGCACACACTCCGACACACACAGTGCTGTATACATTTACGTATGTCTCCTCTGGGTTTGTTTCGTAGCACACTGAGACATTGGAAAACTCTGTGGATTCATTACACTGCATGTTGACCAGTGTAGGTTGTGTAATATAATAACAAAGTGGACACAAATACATACTGTATATATTAATAAAATCCCTAGATCCATAAACTTTCTGTTCTTTGCATTTTGTCTTTTAGTTATTAAATAGTTACTAAAAAAAAGAAAAGATAGCAGTGGAGCTGTTATTCCTCTCTAAATGTCTTCCTCATATTGCCATCATTTCTTCCGTTCTTTCTGTCTGTTTCTCATTTGTCTTATATGGGATGCACAACGCTCCGCTGCAGGTTTGGAAAGTGTGGACAGTGAATTTTTCAAAGCCATTGGGCAGAATAATAGAAGGGGTGCGAGAACAGATGTTGCACATATGTTGAGCGTGTTTTCAGAAGTGTAAAGCCAGATATTGAGAGAAATGCACAAACATTGAGATATTGCACAATTATCTTGGAGATAATGTTCTTGTTGCATTGCCATTACTAACATACATCGCCCCATACGGTAACAGAGATGTTTTGAAATGCAGAATGTGTATAGTCCCTGCAGCCTTTAACTCCATCTTATTACCTCCCTCTCTTCTCCAAAGGAAAATGTTCAGTAATGTATTTTGTAATGGACTGTAACCTACGGGAAGGCCCTCGCTGGAAAATACTATAACTAGAGCTATTTACCCCACATGTGTGTACTTGCACATAACGTGCTGTACATTATGTGCAAGTGTGGAGGTTCACAGTAAATAAGGACTCAGAATCAGAAGTGACAGGTACTTTGATTTACTGTCAGCTTTCATTGTTGCTCCAATGCGGCTAGAGACAAGAGAGTATAATTTTTTCTACAAAACCAACCACACCTATCTCTTATAATTGTTTGCGACAGGTACGTTTCCTGTTTTTGGTTGGTCACTAGTCATTAAAAACACAACAGGAAAGCAGCGAGACATCATTGTTGTTGCTTTGTTTGGTGCATTAAATACAGAAAGTGTCTCCACACTTTAGAAAGTCAGTATAACAGAAGTGCATCATGAATGAAACTCATCTCAAAAGCCTGAGACAACATCACATAATATTTGCAGTTCTTGTATCTAAATGGTGAAGAGATAAGCAGCGTAAAGAGCTGTGGTGGAGAACAGACACAGAGAGAGAATGATGGTATTGTGATGAGTGAAAAGATCCTGCCGTCGAAACTCACGAGTGAGTGTGTGTGTGTGTGTGTGTGTGTGTGTGTGTGTTGAGTGACGATGATCATGGAGAGTGTAGAGAGACGCCGCTGGAATTAAATATACTTTATCAACACACAGATACACACACACACACACACTAACAGCCCACTTTGCATGGTTCCTCTGCACTTAACTTGCTGTTCCCCAGGGAGAATACTGTGTGTCTGTATGTCTTATCTGTGGGTGTTTGTGTGTGTATCTCTTGGGGGGTCTTGTCTAGTATCCCTAAAATTATCTCTCTCTTTAGCTTGTTTCACCCTCATTCCCACACACATTTCTCATGGCTCTCACCGGGACACAAATGTTGCTTTTAAACATTGGAATGTGATTTGTGCAGTAGAGTTGTTACCTGTCCCCACCTTTCCAGTGTAGTGTGGGTCAGTTGTGCAATTTGATGCGTGTGTAATTGATGCAGGGCAGTTTATTCTCAGTATTCTCAGTGCAGTACAGTTTTTTTTATCAGACTGAGAAGGTATGGTTATGCATGGGTGCATTTACTGTCTGCCATTTATGCCTGAAGATGTTTTTACATCATTGAATACAGTGCACAGATCCTTTTTTGTTGAAGCTCTACGTACTTTCAATCTGTAACTAACCACATTTACTCTCTCTGTCTGCCTCATTTTCTCATACTTTATGTGTATCAGCATGCCCAGCTGTTTGTTTGTGTGTTGTGTTTTTGCTAAATCCTTTAAACATTTATCATGAGCAGTACTGACCGTTTTAGTTTTTTATATTGTTCGTATAATAAAATAAAGTAAAATAGAAGAATAAAGATTTTATTTCCCCCTCTGCCTTCAGATTCTCTCTCCTCTCCTGGATCTTCATCAGAACTGCAGTAAACTGAAGCTGTACATCAGTCACCTGACCTCACTGTGTCAGGAGCGAGACCCAATCATATTGCAGGACTTTGCCCCTCCCTCGGCCTATCACCGCTCTGACTCCGCCTCCTGGCATACACAGCTGCACAGCATGACGCAGGAACAGGTAGGACCATTTATGTGTGTGAGTGTCTTCCTGGTTACTGCTTGCCCTCAGACAGATGCGTGCTCACACTGTGGATGCACAAATGCTTCTCTAGACAGTATGCAACAACAACATTTTTGTGTTTACTTGTCTGGCACATGCACATTTGATGCAGTAACTCTGTGGATGGCCCACACTGATATATAGACCTCCCAGAGTCTCCCTTAACCCCCACTGACTGGGAAGGTGATTACATTTATGTAACAGATTCCTTAGGGTTACATGGAAAGCCTGAATTGTCCTTTAGGGTACTGGACTAGGTAGAGCATTTGGCCAATAAATGTCCTCACAACTATATCCTGTGGTGAGACTAGTGTGGAGCTACTCTTTGTGTGTGTGTGTGTGTGTGTTATCCTCTGAAAGACGAAAAATCATGCGAGTGAAGACATTTGTCAGTCCCCAGTTACAAAAGTGCACGAGTGTCTGCAGGACAGAGAGAGAGAGCAAACGTAGTATGTTTTGTGAATGTGAGAAGAAAAAAAAAAAAAGTGACATTTTGTCACTCCTCCTTTATCAGTTTCTAAAACTAGCCTTTGAGCATGTGTACATATTCTGTAAGTGATGACGTGTGTTTCTTCTCGCTTGGCGTGTGTGTCTGTAACTGTGTGGGTGTGTGTCAATGAGTAGGGCACACACTGGCAGGTTTTTGGCGCCGCTTTTGACCTTATTGAAAAGATTTACTCCAGCGGGTCACCTGACGACAAGCGCCTGGCTGTGGAACAAATACTGTTTCAGACGTTTTCTTTTACAGGGAGTAAACTCCAGCTTCAAGCTTTTGGCAGCAGGAGGACAGTTGGTTCATACACAGAGCTGGGAGGAGAGAGAAGTGTATTTATTTTATTTTACTGTTGAAAGAGGGAGGAGACAAAAGAGAAGGGAAATGAGGATAGAAAAAGAAGGTGAGGCTTAGGGAAAGTTGATGCAACGTTGGCTAACCTGTTCCCTCGATTTAGTCGCATTGTCATGGTAACCAGTTGTGTTTTCAGATATTGAATATAAACAGTATATTATTAAATTTTAAAATGTTTGGCCTGTCTCTTTCTATGTCCTTTTCTTTTCTCCATATTGAAAACATATCAGGGAATACATGGTCGCTACATGTGGTATACATTGAAAAACTGTAACTCTAGACACAGACTCACAGGACTATGTGACAGAGTGTGTGGTTAGTGTACAGCAGGACTAGTTTCCTACAGTCCTCATGAAAGCCCTATTGTATGGCTTAATTTTGGGAAATGTCTCTGTGTAGCATGAGTGCTTCAGATAGGGTATGGTGTCACATTAAATAAACTTTGAATATAGATAATTAAGTTGTCATTTAATCGCTGTGTACATTAAAGGCACAGATAAATGATCTCGGTGACTTTCGTGGACAAACAGTTAATATACTTATTTTTCATCATCACCCTGTGTTCACGAAAAAATGCAGACAGTATTCTGCGGTCCAGTGGCCAGGGGTTCCACGTTTTGAAAAGAAAAACACACTCTGAATTAAAACTGATTATGTGGGCAGCTGTAAAAGCTTATCTAACAAGATTGAATGCTTTTAGACGGCCTGAGTAGCCCGCAGTATTTTATTCATAGCGCATAGCTATAAAAAAGTTTTTAAAATATTAAAGACAACATTTAAAGCAAACTGTGTATGCAGCCACAGCCAAGTCAAAGTTACATCACTCCTAACCACCTTCCTGCCGCGATTCTGTGTTTTGAGCTATTGTTTTTCGTGCTAAGGAAATCATTTTTCTTCGCAGACGGTCTTCAGCGCCAATGCACTGATTGCACATGTGCCAGAGAAGTAAATTAGCAGCTCATTTTATGTTCTGGAGGTATGCACGGATTATTTCAACATCCCTGACACTGTTCATGTGAAGCAGTTGCCTTCATCATTTGAAGTGCATGTTTATGGAACGTGCCTGTGTGTCTGTAGTGTGAGTTTGTATCTGTGATGTGCCGAGTGGTTATGGCGTTGGGCTTAAAATGGGGTCTCCCTGTGCGGGTTCACTTCCTGCTCACAGGCCTCTAACACATATATGTCTTTGTGATTTAACCAGTAGAAAACCATGCAGTGGCTCATTCAATGACAGTCAGGGGTTTGATCCCTGCTCACTGAACCCTGCAGTATTTGCTCCTTGGATGGCAGCTATCCACAATGACAGTTTCTTCATGGGATAAAATGTTATTCAAAAATGACATGTCTTGTTATAAATTGTTAAAAATTAATGTAAATCTGTTTTATTCTTTTGGGTGAAAACTCCCTCAACTCCCAATGCATTCTTCATCCTCTTCATCACTCTCTCAACTTCTTCTAGGTTTTTTTCTCTTTTCCCTGAACAACACATCTGTCCTTTCCCTTATTTTTTGTCTCCATCACCGCTGCCCTTCACTCCCACTTGCTCCATGTCAGTGTAGGTGTGAGATCTGGTGAGATTAAAAAAAAAAAACTCATTAGTTGTTGTTGTTGGGGGTTTTTTTCACTGTTTTTGCTGAGATGTTTCCCTTAACAACATCACAGTGCGAATCCTCCTGCCTTTCCTTCCTCCTCTCCCTCCAAACCCACCCATACTAATGCAGTGCCACTTGGCGCCATGTGTCTGCTTTAGACCCCGACCATGCCTACACACAATCGCCGACACACACACTGCCAGTCTTTCATTCAGGCCCGTGTTTCTCGTTTTCCTCTCATCATGTGCGACCATCACCCTGACTGACCCTCTTAATGCACACACACACTCGCACACAGACTCCCTCCAGACCACCATGTTCCAGTGTGCCAGCTTCTCTTCTCTGTCTTGTGGTGAATGTGTGTGTGTTTTACAAGCCTCTCCCTGGCTCTGTTAAAATGCCTGGCACTCTGTAAAGCCATTAGGATCATACTAAAATAGCATGTAAAACACACTTAGACGCAGGCACAAACACACATATGGAAAACTACAAATCCCAAATCCCCTGCAGTAATGAATGCCCACTGGAAGCTTGTGTACCTGACAGTGTGCTTCTGTAATGTTTCACCAGCTGAAACATTTTATGTGGAAGCCAACAAAGAAGCCTGGCTCACATGCTAGAGGAGAGGATGGTGAGTGAGAACAACTTCATCTGTAGGGTTTATACACCGGGCACCACCTAGAGCAAGAAGCCATCAAGGAGCTTCAGAGAGTAGAGTAGAGTTGATGCAAAAGTTAAAAAGTGGCTTTATTAGAGAGGTGTCATTTCTGAGATTTCAAAATTAAAGTGTAGTTTTTCCTTTTGTCAACAGCAAATGTAACACAAGTGGCAAAAATGGAGATTAAATATTGGTAAAGTTACTCTTTCATTAGGATAATGAGGAAAAAATAATAATAATTTAAATCTCTGAGTCACTTATTGTATAGAAATTATACTGAAGGCACTAATATTAAATACGGTCAGTTTTTACATGTTGTCTCAGCTAAATCGCTAAAGCAGCAGGGAGCCCAGCAGTGAGCTGTTAGCAAAAGGCCAATTTGAGAAGATGAATTTGCTAAAGTTTTCTCTCTCGCTCTCTCTTTTTTTTTTTGGGTTGCCTGTTCCATGTTCATGTGTTTGTTTCCATGTCTGTCTTTAACCTCAGCTGAACTACAAAAGTGACGCGGAGTCCAATAGTGAGGTTTCACTAAAAGAGCTGTTTTCTGTGCCATAGTCATAATAATAACCTTTATGGCTCAATGACGTCTCTAATGAGCACTGAAGAGAACTGGCAACGCGATCTTCCCCACACACACAGGAAGTCTCACTCTCTCTCTCTCTCTCTCTCTCTCTCTGGCCTCTGTCTCTCTGCTTGACCTGAAGTGTGAAGGTATTGGTGTGTGTGTGTGTGTGTGTGTGTGTGTGTGTGTGTGTGTGTGTGTGTGTGTGTGTGTGTGTGTGTGTGTGT
>JAUYWH010000015.1:8316033-8337412 GCA_034779795.1 Ctenopoma multispine | reverse complement strand
TGTGTGTGTGTGTGTGTGTGTGTGTGTGTGTGTGTGTGTGTGTGTGTGTGTGTGTGTGTGTGTGTGTGTCTATGTGTGTGTGTTTGTGTATCTATACATGTTCAATTATGTGGAAAAGCTTTTGAAGTTTAGCTGTGAGAGTGTCACACAGTGCCTACAGTGCGAGTGTCTGTAGGTCATTTTAGTCTGTATGTGTGGACATTTCTGTGTATTTAATGTTGTAAAAAAAAAAAAAGTATTAAGTGTTATTGGCAGATGCTGACATTATATCGCTGCTCTTATGAATGCAGTATGAATTGTCAGCCCATGACCGTCTATCTGTGAAAACTAAAACCGCTCCCAGTGAGTGACTGCAAGCGTTTCTGGGCCAACTCAAACTGGAGAAACCTCAGTGAAAACTGAGTCCACATATTTACAACTCTACAAGTCATTGTACTGAAGGAAAATACCGCACAATTACAGACTTCAAATCTCATTGTTTTTACAGTGTAATCTCTAAATAAAAGGTTTCTCGGGGAGGATGAGGGGCATATGTACTTTCTCTTTGGCTTATGTGCATTTTTATTCTTATACAACAAGACTTCATAGGTTTCCAGGGCCCGGCAGCTGTTAAATCCACTGACATGACTCAATGACTTTAAACAAACTTCCAGTGTAAGAAAACAACACTGTACTGTCACTATAAAATTGGTTTGTTATAATAGGATCTATCATCAAATGTTTATGAAAAAGATAAACATGTATAAATCGGACGGTCAGTGGAGATACCTGTGCTCAGATGGACAGAAGCAGTGAATGGTTAAAGTTGAATTATAATTATCCATAATGACTTGTGCTGTATAAAACTGTCTCTTCTTACACATAAGCTTTTGAGTTTTTGATTCCCACAATCGTTGCTTTTTCAGCTCTGTAGGGCGAACTGATGCCCTCTTCACACACTGGCAGGCTACACCGCGTGTCTGTGAGCGAGGACCTCTAATGATTTCAAGGTCACTGAGTGGGTTAATTTTGAATGACAGGAGACACGAAAACAGGATGAGGTGGAGCTGGAATTTAAACATCACAACTGATAATGTGGACTGTAACTACAGTATTACAATAGTACTGATAAGAGTGTGTGTGTGTCTGCGTAGGTGGAATCTACACATCCCTCATGATAAATAAGTGTAAATACTGTTATTTAATTTTGTCTGTGTGGCTGTATTAGTTTCCCAGTTAAACTATTGTTCTGCCTACGAGTGCGGTGTCTGTCTTTGATGACTTTATGCGTCAGAGCAGCGTTGACATTAAAACACCTATAAATAGATGAAAATCCAAACTGTGAAAATGAGTAAGTAAATACAGTAAAACTAAGCTGCTTTTGCATTAAGAGAGGGACATTTTCACATTCACATGTCGAGTTTTGGCTCAAGTTTCCAGCAGTTAACATCAAAATGCACAGTGCCACAATGCTTAATATAATATAATATAATATCTGTTAGTTAAGTGGACTGGATGGAAGACAGGGGGAGAAGGTGATGTAGAGAGGTTTGGGGTTTGTGTCATGCTGAGAGTCAGACCCATCCATTTGTGCTACGTTGTGGTCTGGGGTCTCTCTAGGCTTTCATTAGGCAGCTCTGCTTCCTGCTCCAGTGGTGATTGTTTTCTCTCTAAACACAGCGCAGAAGTCCTCGATGACCGTTAGACACACACACACACACACACACACATTATACATTCAGAAACACAGAGTAAAGTAGAGACAGTCCGATCCTCAGTGCCCTTTTCACACACACACTCACACTCACGGGCTTCACTGGTCATCATAGACTAACTGCTGTTTTTTTGCTGTTTTATTGAATCCAGGCTTAATGGCTTTAACAGTCTGCCTCTTTTTACATGCATTTGATCTTTCCCTCTGTCCCTAGTTATCATTCTGTCCTTTCCCTCCTCGTGATTTCCACCCTCATATACTTTGCCAGTCACTTTCCATTTTTCCATCAGCTTGTCTGTCGCTCTACGTTTCTGTCACTCTTTCGTGTCCCACTGCAGTCTCTGCCTTTCATTCTTTTCTCTCCTTCCTCTGTTGTCTGTAATGACAAGACGAGCCGTGATGATGACAGGGGAAGGACAAAACCTTAAATTAACATGCAGGGGAAAACGCACATGCTCTGTACTTTCACATTTTCCTTGTCTCTGTCTAAAGCTGTTAAATCTCAGTTGACAATGGCAGCCATTGTAGAAGCCCAGCTTCTTGCTTTCCTCCTTGTCTTACTCCTGCACACATTTCCTTGAGTAAGTTTCTTTTATTTCATAACACCCATTAAAACATTCTGACTTTTACAAATGCCTTACAAATTTCAATGATAGAATTAATTGGAGGCAATGTGAAAATGTGAACCCATTCAATTCATAAACTGTGTTAAGAAACCGACTATTCAGAATAAAACGTTGTTTTGTATCTTTAACGACTACAAATTGGTGTATGGGGATAATGACAGAATATTTAATAATAATATAAACAGCAATAGTTTCCTGTCTGTCTGCAGCTAAACTAAAAAATATTCAAATTCAAGTGACCTCTAAGTGGACTTTACAGTCACATCGGTGAAATAATGAATCACAAAATCACATTTTATTGCATAAGTGAATACTAATGCAATTATTCAGCTTTATTCCAAGATTTGACCATTGGCCACGCTTTGCTCCTCGGTTTAGATCACAGTGAACTACTTGTACACATGCTCAAACTTTCTTTTGTCACATAATTATATCGCATTTCCTTTTTTCTGAGCATCTCAGCCGTTTGAATAAGTAAACCAAACATAAAAACCAAAATTACTTCCATTACTTACTTTACAGGTTTGCCTGCTGGGAGGTAACACCTTTTCCTAGTCAGAGCTAGAGTCTATTTGTGCTGTTCATTTCTAAAGCCATTAGTGCAACTCCAGCCTTGTATTGTGACTCCTAGAGGACTAATTAAATGTTTAGGTCTTTTTTTTTTTTATATACTTTATAAGCCCTGTTTCCTCTGAAGGCACTCCACTATAGGTGTCACACTTCCAGCTCTCCAGCCCAGCTCCTCTGCAGCTAATCTCACACTGGTAGGTGCTAAAGTAACTGAGTGAATAGATTTAAGGAGTACTTTCTTACACATCTGCCAATTACTCCAAGTGCCTATGAGCAGGGCACTGGATAGTGGAGTGGTTTAATCCTCTCCCTCCTAACTAACTGCTCCCTGAGGCAGAGCCTGTAAATATGAATATGTTCCTATAGTCAATTTGGCTGATTAAATTACCAGTTACAATAAAATTACCAAGTGATGTTGAACTGCCCACAAAACACTTTCCTCCCTTGTATTTTGCCTCAGCTGTTAGTGCTAAAGGAGTGCCGCATTTTTAGTCCTCCAGGAGCAGTTTTAGGCACAAGTCCTCAAGCTCTATTCCCACTGCAGCTCGTTAGCCTGTGTCGTTAGCTCAGCTGCCTGGACTGCAACTGTGCTGGAGTGCGACAGAGCACACACACACACACACACACACACACGTATATTTAGGCATATGGCTGAGGAGCCTTTGGGCTTGGTGCAACACAGTCAGCTAACTCATAAAGCAGTCTGCATACGGTGTAAGTCTGTTAGAACCTAATGGTTATAGAGACAAGCAGAGACACGGGGATTATAATACTCTATATATCGGCCCCGTTCCACTTCATCCCTTTCCTCTTCCTCATAATGGTGTTATACAGAACCTCTCAGGGCTGTTGAGTCTGCAAAACCCTCAGTGATCGTATCTTTGCTTCCTGACTGATGCTATTGCTGAGAAATATTAGGTCAGTGTTTGCCGTTCAGATGCTCTGTGTGTCCCAGCCCTCCCCCTCCCCCTCCCTTACCCTTATGTCTTTCTGTTTAAATTAGAAGATTAGTTGAACAGTGGACCTTTTCACCTCAGTTTATATTTTCTTACCTTTGCACATTTGTGAAATGAGAATTAAAATTTAAACAAAACTGAGAATATTTCATTGATTAGCCTATTGCATTTATGATCCATTTTGTTTGAAGAAAACTGCAACATTATCAAGATCACGGTGCTGGACTTTTAACAGAGCCAGTCGAAATAAAGTGAAGGTGCATTTGCACAGCGAAGTGGACAGAGACAGTTTTCTGATTAAAACACACCTCTGGCCTCACAATCATCTGTAAAAGAAAACCTGCATGCAGTCAAGCAACTTGAAAGATGTGTGTCTGCAGCACACAGTTGACCTCCTCAAAGACGGGCTAATGCACTGCAGCTAGATAATATACTCGTTCTCTTTCTCCACCTCTACCCGTTTGTCGTTCGTTGCTCTGTCTCTCTGTTAATCTCTTTCTGCTGAATTATGGTTTCTTTGGAAAACATTAGCATTCCTCTGCAAAGAGGTTCAAGCCCTGCGATGCGAGTCACGGGGTCAGCGTCTACCCACACACACACACACACACACACACACACACACACACACACACACACACACACACACAAACATCTTGCCTTCATCCTCATTCTCAAGCTGGTAACATGTATGTGCATTAACATGTTTGTGCACGATTGTAAGGCTTCAGCTGTGCCCCCGTGTGCGGGTGCGCGTGTCGCGGGCCTGCAGTAAGGCAGATAATGATCCGTCATGATTATGCTGCAGTAAAAATCATCAACAAACCGTCTCTCCCTTTCTCAGACAGACACACTCTCTCACAGTCTCACTCTCACGTCTTTCCTTTTTCTCGTTCTGTCTTTCTTCTTCCCACAATCCTTTCCATCACTCACTAAATCAGAACTTGAGCTCGCAACATACAATTTAGCCTCATGCCTGTGCGCTCACACACACCTGTCATGTCAAACACCCAAACCACTGTATCACGCACACACACACACACACACACACACACGCATTCACTAGCACCCAAACTAATGCATTCCACAAACACACGAGCACACACTTACACGAGTCTGGCAACACTCTCTGCCCACTTACGTTATTTCATCTACATTTCTCTCTGACCACACACTGTGATTGCATGAGATGTGATCCATGGGAGCTTATAACCACATCATCCAAAGTTATTCCTCGTAACTAGGAACTGTATCATGCAGCCTTGTTTATATTTAATTTCTTCAGGCCATAAATGAGTTTTGGATTGAATGTACCAAGAGAGGAGGATTATTGCTTAGCAACGTGGGGACGTTTTCCTTTGCAGAGGATTTAATTATGATTACTTTCTGAGAAAAAACTGGTTTTATTTTTCTAGTATTGACCTTCATTCATATCAGATATGACAACATGTTACTCGCCGGTTCAGTTGTCGTGATTTAAGGATGTGAACATTTAGATCCTGTTTCTGGTGTATCCCATTCACTCTATGACCTATTTAATCTTGTCTTTCTGTGGTGTAGGTCAAGGCTGTGTGAGTCAGAGAGCAGAAGACGGGGAACACATACTAAGCTATTTATCTCTACTCAATCGTCCTACAGTCTTATCTTTACGGCCGTGTGTTCTGTGCGTGATTGCAACTATAATGCAAAGCCATTAAATTGCATTACCTGCAAACACATATAAAATGACATGTGGCAAATATGTTGACAGGCTTCACAGTGAAAGAGAGCTGGATGGGGATGCTAAACAGAGGAAATGATCAAAATCAAGGTGAAGCGACCAGCAGATAAAGCTCCAGGACGTGACAGTGATAAAAGTTGGACTATGTGCTTGAAAGTCATCACCTCTTTAAATCTTATTTGTCTTGTCTTGCTCACATAGTAAATAACAGTCGAAGCCCTGATAACGTCATGTGGTCGTCGTTTTTCTCTCCTGAATGGAAACGCTAAAAAAACAGCGTTTCACAACTACCCACAAATGGTTTGTTCGAGCTTGGTAACACATAGTAAAGTATATGTTGTTGTTGTATGTGTGTAGCTGTGGGGGGGTGGGCGATGGTTCCCCACTGTCTGATGTTAATGGTGCTTTTCAGAATGGGCCAAATTGTGCCAAACCATGCACACACGAATCTAGACGCACACAGGAAAAGAGTGGAGTGGTTAAGCTTCATTGCTTCGTTCACATGTCTTAAAACTCTCCTTCACCTCCTTACTCACTTATTCGGCTCCGTCGTTCCTCTAAGTTAAATATTTATATATAAATTTTAAGGTTGATGCGTGTTTTTGGGCTGTTTTAAAGTAAAAACTTAGATACTGTATTTCCCACAATACAACGTTTTATAGACCCTACCTGCTCATTAAACACTCAAATGTTTCAAACTCCACATGCACAGTTTTTTTTTGTGTAAATAATGAATCCTCATTTAAATTCATACTAAATAAACACTTTATTAACACGTCTGTGTCTGCGTCTTTCAGCTCATTCATACAGATGAAGCAAGAACACCTTATGTAAGAATAATGATCACGATTATTACATGAGTTCAAACATAAGCAGCAGATTGTTAAAAAAAACGTGTACATAATCTCCCATGTGTTACAACATGATAGATATAGATAAGAAAAACTATTTTTGTGTGATTTACTGCAGGAGACTTCATTATTACTTGCAGCAGTTTTACGCATGAATAAAGCAACAGCGATATAAAAAGCCACTGAGATTTTCTGAGTAAGATACGAGAACACGGGGAAGAGGTTAAGACTCAACGAGGAAATACTTTGCCAATATGTGACCCAGGCCTCACACACACACACACACAGAGCGACATAAATGTGGGCTTGTGTAACACAACTGTTTGAGCAGCGCTCCTATTGATACAGATGTATTGGTAATTAAGTCAGTTAAGTTTGACGTCTCAGCCCAACTGCAGCCAAAGAAAACATCAGCGCTCGCTCACAGAAATGTTCCACTCTGCACGGGCAGAAAGAACCACACTGTGGTGTTTTCAGATTACAGCCTGATGTGTGTGTGTGTGTGTGTGTGTGTGTGTGTGTGTGTGTGTGTGTGTGTGTGTGTGTGTGTGTGTGTGTCACCTTAAACATACTCTTTGATCATCCATGTGCCTGTGTGAGGAGTTTGTGTTTCAGAATAAACATCCATCATTTAGCTTTACCGTCAGCAAGAAAGCTACACTTGAAGCAAAACTTCCCCAGATGCTGAACTTTTCCTTTAAATGTTATTGTTACAAAACCAATTAACTCTCTTTTGTCTTTCTCTGTGTCCTTGTCAGTTGGAGGCGGAGTTAGCGTTGGGCGAGAGGGAGGGGGCGGAGCTGCAAGAGTACGCTAATCAGGTCCTGCAGCAGATCGCAGACCGATGCCCCGACATTTTGGAACAAATCGTCAACGCCTTTGAGGACAGCTGCTGACACACAAATGCACACACGCTGACACGAATATAAATATGCCCAGATATATTCATTAGATCACAAAGTCAAAACAAACACCAGACATTAAACGTTCAGCCATCAGAAGTCTCCAGCCTCGTCTCCCGTGGGTGTGAAGATGAAGACCTTCTCTTGCACAGCTCTTCTGTTACCTGCTCTTCACTCGTTACATGTTCACAGACGGAAAAGGGGATCCACAAAATAATTCTGTTATTCCTAAAAAAAATAAATAAAATTCCACTGTGTCTTTAGTCGCTACACGTTAGAACACACGGTGCCAACTGGGGGAAATGTTGTCATTTTTCAGTTTGAGGTGCTTTGCTGGTTCGCAGGTGGATTGGGAGTATTTGGTGTTGTTGAGACACTGAGCATATATTTTCCTAACTACTCCAGCGCAGAAGGAGCTTTCGCTGCACATCTTGTGTCCTTCCAGGCAATCCGCAGTTGGACTTGGTGCATTTAACAAGACAAAAGTATTCTGAAACTGCATAAAAAGGGGTGAAAGTGAGTTGTCAGGTTGCTTCTTAGACTTACACGCTGTTTCCACATTGTCATTTGATTGGTTCAGATACAAACGTGTGTTTTTTCAGCTGCCTTTGGTTCTTTAAATCATTTGCTGATATTTTTTTTTGAACTTCTTCTTCAGGTATCTGATGAAACGTCGCCACTTCCATTTTCTTTCAGCAGTAATCTCTAGATAGATGGGTAAATTATAAAGAGAGGCACACAGCAGATATCAACAGGGGAACATAACTTTTTCATCTCTTGTTTTCCATTAATGGTGAAAGGCACAAACTATAATAAAAAAAACTCGCAATACTCCCTTTATTAATTGTTTATGGTTTGTGCTACATTTTAGGAAAATAACACGTTTGGTTCAGTTACGTTGTCCATTCTGTAATTTTCTTTTCTTTCTTTCTTAGGAGGGAGGGAATATAAAATTCTTTTGTCTTTTGGTAATATATATGAAACACTAATCTTGTTTGGTTGAAAATATTGTCATCTATTGGTATGTTACATATTGTGTCAGATGTTTTTTATTTTCTTCCATACACAGGAGACTGTTAGTGGGAACATACTGTATACTGCACCTACACGAGGCTCTGTGTCCACTGGGAACATTTTTTTTTTCCCAGAATCAGTTTCTTGTTCTTGTTGTTTACAGTGGAGATGACCCTCTGATGCATGTTTCCCACAGCGCTGACACCCTTAGCATGATTTAAAAGCCTGGGTTCTAGTTGTTTCTATTTAGGTAAAGCTTCTCGAACTGAGGTTTTTTATAGTCTCCTAACTATAGTGAGTGCTGAAGACATAACTCGTTGGCCTCGTGCGGCTGTTTAGCGCTGCTCCCTGCAAAGAAACACCTGGTGGACACAGAGCCAAGAGACAAGGATTTCCACTGCACGCTCAAATCTGATTTAACACCAAAGCCTGACTTGGTAAATGAGGAGTTACATTTCAAGACATCACGTGTTTTTTGGGAGAAATCTCACCCTGATATTTCAGATGTTACCAGTGTGATGTTGCTGAAGAGTTTGCGTAACATTCGATGGACGATTATCATTTTTGGAATGAAACTCTGTCAGATATGAGTTTGTGTTGTGCATCCAGTGTGTTGTTGTCTGTTTTATACCGGTAATGTTTTGTCTTTGGGAGTGATGCTGACCGAGACTCACATGTTGTGGATTTAAAACTGAAATGAGAGAATGGAATAAAATATGGATTAATCTTAAGTTTCGTGTGTGAGTGTTTCTAAAATATGTGACAAAGACCAGGACTGATTATTTTGTCTTTCCTTTTGTTTCCTCTCTGTACTTTTTCTGACCTCTCCTTGCTTTCTTTTCCTTTTGCCTCCTCTGCTCTCTCTATCTGTTGTCACTGTGTCTCTTATCTTGTCACCAGTGGTTTATTTTCCTATCCGCCCATAATAATTACATTATTCCATATCCCACTCTTCACTATCTACATCAGTATCCTTCGGAGAGGCCTCATCCTGTTCCACTTATTTACCACGCACACACACAGACTATCTAGCAGCACTAGTGACAAACAGCTCATCCAGAAAAAACACTATTTGCAGAAAATGAATCTTATATATTGAATGTAAACGTAATGACTTTTCAGATACCTTCAGTTAGAATCTGAGTAGACAAACCCACCCACCTTAACTGACCGTGACTCTGGCCTTGACCAGGTCTTCACCCTCCCCTGTGAAGAAAATCCCCACAGGAATCTAAACATCATCAGGTTATGAGGGTCATTCTGTTTCGCACACAATAAAACGTATCAAACACACCGAGAACCAACTCCTGACAGTCTGTAAATGGAGCGTATGTGCTGGTGTTTACATTAACATATGGCAACGCTTTATACGTGTCAGTACCTGGGAGTGTGCGAGGGATCGGTTCTGCTTTCCCCATCGAGTGTCCTAATAAAACCCAGTGGAGGGAGACCGAAGGGATGGACCGAGCGGGAAAGAGGAGGAGGGAGAGAAACGCATGTATGATTCCCTGATTTATGTGACGGAGAAAGAGACTGAGATAGGAAAGAGAGGAGACAGCAAACATCATTTTATTGTCATCTCTGCTATGAATCTCCTGCAGCTCAGTGTGTCTTTTAGCTACGAATCGCACGGTGTCTAAACAAGAAGTAGGAAAATAATTTCATATTTGAAGTGTAGGTCAAAGAACTCCATAATACACACTGAAATAATCTGATTTATAATCAAATCAGATCAGTAATAAATAACCTCGCCAAGTGTACAAGAGCTAAAATGATTTCACTGCTGATCGACCTCTCTCTTCTCTGCCTCTTCTTTGAATGAAACCACAGTGTAGCAGGACTACTGATGCATCTGCAATGCAACTGATGTTGTAGACGTAGACTGTAGTGTAGACTGTTTTATACAATAAACTCCCTTTTTTAGACCTTTGCTGTTGTTTAATATGAACATTTTAAACTCATCACAACTGTGAAAATACAAAAAAAAAAGAGCGTGAATTGTGGTGAAACAGCTCCTGCAACACATTAGAAAAGAAAATGAAGAAAAACTTAAAAATGAGACAATGGACAGACGATTAGTTCAGAACTTAAATGTAATCAGTTGTGACGTGTCTGAATTCAAAACTTGGCACCAGTTTATCAAGTGGGGGGATTTGTTGGTTTTACAGTTTATTAGTCAGTGTTGTAGTCCGGGTACACGCAGGTATACGGCGCATGCTCACTTATCCGTCCGGGGTGTAGACTGGCAGTTTGAAGCAGATGACGTAGTCCCTGGTGGTCTAGTGGTTAGGATTCGGCGCTCTCACCGCCGCGGCCCGGGTTCGATTCCCGGTCAGGGAACACTTTTTGAAAACTTCAAGTTAGGTTTTTCACAGTTGCACCGTTCACCAAAAAGAATCTCCTGACACACTAACTCCTGTCTAAAATAAAATGCACAGCTCGACCTGCATCCCAGTGGTTTATGTTGATCTCACATCCTCACTCCCTGAAATTAAACAGCCGGTCTAAAAAATGGCTGCACCTCCTGCACTTTCTAAGACAACTTTAACTTTTATAATGATTTACATGTTTTTCACCTGTTCACACACACACACACACACATCACACCTTTCTTTGCACAGATTGAGCGTTGATAAGATCTCACTGATACCTCTGGTTCACAACACACACATAAAAAATCACAGATGTCCTGAAGATAACGTAGGCGTGCACACGTGTGTGTAGTTAAAAGTAGAGTATCTGTGGACAGTGCCAGTATTTCCATATAAACACTATATGCTGTGGAGGACTGAGACACACGAGGAGCCGGGAGGAGAAATAAAAATTGAGTGACTGCAGAGGAAGTGGGGAGGGCTTGCGTTGGCTTTTTTTTTTTTTTGGTACAATGTGGTTTCAATCATCACACATCACATCGCACATGAGTGAGAAGAAAAAAGAAGGAGAGGGTGATGGAGAGAAAGAGAAAACAGAGAGGAGAGAAGAGGAGAGGAGGGGAGGGGAGGGGAGGGGAGGGGAGGGGAGGGGAGGGGAGGGAAGGGAGGTGCTGAGACCAAAACAAACAGCAGTTAAACTTAAAGCACACACTCAGGGTGTATCACATGCTTTAAAGCTGAACAATTAATGATCTCAGTGAGATCTGAAGACATAAACTTCTTGTTTCTTGCTGGTTTTTCTTTCTGTGTTGAATAAATAGTTGGTGAATTCAGTAAATTGCTGAACTGTAGGTGTGAAGAATGGGGGTGAAGGGGGAGGGAGGAGTGGGTGGAGAGAACCGGTGAGATGGAAGGGGCAAGGAGGAGGCAGTGAGCGGTAGGAAAAACTTCTGAGAGGAAATAAAAACAATGTGAGAGGAGTGGAGCTCCTAAAATAAGCTGTCAGCCACCAACAGTCCAAACATCACCCACACTGATGACATTTTCCTCTTTTGCTTTTCCTCCTCCACCTGTCCATTCATGTGACTTTTAATGCTTTCGGTGAATATTTCTCCTAAGCTACCCTGTCCCGGAGGAGAGAGGGGGGGGGGTTCACATTTCGACATATAATACAATCAATATCAGCCAAACAAGACACTGGGATCTAATGCAACAGCGTTTAATTTATGTACATAAAAGACGCGCATTATTACGCACAGTCATTATTTTGTTCTATGAGTTTTGTAAAGCGCACAGTGACTTTGGTGACTGCGCTAGTATGAGCTGTCAGGATGGCCGAGCGGTCTAAGGCGCCAGACTCAAGGATTAAAACCTTCCTTACTAAAGGGATTTCTGGTCTCCAGATGGAGGCGTGGGTTCAAATTCCACTTCTGACAGAGTTTTTAACCACTCGGTTTATCTTTGTTGTCTGATAATAGGAGATACACACATTTATTTCCTCCTATTTCAGTACAAAGCAACACCCCCCCCACCCTCCCACCTCAGCCACGGGGGCAGCTTTCATATCCCAGTAGAGGACAGTCGTACTGCAGAGTGAGGACGGAACAGACAGAGAGAACTTCTGGGCTCTTTTGTTTCGCTCCGTTCCCCTTTTCCTCTCTGTGTCTCAAACTTCTCACTCGTGTTTCTCGACGCTAAACTTTGGAGATCACCACCTCCTCCTCCTCCCTCCTCTTGATTTTCGCTGTGTGCGTAATTAGCCGGAGAGCGTTTGGAAACTTGTGATGTCCGTGAAGAAATCTCGTTTTATTTCTGACACCTGTTGCTGAGGAGTCGGCGCACAGAGCCGCACGCAGCGAGGAGCGTGTGCCGCTGATTTCTGACTTTATTTGGACACTTTTAAATGACATGTCGGGACTGCGTGGGTACTGACAGGTCCTCGGATCGCCAGACGCTGCGTTATACTTTCTGAACGTTTTCAAAACTTCATTGTGATTCAGAAGAAGAACTTTCGCGTGGTTTTCCTCTGTGAAAGTGCTTCAGGCTGCCGTGGGATTTCCCCTTCAATGAAACCAGCGGTCTGACTGTAGTTCCGCAGCCGGACAGAGAGACACACTTTTCGGATTTGAGTGCCTCGGATGGTGGGAGGTGAACGTTTTCTTGGAGACGGCAGCAGAACAGGTACGCACGAATGACTTTTATTTTATGTAAAACACAATGTAAAAATATAATGTTTTCAAAAGGATGACACAAAGTACAAGAAGGTCATTACACTCTGCTTACACACTGTCAGTCCCGAGGCACGTCTGCTCTGCTAAAAACAACTGTTAAGACATATGAAACGTGTGTAGATGGAGATATAAATATAGTAACTCACGGCCTATTAATAACAACATGTTTATAACCTTCAGATTTATTCAAACCGTATTGCTGTTGTGTCATTTTGCCCCGTGACACCAATTTTCCTGCAAACTGTTAAAAGTAGCTGATTAAAAGTTTGCAGCACTGAGTGTAAACTGACTGAACAGTTCTGGTCTGCGCGCTCTGTGCGCGTCTGAAGTCACTGTGAAGAAGTTGGTTTAAACTTGGTGCACTTGGTTTTGGACTTTGTTCTATTTGAACTTGTAGTCGTTTTTGTCCCCACAGTGTTTCCGTCGTCACGGTCTACTTACAGAATGGACTTATTTCACGACTTTTGGCTCCTGTGTGCTGAAACGCAGTGTGTGCCTGCGTGTGTGTGTGTGTGTTTGTGTGTGTGTGTGTGTGAGATCTGCCAACCCCATCGGCCTAAATGAAGGCAGTCCTCTCGCTTTGCGGTGGAGACCAGGACTATTTTGGTCTAAATGTTGCACAAATGTTTCTCTCAGTACAGAGAAGTTGTTCTGCCTTCATCTGGGCCAGTGGCTGTGACATCTGACTGCACCACTCTGACTGTACAGTAGCTCGGATGGGGAAAAAGTTCACTTTAATTCTAACATATATTACAAATCCTGGGATTGTCTTGGTGGCAGTAGAGGAGGAAATTCACATTTATGTGAGAAGCTACATGTGTGATTTGTGAATGTCAGCTGGAGGTCAGAGGTCAGATGTACAATCAAATGATAAATATAAATAAATGTCCTTAGCAGGGAAGATGCATAAACTAATGTGGACAGGAAAACTCACTTTAGTGTCTGTAAATTCTCTAAATACCATCATGATCATGTTTAGTCTTAGTATTAGAAATGAATGATCACCTGCGGCTGTGTATGAGTAATAATATGCTTAATGTGTTTGTGTGATTATGTGATATTACGTCAAAGGTTGTGCTCGTTTTCTATGTTCACTCCTTTTTGGAAATGAAATCGTAGATCATTGGGCCCGGTGACCCCAGTTCTAAGGCTCACCTCTCTCACGCAAACATGAATTAATCATAAGCATTTGCATGTGAGCTAAAGTTCTGTTCATGGTTTGAGAGCACAGAACGTATCCAGTCAAGAAATATAGTCTGTTTCACATTTATTTTGCCCAATTTGGACATTTAAAATCTGTCCTTCATTAGCGCTAATAACACGAAGAGAGTTTACAGTTTGGCCTAAGTTGTAATCAGTGCCTTTATAAAGTCACACTTAATTAAGTGAAGACAAACACGGCTTAGGTTTAATGAATCTCTGAACCGCTTTTTCAGATTTTCTCAGACATAGCAGGGAGAAGTGAGTTTCTCCATCTGTCAGCGTGTGTGGAAGCTGAGTATCAGATTAATTTTCAACATGTAAGAGAGAGAGATGAGGTCGCCTCCGGCGGTGACGTCTCCGGTTCACATTTGCACTTTTCATGGTTTTAAAGTCTGAGACTCACATGAGCTGTGGACTGGACTGACAGCCCCACTGATAAACCCTTTAAGAAGACAGGATGTGTGTTCCCGTGTGTGTGTGTGTGTGTGTGTGGGGAAGGTAGATAGTAATGTTAGATGTGTAGATAGAGGTGGTGAAAAGTGTTGCTGTCAACAAGTTAGCCATTAGAGAGAGATAATCTCTCTTCCTCCTCCCTCCCTGTCTACCACGTCAACTTCTGTTCTTTCTCTTCCCTCTGTCTCGCTGTTTTATTCATTACATTCATTTTTCTTTCTGTGTCATTTTAGCATTTCTCTTCCTTTTTGGCAGTTTAGTTCACTTTTCTCACTTTTTTTTTTTACTTCTCTTTCACACCTGTAGTAGTTCGACGTTTTCTCGCTGGACGAAATGCCTGCACCTCAGAACATTTTAAATAGATTTTGGCTTTTAATGCTATTTCAAAACCCATTACAAAAAACGCAAAAAATGTCTTCAGGCCGTGGCTGCCTTAATTGCAAAAGTTGACTCGGGTGAAGAAATAGATGTTTTTACAACACAAAAAATTATTTATTTTTCTCAGAGAAGCAGTAAATCTGTATTCTGCACATTTGCTCATTGTCATTTTTTTTCCCTCGCCCCTGTCTTTCTGACTGTCTGTTTGCCCCCTTAACTGGTGAGAAAGACCTTTTCTTTAACCAAACACTGAAGTGCTGCTTGAGTGTCTCGTCCCTCGAGACTCTGTAATTAGGGAGGGGAGTAAGTGGGTATGTGTGTGTCTCCACACTAGATATTTGAGAAGATGGGATGTCTGCAAGCATCAATGGATCCTGAAGGTCATTCAAGAGTGTATTGTAAAGTCTGTGTGTGTGTGTGTGTGTGCTCCATACGTTCTGACACAATGGATTTGGAAAAATATTTCTAATTTAACAACACTGCTTTCTGTGTGTATGTGTGCATTTCAAGTGTTTGAGTAGGAGGTCATCTTTAACACTCGATGTGTTACATGTGTGTCTTTGAGCCCGCTGGGAGCACTAATGGCTGACCTGGACACACACACACACAGACGGTCGCCCATGTGAAGAGGATGGCCTCTCCAGCTGAAGAGCCTGTATTTTAAACGCTCATCTTTGATTGGTTCACTTGAATCCTGGGAAATCCTCCCATGACAGCAGCTGGTTTAGTCTGGATGGATTACTGATCAGGGACCTGGCAGGTCAGAGGGCCCGCAGCCTCCGTATGAAATAAGTGTTAATCAAGGCGTGTTTACAGTTAAAAAAAATTATCCAAAGAAAACATAAAGAACAAAACCAAAGACACACACATGACATGATGATTTTTGGACTGTGTGTCAAACATTTGAAAAAGTCTTTGGGAACATCAGGTTTAATTCTAATGAAAGCAAGAAAACCAAAACTGTTTAGTTTATATATTCCTTTAGTTTCATTAATATGTTTCAGCCACTTGAAAACAAACTGTAACACAAGTGGACAACTTGACTCAGTGTGTGTGTGTGTGTGTGTGTGTGTGTGTGTGTGTGTGTGTGTGTGTGTGTGTGTGTGTGTGTGTGTGTGTGTGGACAATGCAGGGTGGCCATGCGGTAGTCATTATGGTCAAGTGCTGTGTGTGTGTATGCATTTCTGCATATGTGTGCACTCAAAATATGACCCTGTGGTATTTGTTACGGTGTCTGCGCTTTCTGCATTCACAACGCCTGCACGTGTGTGTGTGTGTGTGTGTGTGTTTTGGGCCTTTCTGGGCAAATGGTTCAGTCAGGGCTATGGAGTGATGTCATTGGGGCAGCAGGGTGGGGTGACATGGGGTTAGAGTTTGGCAGAGGTCCTGACTCCAGCAGCCCTCAAAATGAGTCTGACCAGTAGGTATGTAACTGTCCGTGCTCGCCTGTGTGTGTGTGTGTGTGTGCATGTATGGTCAGTGGTAGCGGTCACAAGCTGTATGCTAGCAGTGTCCTACACTAATAGTAAAGTGGTTTATTGGACACTTTATAGAGCCTGAAACCGCTGTTAATACAACTCGGCAGGCTGGTACAAGGGGACAGTCACAGACCAAACGGCCACAAGCCACACCGCACCAAACCAGAGGAGCTGCAGTCGCTGAGAACTTGTTTAGGACTGTAGAAGAAAAGGAGACATCCCTCCTCTGACCACTGCATCATTTACATGAAATCCAGTATATTTTATCAACATTATGATCCTCTTGGAAAATAATCACTTGCTCATTTAGTGATTTTTATAGTTGCAGTGGTTGGTTCATATACTGGGAACAAAGAGGTGTGAAGAGGGCAAGAAACAAATACTGTTACTATCTCCTCTCCTTTCTCCCTCCTTGCTTCCCTTCTCCTCTCTTGTAGCCCTTTCTTTTCTCTCCTCCCCTCTCTCGTCTCCTCTCAGTAGCCCATCCATCCATCAGTAGCTGATCCAGTGCTGATAAAACTATCAACAGCCCACCTGCACCGGGTTGAAAAGTTGTCTCACTTGCACCCACACGCACACAGACACACAGACACACAGACACACACACAGGCTATAGACTGTAGATGAGACTGTAGACCCAAACAGATGTGGACAAGAATCTTATTTAGCACATCCACACCACAATAAGTCTATTCTGCTCTGTTTTGCCTTTGTTTCTCTGTCTTTCTCACTTCTCTTGCCTCTTTCTGTCTCTCTTTACATTATCTTTATCTTTTCAATCTCTTACAGTATATTGCACTTTGAATTCTTTAAATTACATGACAGTGTATTAATCTGACTGATTGAGTTTTTGTTGCTGGTTACACCTGGTCAAGACCTTTCTAGTTTCTTTCTGTAAATTACACTCTCAAAACATCATGGCTGAACCCATAACCCCGAGATTAAGAGTCTCATGGTCTACTGACTGAGTTAGTCGGGCTTGACAGAGTCTGGTTCATATCACACTATCCACCATATGCCTGGCATACTTGCGAAGACACTCGAGCTGTTACAGTCTTCATTTTGGTTCGGCTCTGTTCTGAAAAAACTCCTGAACCCAATGCAAAAACTGTGGGCAGTGGTCGGCCTCAAACCCTGATTGATATCTGATTGCTGCGCGGGGCCGCGTTCATGTCCTCAGATGTATCCTGTTAAGTTCAGGCACTAACACTCAGTAAATCCGCTCATGGATTTGAACCTATGACCTTGAGATTAAAAGGTTCACGCTCTGCTTACTGCATTTACCGACACGCCTGCAACTGCACGTACCCGTAGAGACTCTCAAATTCTACCTAGCATATTGTTTGCATCTTGCGAAGAGGCCCGGTCTGCGGTAGTTTTTACGCTCTCTAAAACAAAATTACATTAGGTGGGGCTCAAACCCTCACTACAGAGAGAGGCAGCCAGGCTGTGAGCATTTCACCACCTTAGTAACTGAAGCCTGAGACCAGAGCGATCTGTAGCAACCCTCATGCACCGCTGGGTTGTGTCAACACAGAAAATTTGACTTCTTATGTATCAGATGTAGCAGTGACTGTGCTTTAGTTTGAACTTCAAACCTCGGCTATATCATCAAGGTGTTAATATGACATGTTTTTACAGTAAGCGACTTCCTCCCACATGACCTTAGATGGCCTGACAGGGTTTGGGTGTTGACTGTGTGTCCAGTGCCCTCCTGCTGTGTTGACCCATTGTAAATCATTTCACCCTGTCACTGCCAGCCAGTCAAAACATGGCAATGAATGAAGCTGTTCAAATAAGCAGGGTGGTCCACAATATACACACACACACACACACACAGAAATCTGTACAGTCGCTGACTAACACGTTTGCACAGGGTGAGCATATTCAATGCAGAGGCAACACAATTTAACAAAAACAGATAAAAGTGACCCTGCTGAAAGATGTAGAGAAAGAAAGAGTGAAGATAATAAAAGTCACAGAACTGGTCAGATGAGAGGAAACGCTGCCTCTTACTGGTCATTGTCTGCTACTACATCAGATCAAAGAGCATAGATGGGGAGGAGAGAAGTTGATCGTGTTTATGAGTCATAGCAGATAATATACTGTATAATATACTGTATTGTCTTTGTATGATCAGAGTGGTTTAGATGTTTGTATTTTTATTATCATCCTTTGTTTCCTTTCTCAACCATATTCCTTTTTTTGTGTGTGTCTGCAGGACGGGTGCGTATAATATAATGAGATTCCCAGTGCCCAGGTGCTCTTTCTAGATAATTACTGGGTGTGTTTTTCTGTAGCCAATCTCCCAACTGAGGCAATAACAAATCTGTCAGCACATACACACACTGAGAGGAAGAGGGAGAGAGAGGATCAAATGAAATTTATTCCCACTATCTAGTTTCTGATTAGAAGCTCACCACTCTTCCATCTTTTCTTGCTCTCACTCTTGGAGTTTTTGTTGTCAGTCCTGTTTATGTCATCCTCTCTGATACTTTTTCTCTTCCGTTTTAATCTGTGTTTCCACTTCTGTGGAATCTGTGTGTCCCATATCTTGCCTGTAGTGTGTGTGTGTGTGTGTGTAACAGACTGATCGACAAAACATTAGTCAGTTGTCTGGAAAGAAAAAAAATCACAGAGGTAGCAGATAACATTGATTTACACACAAACTAAAATCCACACTCGCATTTTTTGTTCTTCAAAACCCATCCATCACTATATGAATAAAATGATTTATTAGGAAGTGTAATGGCTGTAGCTGAGGTTGCTCGCCGACCAGGCAGACAGAGTTAAAGCTCTGCATTGCGCTGACATCTTACTAAATGAGCTTTTTAGATAACGTTGTAGACTGTTGCAGTTTCATCTCAGTTTGTTCAATTTCTTTTTGGTTTTATGATGCTGAGCTATTTCACACTGTCCACTGAACGTCCACAGAGTATCTGAACTGCAGTTGATTGAATGCATTGTTTAAGGTAAAGTCTTTGTCCTTGTTCTAAAGTTAAACATTATTCTGCCTTTAACTTAGAGGATTTTAATGAAATGTTACTCAAAGTTGACTTTAATGCCAAAATGAGTCTGAATGGTCCAATATGGACATGTTCGTCCTGTCCGTGGGTTTCTGTTGTGAGACGGATTTGAGTTTGTATGAATCTCACTTCTATCATGTTGGAGGAAACATACAATCACTGCTATGGAGAGCCGCACTCAATTGAGTAACAGCAATTCTACCAGAGGATCTGCTCAGTACTAGATCCACTCTTTAAAAATACCAGATTTTTTTTGTCTCAGCAGCAGAGAGCACTTGGTAGTTCTCCGAGCTACAAACAAACATCCGTTTCCTAAAGCTGTTGAGTCTTTGTGTACAAAATCCGTACAGTGAGTCAGCAATACTCTCCAATCCCTTCTGAAAGTCTCCGACTTATGGGCAGCTGCTCAAAAAGCTTTCACACCCTGCTGGTCTCTGCATACAAAGGGGTTAAAAAAAATACTTCTGTGGCGTCATATCTTCTTAATTTCACCCTGCATTTTTTAACACACGCAACAGAATATATTTCACGTCAGCATCTGCCGGCCTGCCTGCCTGCCTGCCTGCCTGCCTCCCTGCCGTGCTGCTGTGTCGTCTGTCAAAGTGTGCACGCTGTCTGAATTGAGATCACAATCGTGTCATTCGTTACATTTCATAAATGTACAGATCTGTCTTGTTGGCACTGGTACAAGGACGCTCTGTATGCATGCTGTACTGGAAGACACGTGACAGCAACTGTCGAACCTCACGGACAGCCTTCTTAATAATTAAATTAAAAATAGTGCTATAGTAAATGGACATCGAGTTGAGATTATTTGTCCAATTTGAGTTTTGATGCTCCATAAGGACATGTTGTGTCTTTTTTGTATTTTAATGTGATGCAGTTTTAAAAACTGCAAATTATGTTGCTGTAGGTAATTTATCTCCTTTTTTTTCTTAGCTATTTTATGTTACCATGCCAAACCTCTGGACCCTCCCACACGAGTTTGCAACACATTGCTTAACTTGAGATAACATATTTTTATGTGCATAAATTGTGCACGGCTGAAGAAGAAAGAAAGACAGAAAGAAAGAAACGTTTTTTGCTACAACTAATTCAACAACACTAATTCAGACACAAACTTTTATCCTATCTCCCAGGCTAGGATGTTATCTGTCCAAAGCTGACTTTGGTTCAGAGGGGCTGACGTTTTGAAATGTGATGTTGCAGTAACACTGGACACCGACAGAGGGCGCTATATCACTGGGACTCAGTGGACCCGAGAGGAGGAGAGGGATGAAAGCAAAGGAGGACAAAGGTGAAGGCTCAGATAGGGAGATGGAGAGATAGAAATGGAGAGAGGTGAACAGAAAGAGAGAGGGGAACTGAGAGAGCATTTGTAAAAGACGGACAAAAATCAAAAGTTGGGAGTTCCTTTCTCCTGCAAACTTTCTTTCTGTCTTGCCCAACTTTCACCAAATTAATTTCAGGAGGCACAGCACTATTCCTCCCACCCCTGCTTAATCTCATTTCTCTTCCCTCTCTCTCCCCCACCCTGCGCCTCTGTTTGACCACTACCCCTCTCCACCCTCCCCTCTCCCATCATGCATGGTTGGGTCCAGGCCATTTGCTTCCACTCCAGCAGGGCTCTACCATTAGTGACCAGCAGGGGAATTATTCTTCTCTGCGTGCAGCTGGGTACAGGTGTGCTCGGTGTGTGTGTGTGTGTGTGTGTGTGTGTCGGCTGTCAGCATCTGATGCTCTCATTACTTATGCTCATAATTCAGGAATTTTAAAGGATAGCTGTGGTTTATTTCAATTTAGATCTTATTTTAGAGTTTATATATAGTATATATATAGTGTGTGTGTGTGTGTGTGTGTGTGTGTGTGTGTGTGTGTGTGTGTGTGTGTGTGTGTGTGTGTGTGTGTG
>JAUYWH010000015.1:8294928-8308174 GCA_034779795.1 Ctenopoma multispine | reverse complement strand
TGTGTGTGTGTGTGTGTGTGTGTGTGTGTGTGTGTGTGTGTGTGTGTGTGTGTGTGTGTGTGTGTGTGTGTGTCCACTTCATAGTGAAAACGAGGGCATTGGCCCTTCCTCCCTTGTCTAAAAAGGAAATACCAAATTACCAAGGGCCTCTCTTTTTCTCTCTTTCTCTCCCTCTCAAAAATGTCCTACAAGCTGTAGTCTCTCCGTATTCTCAGTTTTTTTTCACTTTGTGTCAAAGTGAGAGTGTGTGAAAGAAGTAGAGAATGCCAGTTCTCTTCATATACATATAGTATTCTTCAACAGCTACGGTAAGACACCATCACAGCATCTCCTACTTAAGCAGGCCAGTTTTAACATATTTAACAGCTTGTGGCATTTATGTTGATACATATATATCTAATGGATCATTTCAAACATTTACAGTGTTGAATTTTAGTGTTGAACAAAGGTGAGTGACAAATGAAAGTAAAACTACATAAAGAACCTTAAAAGTTTCTAAGAGAAGAAATTTTCATCTAAAGTTTTGTCCACCCTATTTACATAAATGAGGAGAAAAACTCTAAACGTTTAATATAATGCCTGCCATAGTCTAAACACTTCAAACCCACAACCTGCTGCATGGCAAACTGTGACTGTTTTTGTTCCTGCTAGATCAATGGTGTACAAAAATCTCACTAGGTGATGAGCAGGCAACGCTCTGAATGTGTAAGAAACAGCTGTAGCGGTTTGTTGCCCCTGTATGATGAGAGAAAATCAGTAACAAATCATCTATAAAGTGAGGTGCATATGGAGGAGGAAGTAAAAATCAAACTCCTATGACTTCTGTTGTGATCTTCATTCTTGTTTATTATGTCTGCGTGTGTGTGTGTGTGTGTGTGTGTGCTGGAGGTGTGCCAGGGAGCCTGCCAGCCAGCCAGGCTGAACTGCAGGGCTCCTGCTGTGGGTGGAGGGTTCAGGCGAGCCCCCTGCCTTCACAGGCCTACTGGAGCATGCTGGGAAAGAGAGAGGGAGGAGGGAGAAGGGGAGGGGTTGTATGGAGAGCGGGAGAGAGAGACCCCAAGAGAGAAGGGGAGGGGTACAGAGAAAGAGGTGGAGACAGATAGCCATGGGCGAGAGAGGAGGAGGCAGTGATGTTGATGCAGATGGAGAGGTAGAGAAGGTAAACCCTAGGTTGGAATGTGAGAGGAATGAAGGGAATGGAGGAGTTTTCCTCTGGCTGGGAAGAGAAAGAGAGAGGAGGTGGAGGATTGGGAGAGAGAGGGCGGTTCAAGACCTAAGGCACTGCAACACACTCCCTCTAATGCATTCCCTCCCTGTCTTCTTCCTTCACTTTCACTCCTCCTCTGTAGACACTCCACTGATCCAGACGTCTTAAGCGACTTTAACACCACGCATTCAGATCTCTTCTTAAAACACATACCTACATAAATGTAAAACCAAATACGTTTATATCTGTGTTTCTCCATTACTTGGGAACAAGTAATGGAGTGTGTGTTAAGAACGTTGCTGATATTTCCTGAGCTACCTTCCCACCTTCTTCACATTTCCTCACATTCAACCGTAGATCTCTACACGTGCAGCGCGCACCAACATCTACAATTTTGTCTCTACCCACTCACATTGTTTGCTCGCTCGCTTCATTTTCTCCTTTTTTTTCGCTCACAATCGAGATTGACACAACCGTCGAGAAACTGAAGTTCCATGTGGAATGGGTCAGGAAACTTTCACAATCTGCAGATAACGTCTTTTTCTTGAACTCTTCTTGTCAATAAGAAAACCCTTAGTTTTATGCTGAAGAGAACAATGACTGGTATGAAAATTATTATTTGTAATACAGCGGAGGGCAATGTGATGCACTGGGTTTAAGTGTTTGAGTTATAAAGAACAGCACCACAGTACAGAATATCATTGTCAAGTATGGATAGAAAAGATGACTGAACAATATATTTACCATGTGGACTTGAAACATGAAGTGAACAGTTTGTAAGAGCGTACAGTATATCTAACGATGAAAGAATGGTTGAACCATGAGAAGGAGGGTTGCATGTAGACATAACTTCATCTGACGTCATATTATGATCACTCACTGAAGCTCATACTTTACTCACATTTAAATTTCTCACTAAATACTTGTACGTGGATGCATATGTAATTTATTCGAAATTAGTTAATTAAGTTCGTATTGCATTTATACATATAATAGGATACTTGGAATAAAATTGACTATTCGCTTTTGTCAGCATGGCTGCATGTGCTAAATATGTGACCTGGAAAAATATGTTAGTGAAATATACTCTAAGGCAGTACCATCACAACTGAAATAACCATAAATACCTTCGACTGTGACAAGTCATAATCCAGTACGCGTAACCGAGGGTTTCTAATCAATCTGTAAGGTTATTGGAGCATGTTTTTCTGAGCCTTTCCCTCTCTTTGTACCTCCTTTTATATGTGCTTATTTCCCTTTTTCTCTCTCTTGTTCTTTTCTGTTGTAGTATTGGCATCACTGTGAAACAGTATTGCCAGAGCTTCTAAACACAGCAGGATATCTGTTTCTTCCTCTACCTCACTCTCTGGGGGATTGGTGAGACATTCTCTGATTTGTTCTTTTTTATCTGTGTATATAGCTGCTTGTGTGTAACATGTGGGTTTCTGCATGTGTGTGTTAGTCGTGCAGCAGAGCCAAAACAAAAGGGCCCGCGTCCCTCCACCTGCATGTCTCCAATCACTGTCTCTCTCATCCCAACAAGAATCCTTTTAGGAGAATAGAGGAACAGGGATGCAAGGTGGGGAGAACGAGGTTGAGAGGCAAGAGAGGAGAGGGAGAAAAAAGGGCAAAGATGGAGGAGAGGGGGGAGATGGAGCTGACATGATCATGGAAGAGAAGAACATATAGACAGGAGGGAAAGGGAGGGAAGTAGGCACAGTAATGAGAGACGGTAGAGGAGAAGGGAGGAGGTGTCAAGTGTCACATTTACACATGTATGGGAGGAGTGAAGAGGAGGTGGGGGAGGGAGGGGAGGTCACAGAGGTAGACTAGCCCTGTATGTGGTGACAGGACAGTGTCACAAAAATCAATAGGCCTGTCTACACTGCGACCGTGTGTGTGTGTGTGTGTGAGCGCCATAGCAACACAGACCACGGGATGTTCAGTAGATGCATTAACATACTTTCACCTCTCTAACACAGAGCTCACTGTTAGCTTCCTCTCGTGTCTCCTTTTCCTCTTTGTTTTTTAAATGTCTTTGTCAGCTCGTGTTAAAGAGAAGGAGGGACGTAGTGAGTGAATGAAGGAGGGAGGAGTGAAACACCCAGTGTATAACACATTGTCATTTTCCAACAGTGTCTTCTCGTGACTTCAGAATAATTCATGTGACCGAACAAAGTTAGCATAATGCTCCTGCTTGCATGTTTTGTTTTGTTATTTTCTTATTGCTGCCAAATCTATTGGTCCTTGGTGATGTCTTGTTAAGTTACTCACTTGCTCGCACTTTTGTTAGCCCCCCTCTCTCACCGTGTGAGACTGATGATTGAGAAGTCAACCACTTAACTTTGTTTAAATGTCACTTAATAACTTGACAATAAATACCTTATTATTACTAGCAACAACCAGCCTTACCAGTAACACTGTATACCAGCTTTGACCAGTCAGCCAACGTTCAACCCAACATCCTTGGATTAACTGGAGCGAGGACGTCAGGAAATGAATCTACAGCTTTAGGTTTCTCTAGTCAAAGTTAACATTTCTCTGAAAACGTTCTAAAACAAGCCTGTAGGTTTTTTTGTTGCTTTGACATTTCAGTCTTAGTTCTCCATCCTGCCTGTCTTTACTTTTTCTGATTGACCCATTCCACACTTTCTGACTTTACCTCTCTGAATCTGACAACTGTAAACTTACCCTCTGACAGAGTGAAGTCAGATTTGTCACACCTGCTTCATCTCCTGACTTTCCTTTTGTATTCAGTTGTTCCAACTCACTTGTTACAGACCAGTTCTATATTGATAGATTTCCCCCCCCCCCTGCAAGTCACTTCCTTATTGATGCAACTATTCACCAAGGACAAAAAAACATGAAACACACACACACACAAGGACACAGAGGATGAAGAAAGAAGCAAAGGGCTTTGGTTGTTTGTGATGAAGTCTAGAGAAGCTCTCTGTCACATGAAAAGTGTATGTATGAATATGTCTGTGTGTGAGTGGTCTGTTTGTCGGAAATGCTCTGGAGAGTCGGCTCTTGTGATGAAATGAAAGGGAGGGAAGGGCAGAAGAAAGGGGTTTGATGTAACTTTCATAACATATGCTGTTTATATTTAACATTCATGCTATAGCAAAGAACACAGAAACATAAATTGGAATAAGTCAGAAACAGAAGATTTTTCTTCAAAGTCTCTCTCTGTCTCTGTTTTGCCTTCTTTCCAGTCACTAGCTCTTCAAAATTTCCTCATAGTTTCCCCCTCCTTCATTCCTCTTTGGCTTCTTCCCTCCCTCACCACCCATCCATCTCTCAGCTTCTCTTTCACTTCGACTCCCCCTCTTTTCTCCCTGCTTGTCACACACACACACACACACACACACACACACACACACACACACACACACACAAACACACAAAGGCATGCTGACACTTAAACTAAGTGCACTCACACACACCCTATTCCCTTACTCTCTCTTCTTACCACCCACACAGTAACAAGGACACATACACGCCACAAAACACACACACACACACACACACACACACGCACACCCTGGATCCCCCCCCACACACAGAGTACTTTCAGCACTTTCTTCTTTACCATACTCAGCAAGATCAGATGTCAACTCAACTGACACAATACACACAGAGGCTGTATTTTTCTTTTCACCACGCTCTGTTTCCTCCTCCTTCTTGTAGAATATATGCATTTTTAAAAACCCTCCTACACACATACACACATGCACAGAGCGAGAAATGACGCATGGCAGATTAACATCTATACACAAGAGTCATGAGAAGATGAAGAAGCACAGATATTTAGAGGAGTCAGAGAGAGGAGATGGGAAAATAAGAAAGGATTGATGGTGAAAAAGAGGGCTGGAGAGCTATAAAAGGAAGCAGAAAGAGATGAGTAAGGAAAACATAAACAGACACTTCTGTATTCCACCCTGATAGCCTAACCTTTTGCTACACATGTAACCAAAGAGTGTCTATTAGAGCGTGCATGCAAGACATCAATGGCTCTGTATTCAACACACACACACACACACACACACACAGTGAGTGAAACATGAATAAGTGATTTTCATGCACTGACAAAACAAAGCCAAGACACTCTCACACACGTGCGCACAATATGTCCTCACATCCTGGCAGCAAACACAGTACGCAACGCAACACACAAGTACAATTAAATTACATGCATATTTTCATGCAGGCAGCATGCAATGATACGGACATGGACACGCACTCAGAAACACACGCTCCCCCTGTTCTTACTGACAGGAGAGATGTTTCAGCGTTATGCACATATGCACGCTTGTCACATTCACATAGACAATACATTTGGGCTACAGAGTTTGTGTAATGCAGTCAGCCCTTACATGTCTGCGTACAGGCCGATGCTAATGCTGCTTCATATTTTTCACTTTTATAGCATAAATAAATTTACAGTTGCAACATCTGTACCATCAAACACGTTGGCAGCAAATGAAAACATAAAAAAACATGTTACGCTATAAATTTTCTTGCACACGTTTGCATGAAGGTGGTGCTTGCACATTTTCAACATCATTTCATCATAACTTTATAAGTGCAGTTATGTACAACATAGGGCGTACTAACAGGTTTTAACAATCTCAGGTTTAGCATACTTTCTGAAAGGTCAAACCAACCAACCAACAACTAAATAATTTAGAGTCAGATCTGGCTGTTTTTCCTGGGTATTGATCGTCGATTAAAATTTCTGATTCACCGGGTTTATAAATTCAGCATATTATGTGGGCTTGCCCGGTCTCACATTCATTGTTGCTACAAACAAAGATCTTATGTTGTGCTGAAGCTGTATTAGCTTAAGTACCTTGCTCAAGGGCACAGCGTCAGTAGCTGGCAAAGGGAAGGAGAGTGGTTTTCACTCATTCTTTCGGCAGCCTTCCAAAGAAAACTGCCACAACTTCCACCACTGCCCTTGATTTGCTGTATGTTTAAGTGTACGTTGCTTTCAGCTACACACACACACACACGAGGCTGCATGGCCACACACCATGTGTATGAACCAGATTTGGCTCTGTCCTCATGTCTGCCATACGGTTGATTCCTTCCCGCTGTGCACGCCCTGCAGGCCAAACACACAGCAGTGTGTGTCTCTTTGTGTGAGAGTGGGGAGAGCATGGAAAAGAAAAAAGAAGCAAGAGACCAGGAGAGAAGACAAAATATGTTTTAAGAAGGAGCATTTTAAAGGAAAATGACATATGTAATTGTTCCAATATTACTTTCCATTGTGGGGTATTCACCTGTATGCCACACAAGCTGTGCAGTGTTGGGCACAGGTTTGTTATAAACCACTCATTTTGAATGCCACTCAGTATCTGTGTTGTCTTTAATCCTTTATTACTTTTGTTTATGTTGTCTGTCAACTTTTCCAACATTCAATAGTTAGTTGTCCAATGCACTTGGCACACAATTGCAGGAACATCAGTTTGTCTTGGTATTGTTTATAAGTATAAGGGGTTTTATACTTCCAACATCTCAACAAGAACAACTAAATGAGAAATACAAAGGAAGAATTGGATCAAACAATACATCTAAGCAGCATTTTCAGATTTCAAAGTCTAGTCATACTTTTCCACATCTGTGTAACTGGATCCCTGTTTCTCGTTTGCCTACGTCTGAAAGAACGAATTCTGAATTTAATGAGAGGAATTGTGACTTGGCAAACGAATTGCACATGTGTGAACACGTGCACACAGGCAGAGACCGAATGTAGTACAAACAGAACATGTGTGAATCCACTGTCCACCCCGCTGTCCACATCGATGTCTGTTCTCAAGGACACCAGGGCCTTAAGCCAGCTTAGCGAGAACCTAGTCTGAGACTCAGCAGAGTAACCAGACTGTGGCTGCCCCACTGCTGACCAGATGTTGGCTAAGAGGCATCGTCTTTTTAAAAGAAAGATGTGAAAGAAGATATTTAGTCATTTCATATTATTCTTCAGTGTGGACTGAATATAATAGACACTGTTGTGAACTTTTCAAATATACCATTCCCTGTAACTGGCAATTGTTATTTGCAACATGTTGTTTCATTTACACATCTTGAATGCTATATACCATAAGAACAGCACAGAGTAATCAATTTAATGTGTACATATATTCAGATACATTACTTGTGTAGGCTAAAGACAACAAGCTAGAGAAAGCAAAATCAAGATGGTAATATACAGGAGAGGAGAGTGAGAAGAGGAGGTGGAAAGAAAGACGGAGTGAGGGTGGATAGACAGCAGTCTCTGTGAACCTGCATAGACAAGCTCAGTCAGGCTGCTTTGGTAAGAGAGAGGGAGAGAAAGCAAGGATGTTTTGACAGCTCGGAGCCATCACAGCAGCAGAAGGCAGCCTCTGTGTGTGTGTGTGTGTGTGTGTGCATGTCTGTCTCTGGGTGCAGGTGTTTGTGTGCCCGCGCACGCACTGTATTCGTGTGTGTGTGTCTGTGCACAAAAGACTAAAGGCAGAGACAGACATTGACGTCTCTTCTGATTCCGAGACAAAGAGGGAAAAAGGAAGTCTAGCATAGAGCCTGGATGAAGGACAAATAAAAAGAGGCTGTATCTGTGTGTGGTGTATAGAAATGTGAGCATACATATTGATGTGTGTCAGAGTACCTGCCACCAGGTCCCATCATGCATCATTCTGGTCATAACAAGTAAAACCTCCTCGTTACAGGGTTTCTGATAAGTAAACAATTTGTCCAGGTTGTTTTTCCCCATCGTCGTAAACAAAGACAGAGCACGCATATATACTCTTTATCACTCTCCGCCTGCTTCACCTCCACACACCTCCACACAGTCACACTGGGAGCTGCCCTGCACATGTCTCCTGCAGCTGCCACTGAGAAGTTCAGCAGGAGGTTCAGGTGAAGGTGTCTTGCTCAAGGGCATCTTGACTTGACAATTTGTTTATTTTTCTCCGTCTGTGTTACGGAGGGAGGACTCGTTCACCTCAACTGCACCTTCCCAACTAGTCTAAGGAGCAGCATCACTGATCACTGTGGCTGTTACCTTTAAGCTACTGCTGCAGCAGCAGATGAACTACAGCATGTCTGTGGTTAGCACAAGGTTAAAGACATTTATTCTACAACAGAGCAAATCTCAGTCATGAATTTGTTCAAGCTTTTAGGTGGTCTAAATGAGACTACACTGAGCCTTGTTGTTTTTGTACTTGTGTGCTTGCAAACTATTCTAACTCAGTCCCTTCAGCTTGGGTATTATCAAGACCTAGGTCACAGTAAGAGGAAGACTTTACTAGAATAAATAAGCCAGCTAAATCAAATTACAAGTTGGAAGCTTAGACTGTAATGTAATACGTTTACAGCCTAACAATAGGTTTTTATTTTGGACGACTGTATTTAGCCTTCAAAAATCATAAAAGTCGTTTTTTGTTATCTTGCTGAACAAAATGTAGACGTATTATCAATTTTTGTTGGACTTTTGTTGTTTTGTGCAGTGATCCAAAAACCAGTGGCTTTTGTAATGTAGGATTAGCTCCTACTTGATCCAAATTAACCTGGTCTCTGCAACATCTTAAACACACAGTATACTTGTACATATGGTAGTTTGGGGAAAATTAAAACATTTTCCAAGAAGCAGACTGCGAAATTTATTAGGGTTTTCACAAGATGGTTTCAGCTGACGGTCTGTCTCATTCATTCTCATTGTTTCTCCTGCCTGTTTGCCAGACAGCAAATGCACATGAGCAAACAGGCAGAGTTAGTGTTTGCTTGACAACCGTGTGTGTGTGTGTGTGTGTGTGTGTGTGTGTGTGTGTGTGTGTGTGTGTGTGTGTGTGTGTGTGTGTGTGTGTGAAGTGAAGATGGCTGTCATTGTCATTGCCGAAAGATCGGAAGATTTCGAGTGTGCAGGTGTGTGTGCATGCTTGCATGTGTGTTAACAATGTACCCTCGTGTCCCCTGTGTCAAAGCCTGGCTAAATCAAGTGAACCATGCTGTGTGCGTGTGTGTGTGTGTGTGTGCGTGTGTGTGTGTGTAAGCAAGAGACAGAGAGAGAGAGAGAGTGTCCCAGGCCAGATCAATATGAAGTAATCAATAGGAGAAGACAGCTAGAAGGACCTTGGGGACGGCATATACACATCGAGTGCTCACACACACATATACACACAGCCCCTCTTTGTATTCCACCCTCAGTTTTTCTCTTTATCTTCTCTCACACCACCTCCCCAGGTCTCTTTGTCCAAGACTCTCTCTGTTTCTCTATTAGTTTTTTAAAAAAGAATTCTTGCACAAACACATTCATTATCTTATGGCTCACTTTTACAGGAAGAAAAGGTTTAAAATCTCATATGTCACTGCCCAGTTTTGTTTTCTTCCACCTTGCTTCAGTGGCTGATCTCTACCTCAAAAGTCTTTTGTTGATTTTGTTCTCAAAAATTGTGCAGACCGGTTGCATCAAAGACTCTTTTCTCTTGTTAAAATGAAGACAAAAAAAAGAAAATCAGTTCCACTTTCTGGCCTGACTCTCATGGCTCAGTATTAGAGCAGCAAACCTGATACATCTATCAAAGCTGCAGTGGAAGAGGTCTGTGCCACTCAACAGTGAGGAAAGTTCAGCTGCTGGCACAGATCTGAATCCAGCCTAAAGCATATGTAGTGCATTTAATGCATACTCAGAGTTTATGTTGGAAAAAAATATGGAAGCAACTTGTATTTTATTATTTTGGGTTAGGGGTAGAGAGGGATGAGGAAGTTTATAAAGAATATAAATTAATATAGTATAAATATGAAAATACAGGTAAGCTAAGTATCCTTACAATTTGTCTTTGCTTTGATTCACATGACACAAAATCTGTAAAAACCAAGAATTAAAACAGGATCATTGCAAATTATAAGAATATTTTCCAACATGTGCTCATGTTGTAGATGTGTTACCTTCTCCAGATGCCACAGGCGTCTTACAGATCTATACACATATAAGACAATAAAAAAATGGAAGCTTATTTTGATTTAAAGTGTGAATCTAGCTGCTGCCACATCTTGAATTAGCAGGCCGGTTATCAGCATGCACACCACAGCTCTGGTAGACACTCTGAGTCTGAGGCACTTTCAGTTCAATTCACTCAACATGCAAATTTAAACTGTAATTCATTTACTGGGAGATAAGAGAACTACTCTGTCTCAATAATGCTGTTATAGATTTAATATTTAATAACCTTTTGATAGGGATTTTCTCATGGTTTCGGTGTCCACCTCCTGAGTTAATTGGATTGAACAGGAAGCGACCCATACTCTCAGCTCAGTCAAATTTTCAGTTCAGACAAGTTAAGACCTGTTTGAGCCATTTCAGACTTCCTTTTATCCTGTAGTATATATTAGTTTATTTATATATTTCACCTACATTAAAACATCTGAAGCAAAACTACTTTCACAACTACATCATGCTTTTGTTTGTGCTTTTATTTCCATTCTGTGTATAATTATTCATAATTTAGACCTATTCAGGTCCATCTGTCATGAATACTGGTCATTTTCTTAAGTTAAAAATGGTATATATGCTGAAGAAATGTTGCAGGTGTGTGAGCTTTGGCCATAAACCACAATCAATGTCACTTTGGGGGCCTAATCAAAATCTGATTTGGACTTCCACTGATATTTTTGGCTCCCGAATGGCTCCAAAGATTATTAAAATATTTATGTCCAAACCAGTCAGTTTGTTGAGGAGTAACACTGAATATTTAAAGGGAGCTCCACTGACTTACGTTGTCAGTTTTCCAGTCAGGCGGAGCCAGAGAAAACAGTTGATTAATGTCTTCTGTGACTATGTAGGGGCTTTGTCAAGTCTGACAAAATAGTCCCCGTGGTTATCCCAATTCCGGGGTACAGAGTTGGAACAGATGAGGAGAGTCTAGCAAACATACAGTATGATGTTGATTTGCATAGTTTGAAGTTGCTGCTCCTGGCCAAGAAATAACCTCAGCACATAACCCCCTGTACACCCAAAGTGAGATGCTTATAGGTGCATTTTTGCTGTTGGGTGGAAGCTTGTCTATATGCTAAGATAAGCTATCCTGGCTCTACCTTCATATATACTGTACCGACATGAGGTGTCAATGTTCTCTCAACAAGAAAATCAATAATTAAATTTCCCAAATTGGCAAACTGTTCGTTTAATAGCTTGGTTTTGCCAGTGGTCCACAACAAATGTTTATTACTGCTGCTGTATCATCACCAAACTATTATTTAATCTCAAAATGAAATACGTTATCAATATGTACTGTTTTCCGCTAAAGGTTTAGTCATGAATTCATCTTCACCCTGTTCCTTCCTCCTCGTTGTTTCCCTCTAAACACTCCTAACAAAAATCCTCCTTGTTAACATGGTGATTGTAACATTCTCCTGTTCCAATGCACAGCATTTCCTGTCAAATGTGATAAAACCCCACTCGACTTTTCCTGCAGCTTTCCGTCTCCCTTTCTGTCCATTTTCCCTGTTTGAGAAAAGCATGACAAATTTTAAACACAGTAAAGTGAAAGAAAAAGTTTCTTTCTATTGATGCTTGAATGACAAGCTGAACTGACAGGAAGGTACAGAGAGCCGACAGAGAGAGACAGACAAAAACTGGGTGTCTATGCATTATGCACATTCACTTCAAATCACATGTGCACAGGAAGACAAGCACACCCAAACGCACCAAACCTCCCACGCTACCAAAACACTGCCTCACCTGACAAATTAGACTGTGTTGAGCCTGCTGTTTTTTTGACATTGCAGATATGTGTCACATTTCTGTCAGAGCTTCACATGGTTTCACTTGGAAACAAAGAAAGCCAAAAAAGAAACCCACATGTCATCTCGCTTCTCTCTCTCCCGCCCTGTCCGTCTTCTCGCTCCTGTCCTCCTCTGCTGGGTACTTTCAAATGAAGCAGGAATAGGGAGCAGGAGTCAACATCACATGCTGAATAATTCTCAGTCTCCTGTTGTAATTGCTGAAACTTTTTCATAAAAGATTCAGGAGTAACATCCATGGTTTGATTGTGAATGAAGCAGGGTCTCATAGTATCAGGTTAAAGATTTAGTGTGTTTTCTTATCCAGTCTGCTGGATCTAAAATTGAGTGGCCTAGAATGGTTAATGGTACTAGTATAAAATGTAAAGTTGATGATAATGAAGGTCTCAAACTCAGTGAGTTTATAGCTATGATCCTAGAATAAGATAGAGAATTGATGATACTTGTATTTGTTGCCTCATGAGCAAAGGCTCACAGCAGTAAATGACCTCACAACTGCATGTTATAAATTAATAAATGAAACTGAAGACTTTTGTCATTTAGATTAGATTAGTCATGTACCATGTAAAAACAGTGTCTGGTTCCTACTTCTGTAGTTGTAATTTAAGACTTTTGTAACTTGTGGCCTCATGTTAGAGCAGACTGAAATATAAATATAACTATTTGATAGATAGCTAGAAGAGAAAACCGGATGTTGTAGATCTGATATTTTGGCAGACAAAAGTATGTTGCCTGTTGCCTATTTCATTCATATGTGGGATGTGAACGTATTTGCGACTTCCCGTGACTTCTTTCACGTTAATTATGAACTTATTTAATAAAAAACATATATGCTCAAAAATACATTTTGGCTCTCAGCTGCTAGCATGGCTGCTATGTTCTTAAATTTAGTGGACTAAAGAATTAAGAAAATAAAAAAGAAAAGTGTTGTAAAATGAAAATAATAGTCAAAGACAATTCAGTTCAAAGCAGCACTGTCTCAGACCTAGATTGTAACCCTTTTTTTAATCCAGAGAAAAATCATCAATAGTTAATCATTTAGAGGTTGGACGATGTCAGTGTTCCCTCTTTGCTACAAAGTTGGACTTTTCTAAGTGGAAAGAATTATATTTGACCTTCACCTAAATTCTTACCTTAGTAGAAAAGCAGCTCATTACTTTCTGTGGAATGTGCAGCAGAGGTGTGTGTGTGTGTGTGTGTGTGTGTGTGTGTGTGTGCGTGTGTGTGTGTGTGTGTGTGTGTGTGTGTGTGTGTGTG
>JAUYWH010000015.1:8273750-8285218 GCA_034779795.1 Ctenopoma multispine | reverse complement strand
TGTGTGTGTGTGTGTGTGTGTGTGTGTGTGTGTGTGTGTGTGTGTGTGCATGAGAGGGAGGGAGGGAGGGAAGGGAGCTGTTTCCTAAAGAGTGGTTGAAGGAGAGTAAAAGAAGAGAGAGGAAGAGCTGATGAGAAACATTATGCAGAGAGAGAGATAGGAGCGAAAGGGGGAGAGGAGTTATCATGTGAGGATAACGCAGAGGGAGAAGTGTACAAATGACAGCAACCCACCTCACTACTCCCTCTCATCCTCTCTGTTCTTGTTCCCTGCAAAAACAAATAGGTTTGGATGTTTGGTGTAATTGTTGGCTGCACCTTCCTAAGTTGACTAAAGTCAGCCGATTCAAACTTTTATTCTGGAGTTACAATTTGACAATACAGCAGACGAAGACAGCTAAATCAAATGTTACAATGTTCTTGCAAGAAAATAGTCTGTTTTTATTACTATCACTCAAAAAACTGTAAAGATGGTTCCTGCTCTTAACCTCTGTGTCTGCAACTTACGTGTTTTCTTAGCGACTCTCTCATTCTCTCTTTCTTCAACTCAAAGTGCGTCACAGCACCGCGTCACAGTCTCCTGCTTCTCAGATACACACTACTTGCATGTTTGATGAGTATGGAATATCTAAAACAGTGAATATGTACATATTTTCAAGACAAATAAAACATCAGAAGAAAACAAATATCGCAGATATACATGTGTAGAGAACATTAGGCAGTGTTCTCATGTAATCAGGAGCAGTCCTTTGGGTTCTCCTTTCAGCCATGGTTATAAACATGTGTCTTATAATCAAAATATCCAAATCATGCTGGAGGGGACTCCCTAAATCTTTTCATAAACACTACAGGGATTAATAAAACACAGCTTAGATGTTAAATGAATATGGTTTTCCTTTAGAGAAAACTTAGTAAGTAGTGGGACAGTGTGTGGTCCATGCACCTCATAATGCTTTGTGTATTTATTTCTCTAATTTCTGCTCCAACGTAGAGGCTAACAGAGCCACAATTCGGCCACAAAAAAAGAAGCATTACAATTAATTTAGCATCTCTATGATGTCTAATCGCATGCTCCTGGAGGGCGACTGTGGCACAGGAGGTTGAGCCAACTCAACTCAATCAATTCACATGTCAAAGTGTCTTGTCTTGAATATTTAACTGAAGTTCTCACGATTTGAATTTGTACATACAGTATAAAGAGTCTTGATAGACACATATAAAGCTATTATACACTGTAAAGATATGATTTTCTGGTGACTATTTTTAACGTCCTTCCCTGCTTTTAACTTATATCCTGCAGCTTAATCAAGGGCAAAAACAAACTGCAGTGTCCCCTGTGGCTGCCTACACCTACGTCCTTGTACTCAGAGTGTCTCATGCATTTTCAAAATAGAGATCCTGACATGAATACCAAGTTTTATAATGATAGTGCAAAAAAACAAAAACACCTTGTGTTATAAACATTGCCAGAGATTAACACCAGCTCAAACCTAAATGTGGTCAAATTGTGGCCACGGCTGGTCAGTTCGCTGCAAAAACCTCCCTGGGTTTACCGGGGGAGTGCAGATAAAAACTAGCTTGGTCATGATCCGTAATGTGATTTGCTTCATCCAAATGTTCTGTTGAACCACAGTGTACGGTGATATTTGGCCTCAGAGCATATGCCTTGACAAATGTATGTTTGCTGGGCTATTAATGGCTTTAAAACCACCAATTGTGTTGTGTAGGAGGTTATTAGAAAACTTGTGTCTGTGTGTGTCATTAGTCTGTCAATAAGCTGATTTTCTACTTGTACAGCTAAACGATCACAGACAAGAAAGGTAAAGGATAGAACGATGAGAGGGGAAATAAATAGAAAAGAAGAGGGAGAATGTAGAACAGAATGAGGTGGATGTATATGCCACAGGCTTTCTCTTCAACAGCAGTAGCTGAGTCTCTCTCTGCATGACCTGCCTCTGTGTGTGTATGTGTGTGTGTACTTGCACAGCATGCATTTCTTTCTGTTTTTCTGTCTGCTTCATATCCCAGCTCTCTGTGTGTGTGTGTGTGTGTGTGTGTGTGTGTGTGTGTGTGTGTGTGTGTGTCTATCTGTGTGTGCATGCCCTGCTGTGGTGTGTCATACCTCTCTTAGAAAACCCGCTGGGCCCTAGCTAGCACTCACATGGAGAGAAGGAGAGGGATGGATGGATGTGGGGTGGGAGGGGAGAAAGAGAAGAAATAAGGAGCGGGTCAGATGCAAACGGAGGAAGAGTATTTTTAGAGGATGTATCAGTAGGGATGAAGGGAGGGAAACAGAGGGGCAGCCACATGCTGTTCTCTGAATATTAAAACGGAGGTTGGAAAACTGGGCTAAAAGGGCAAAACGATAAGATGGAGACGTCGAAACAGAAGAGAGCACTAGAGTCAGATTTAGCATGAAGATGTGTGTTATTTGACCCATTGTGTGCTGGTTGTGTGTGTGCATGTGTGGGTGGGTGTGTGTGTGTGTTTGTGTGACTTTATATGCCTGTGTTTGATGATTCAGGGGAGGGATCTAACTGGATAATTGCTCGAGTCAACCACATGCTTCATCTGCACCCACAGCGATTGCTGGTTGCCAAGGTTACATGGGTGTCTGTCAACACGTCACCCTGAAAGCCGACACCGTCCTGAATGGGTATCACCATGACTGTGTAGATTTTCTCTTTGTCATACACACACACACACACACACACACACACAACATCTATCAAATATCTGTGTACACACCAACATATGAAAGCAAAAGCAGACAGTAACAATGCCCCGAGTGCACTGAGATACATGCACTGATACATCCATGCACATGTGCACATGGCCGCTCACTGTACACTGTACTAATGAATATTTTATGTTCCTTCAGGTGTTTCCTTGCTTCACTGGGGCTTCACCTGTACAGTACTGAAACACACTGTGTGTATGTGTACTGTGTACTATCTAACCGCCTTCAGTGATCCTTTGATCCTTTCTCACAAGGAAAAAATGTAAATTTAAAAAACTGTTAATGTGAGGAGTCACAGCCTGGCAGTCGTGCAGATATACTTGCTTCTAAAACTGTTGAAGCAAAGCTTGTCCTTTTAACCAATAAGGGAATTTCAAATTTTTGTGCTTGATTACTGTTTTGCTGCATTTTAAAAACATGTGATAATGACTAATACCTGAAGGGCTGTGCAGAGTGTGGAGGAGCGTAGCAGAGGATAGAAGAGCATAACAGAGCAGAGAGAGGATTGATTGATTTCAAGCTACGTTACAATTGCATATTGTAGCTTAAAGTCTTGGAAGTTTGGTTGATCAGTTTTGTACCATAAATTATTTGCTAAAGGTTCTGCAAAGTTCAAAATATCATTATAACTTTTTTTAAACTGTGACTCACTCGCTAGGGCAGTTGTCTACAAACCCCCGGAAGGTTGCTGGTTCCACTCCGAGTTCCTAGAACCCATGATGCTTAAAAGTAGCTTCCTGTCCACAAAAATGTCCCCAAGGGGATTAATAAAGTATCAATTATTATAATTATTATATTATATATTTTAATCAATCCTAGTTTCAGAAAACATTTAAGAGACAGAAATAGGTGGTGCAGCCACCGTTAGTAACTGCACATTAACGAGCTTGTCTTTGTAATTCTGCTTTGTCACTAAGCGGCGTGACTGTGCACTTCTCTGATTGCTTCTCTTTCATCTTATTTTCTAATTCTAAATCTAATTCATCACCGCATGAATTCAGCATTTTAACCAACCGGAGACGGGTGGGAACTACAACGTGTGTGATGACATTACCGATGCACACTGTTGTATGTATGAGTTGGCATAAAAGATTAAAAGGACGAAAATTGTGTGTGATGGAAGGTAAATGGAAGAAAGACAAAAGGTGAAGCTTACAGGGGTCACTGACAAGAGATGCACGCCTCCTTTTTACTTTACACCTCTTGCTCTTTTATGCCTCTCCATCTATCCCTACCTCTGTTTCTCTCTCTTCTGTGTTTCTTCCTTTTTGTTCACTTTCTCTTTCCTCTCTCTGACAGCTCATCTGTGCTCCAGTCTCACCACAATGCCTCACAGGCTATATGTGTGTGTGTGTGTGTGTGTGCACGCAATGCACTGCTGCCTTGCTCCAGTTTTTGTACCACACAGGCTGCCTAGGTGTGCGTGTGTGTCCTCAACAAAGCTTTTCTTTTCTGCCAGCTCTGCAGTCTGACATAGGAGATTTTCAGCCGTGTGCTCTCTCTCCCTCAGTAGTCAGCATTTTGGCATTTCCTCAATGCACTCTGTCATCTTTTGGCATGAATAGGTTGCATATTGTTGAGTGTGTGTTTATCTGGCTGGTTTTTACGCTATCTCCTTGTTTGTTTGTGTTTGTGCAGGAAACCATGAAGGTGGAGAGGAGCTAGTTTTCAATGTTAGAAACTGTGCTTGGGAAGTTCTTGATGTGGACATACTGTATACGTGCCACTACCTGAGATTTAGACAAACCCTCCTAAAGCCTAGACATGCAATTTGATACTTTTGCTATTTGGCTCCCCCTACAGTTTCTGAGTGTAACTTACTTTTACACTATTGTCATACATACCAGCAGCAAGGCACCTGCCTTGCATCCTTTTATCTCTTCTAGCGCTCACCAGCAAGTAGAAGCCGGTCCGACATTTATTTTTCTTTTTTCAGTTAACTCTCCCTTTCTCCCGCCCTTGCTTCCACCAACATCACCTTCTTGAGTCTCTTTCTTCTTATAGCTAGAGGAATGGTCTACATACTGAATTGTTGCTTTAAATCATCAAGTCAAAACAAGTGTGAGACTATGTAAAGTCAACTTTAAGGGACATTCTGAGGGACTCCTTCCCTAATCTGGGGATTTGTTGATACTTATATTGCGTGTGTGTTATTTAGGGGTCATCTTTGTCATACACACATAATTTCCTCAGGATAGTACATGGCTGTAAGTTTGAGATAACTAGAATAAATACTGCAAATCTCATTAAAAAATACATCAATAAAAATTGTAGTTCAGACACCTTTATGTCAGTTAACTCCCCTCCACATTTACACGACAACAGGTTAAATGGCCACACTACTGGAAATTAAATCAAAATCGTCTAATACAAACTTATGCTGTGAAGCCAAACATTGTTCAAACCGCAGTTTTATTTTCAGTTTTCAGTGCATCCAAAGATACTAAATGTGTCACTGTAAGATTTGTGTGTAAAAATAATCCATCTGTCTTGATGATGGAATAGTGAAACCATAAAATGTATTATTGGGTTTTTAATGATTCACAGAGATTAAAAAGGAAGTAACGACAAAGTGTGTCCATAAACAGGAGCAAGTGAGTACAGCATCAAGACACAGATGTCTCACAGTGACTGAATGTGCTGCCAGTAAATTTTACTCATCAGTTGCACTCCCACATGAGAGAAATTATAAATATATAAATGTAATATAAAATAATATAAAATGTATTTTATTGATGTGGGATTTGTGAAAGGTGTCACCTTTTAAGTATTCAGGTTTTCTTTTGCCACTCACTGCTACTGACTTCCTGGGGATTTGTAGGCTAGATAAATCCATTCAGAAATGAGCTGTAAATCAGGCCAGACCAGCTGAGACTTGCATCACTTCATCCCCTGATGAACATGTGAATTATGTGCTGATCCATATCATAGGTGTGCATGTGTGTGTCTTAGTATAAGTCTGTACATGCAGATTTCCTTGTGATATTCGTTTAAGTGCTTCCCTGTCACAGAAAACTTCAGTTTTATATACCCAGAGGTTCAAGATGATTTTGTTTGCTTACTGGAAATGTGTGTATGAAAGCAAGTGTATAAGGGTGAGTGAGGCGGAGAGAAAATATATGTGTATATTGGTATGCATGTGTCTGTTTGTTTCTCTGTGAGCATGCGTCTGTGTGTGTGTATTATTTTCTCCAGGGACAGGCTCAGGAGACCAGTGTAGATTGAGCACCAGAGCTCCAGCACACCAGGAGGGAATCATGGATCTGGCCCAGCCTCAATAGCTTCTCCCTGAGCTTCCTGATCAAGAATCCAGCCTCTCCCTGGGTTCCAGTCCTGTGCCAAACAAGGCCAGTCACAGCTTTCTCAGTTGTGCCATTTCCATTAAGGTGCCAAAAAGGGCTAGTCTGTGCTTGTCTGGACTCATTTATTAGTTTAGACTCACACTGTATTCTTCAGTCAAATGAGATTCGCTCAGCTGAGCTTCATTCCAGTTAAATGTCACATGGAACTTCAGCAAGATGGCTTTAATGTTTAATATGTAATAAAATGTAAACATTTCATACTGTGTACAACCCGCTGCAGTTAGCTAAATGTGTTATGATAAAACTGGGCACTACAATCACCACATTACACTTGCTGATACTTCAGCAGCTGATGGTAGTTTTGAGCTTGGAAGGTGACAACCCTCTCTGCTAAGGCCTGTCTTTCTTTAACAGGGAGATTCAGCTCAACTGGTCTGGCTACAATATTGAAGCTGGTAGTAGTCATCTAGTGACACTCCTGGTCCTATACAGCTGAGACACATCACTTTTTACGCCTATACACATACTGTACGTCCAAGCTGTCCAGCAGACCACCTGTGTCCTGATTTCATTGCTGCTGCATCATTTTACTCTATGAGGTCAAAGGCAATGTGTGCAAAGTGTTACTCAGTCAGTCTGTTTCTCACATTTTCTTAGCTTTATCCTCCTAAACAGTCTGGTTGTGAATAGCAGTCATCGTGTTGCCTTTGGACAGATCCCGCTGCTCAGATGGAAATCAGGTATTCTTGTTTCACTCCAACCACGCATTTCAGTGTTTATCTCCAGGCTTATTTTTTTCTTTCTTTTGTTTTGAGCATTGGCGCTCTCTCACCAAAATAACCAGGACGTCCTCCATCAATGATGTATTACAATTTCGTGTAACCTTGTTGTCAGGGACGCGTGAGACTGCATTAGCATTAACGTTACAAAATTGGTCTAATGCGTCCCAGACTACCTCACAGAGTGGTTTGAATAAGCGGATCCCAATTTGTCTTGGTGGCTGTTTACACTTAGTTAGTTTCTTCTTTTGATTATGAAAAACAGAAACACTTTGTTACAACAGATGTGCAGGCAGAACCTGGGAAAACGTACAGAATAATAAATATAATAAATATTACTTTACATTGTAGTGCCCATACACACAATTAACGTGATGGATGATTGACTTTCACTTTACTACAAATATTCTAATAATTGTTCTATAAAATAGCATTTACCATCTTATACTACTTACTAGAATAATATGACCCTCAATCACGTCGTCTTCATGGCACATGCCTACATGTAGACGGGTGACTGCACATTGATTTAGGTTTGTACTCCTTTAAAGCGACTCTGCACAACTCTGAGAAGGTCAAGACATCAGCTGTAAGCTATGTTAAACAATTAGGCTACAAAAGACTCATCTTTCCACCTGCATCCTCGTTCTGACTCTTCCCCCATTACATGACTACATTACAGGTTGAACTCTGTTGGTTGGTGAATTTTGACAGGGTCATCTGAGTTCAAGCAACAAAAAGTCCAAGCGTGAGAGCAGAGATCCATTAGCAGAAGTTTGTGATCGGTACAGCAGCAGCCTGTGAGCAAGTAGGAAGGTTTGAGTTGGAGCACAGGAAATCTGTGCAAGTAACATTAAATCTGAGAAAACAAACAGTTTTGAACCGGAGCAGAGCAAATCTGAGCTTGAGCAAGGACATCTCGAGTGCAAATTTCAGAGCAAGCATAACATCAACAACATATCACAATAAATGATAAGAAAATAAGATACTTAAAATGGCTGATGAAGCTGACTTTCAGACTGACAGGGAGGAACAAAAAGCGTGACAGAAATTGAGAGAGGAAGGAGGAACCGGCTTGGTAGTGGAGCAGCAGAACAAAGCGGAGAGATGTAGAGAAACAGATGGTGGTACAGAGCAGAGAGAAGCGTGAGGAGAGGACAAAGGAGAAAGAGATGTAGAAAGACAGGAGAGGAGAAGTATTGAGAAGATATATTTAGAGAGAGAGGGAGAGAGAGAGTTTTAGCCTCTCAGCTAGAGGCATGACTCATCTTCTGCCAGCTGACAGAAGGATGGATGGAGGGAAGGAGGGAGGAGATGGAAAGAGTTGGGGAACAAGAGATGGAGAGGGTGAAGGAGGAGAGGTGAGAGCGAGCGTGACCGATGAAAGGAGACACAAAAGGAGAAAGTGGGCCAGGAGAATGTGTGAGGGAGCAACGGAGGAAAGGAGTGGTGAAGAGTGGAAACCGGAGTAAAAGAGGATGTCTCTGTACACGTAGCCGCACACATAAACCAGAAACACATAAAAAGCAGTTGCATTTGTTAGTGATTCAGTATCCTAACTAATTCAGGTTATATCTAGCTAACACCACATATGCTCTTATTTCTATTCTGCCCTGACTAATTCTATACTCTCAGAGGATTTATTTTACTCGTGATCAATTTTTAAGTCGGAGTCATTTCTAAAAATTGGTGTTTAGCATTTTGGCACGAGCTGCTTTTTTAGAGAATCAGCTCAGACTTCATCAGCCGACCACAGCTGGGTTCCCTGCAGGAGAGAGCTGGCTTGTTCTCTCGCTCTAGTCTGGCACTGAAGGCAATAAAAAGTGAAGCTGCCGTTAAGCCAGAGAGAAGCTGCCGACTTTCTCGGGCATTGCTCCCTGTTGCATGGCTATTGCTCGTATCCTCTAGGGACAAGTCCTCTCTCTAGCTTTCTTTCTCTCTGTCTCTGTCTCCATTACATGGACTCTCTCTCTCTCTTTCACTCCCTCTGTTTGCCTATCTCTTTTTTTCTTTATCTCACTTGGTCCATTTTTTTCTTACCCCCTCCCTGCTTCTACTTTACCCCCTTTCCTTTGGCTGCAGTGTTTACTGTAGCTGAACTACTCCTCCTTGTGTCTCAACAGGCACATCACAAGTGAACACTTAGGCCTGCTTCACCGACATGAAATAATCCAGTGCTGCTGCTTCTGTTAAGTATTTCTGAAGCTTTAGGTTGTGTCCCAGAGTAAAGTGTCTTCAGTCTGTGTGTGTCAGTAAACCTGTTTATTTAAATTTGATGAGTTTTAAATACATGAAAACCTCTTTCTAACTACTATGTCAAAGTCTTTTTAATACCAGAAATTCTGAACACATGAAAACCTGTCAAGGGTGGACGTGGTAGGGCAACAGTAGAGAGTGCTATAACACTGGCAGCAGACTGAAAGAGCAGCTTCTGATTGGTCTGTAATTATCCTGAGACATTCCTGTGTCCCATCCCTCCATTATGATTAATTATTGACCTACAATACCAGTGTGACACAAGATACAAGGATACAAAGACATTTCTGTGTGATGAATTGTGTGGATTCAGCATTTTTGCTCAAGCTTAATGTTGATTTGCAACACCACTGATTCTGACGTCTTCAGCTTTGGTTTGAGGGAACATAATTAATGTGTGATGCAGAATGTCCTCATTATCCTCTTGATCATATCCAGAAACCATGTTTGTATTGCGTAAAGCAGCAAAGAGAAGGGAAAAGCCCTGATGTTACCCCCTCAGGTGAAGGAGTTCTCAAAGTTTCCAGAGCTATCAAATATGGACTGGCACAGACTGATATATCATATTATATGATTTATACATGGCCTTATACTATCATAATATATGACTCCACTCCCTGTAATGATTTGCAGGCAAAGCAGGGAACAGCGCCCCCATCTGTTGTTTGTGTCTTACCATACGGGGGCGCTGTTTCTTCCACACACGCTAAAAGCATGTTACTTCGGGTCACAGCTACACAAGGTGCAAACCCCTCATCTGTGTGGAGATGACGAAAGCAGAAAGGAAATAATTACAGTCCGCGTAGTGGTCACTTGCTGATGGGACGGTCGAGCCTGTTTTACCGTTGTTACATATTCTAATTACGTTTCTGTTTCCCAAAATGTTTGTCATTGTTTTACTGTTTATTCACTCACTCAACCTGACTTTGACCCACATACCCACCCACTCTCACAAAACGCAGCAGAATATCAATCAGATGTTTATTGAAAGCAGCCAGTTAGATCACTTCAGAGAGCTGTGTGTGTGTGGTGGGGGAGTGTAGGGCCCCCGGGAGATGAAAGGTGTGTGGCCCCTGCTCAACTTTGCTGCGGGTCTATTGTTATGCAGAGATGAGTGACATCCGACTCTCCACCGCTGCACTCCACCATGGGAAACACCGACAGACATGAAGCTTGTAAGAAAATAAAGGGTCCACAACACAAAATCCAACGTCCAGTAGGATTAATGACAAGAACGTTTCACGAAGGTTAAACCTGTATGAGCTTTTCAATTTTAAAGTGATCTCATTTCTTTCTTTGCAGCACATTCAAATGAAACCAAACGGTATGTTGGCATTAGAGGAAGCACTCACCTGCCTGTCGTATAATTCTGTGCGCAAAATGTGGATAAAAGAAGACATATTACATGCATTAATCTAATTTGACCTTAGAATAGAATCTAAATATGTGCCTGGATGCTGGAGCAAATATTTGATTTTCTCTGGTTAAAAAAGTAAACTTAAGACAATTAACAGTTTATAGTACTTTATGCACTTCATCATCATATTCTTAGAAGTTGTTTGTGAAGGCAGTGACCTTATAGGGGACTAACGCTTGGTTATAAAAGATGCAACTGAAAATCTTTTATCATTAATGTTTTTAAAATTCGGAGACCAGTTACTCTAGATTCATAGAGGGGCCCGGTCTAATCTTCCCTTGGTCCGTCTTTGCTTGTGGACGCATTCTTTTGAGAAGCACTGAGTCAGATCAAAGAGCCAGTTCCTCTGCAGGTTCACTACCCACGGACCCAGCCGCAGTTTGTCTTTGACCTGGTTATGAATTGAGGAGAGCTCGAATTAACACGCTTCTTCTTTGCTTCTGGACGTTTCAGGACTCCCGCTTGTGTGTGTGTCCGTGCGTAAATGTGTAGGCTGTGTGTATGTGTTTGGGGGGAGGCGGTATTGTGTTGCGTTGCCTTCTATTTTCGCAGACCAAAGACGGAAGGATTAAGCGATGTTTTTGAAGCACTCACCTTGTATTCAAAGAAATTACTCACTTCAGCTGATAAAAGGAATTTGACGCATGTGAACTTTTCTGAGGTTTGAAAAATGTTGAACCCCCCATCGCTCATTTTTTACCTCTGACTTTCCTTCCTCCTGTACAAATAATATGCCCAGACTCATTATCCCACTAGATTATATTTCGTTTTTCTACATTAAACATTGCACCGTTCATATATTTAGTAACATAAACATTAAAGTTTCATTTTTAAAGTTCTATTATTGGAGAAAATTCACTGATCATTGATGAGAGATAATTGCTGAGGAAGGAACCTCATTTAATTCAATTCAATTCAACTTTATTTATATAGCGCCAATTCACAACACAGGTCATCTCAGGGCACTTTACAGTG
>JAUYWH010000015.1:8227621-8273650 GCA_034779795.1 Ctenopoma multispine | reverse complement strand
TATATAATATATACAAATAAATGTAGAAAACCCAACAGTCCCACTTGAGCAAGCACGTAAGGCAACAGTGGAGAGGATTTAGAAACATGACTGTAGTAATCAGGAGGTGTTTGCTTGAGAAGGACCAAAATAGTTTCTGTGATCAAGCAGATCGTGAATATTTCTGAACGCAGGGTCACTAACATCACAGGTTCTTGGTGTCTTGGCTCCAGCGCTGAATAGCGACGGTGTCCTGTGCCCGTTTGTTGATATGCTCCGCGCGCACACAGACACGCGTGCGCAATGTGTGGTCGTAAAACAGGGAGGGAGGGAGGGATGGAGAGAGAAGGGGGTGTTCTGAAGTGAAGTGGGGGTGAGGAGGAGGAGTGTATACCAGGGAATCAGGGTGAGATGTGTGGAGTGGCCGTGAAGGGACAGGGAGGGAAAGGAACAGTCGCACTTCTCACTTTGCAGCTTTTACTTTATAGAGATGGTGGGAAAATAAATTGAATTTCACTTTGCGTAAAACTCAACTGATAACAAACCATTTTACGCACGTTTTGGAATTGAAGATTTATCCAGTAACCTGGAGTCTGTATTTTTACAAGCAGCTTCTGACCTTCTACAAACCTGCTGATGTGACTATAGACCAACTCTCTGCTCTAGTTCACAGTTAAACTACCTGAGAATTACAAACTGTCCTTTTGATTGATTATTCCAGCGCTATCGATGGAAGTTTACCTTTATAGTTTTAAATATTAGAGACCAAGAAAGGGAGAAAATGGCAAGCTGAGAGACAAGTGGACTGAAATAAAACCTGGGAGAAACATAGTACACGCGTGAATCTGACTCGCCATCGCCAGCTGGGTGGGACAACTCCTCATTTTTTACCCATGTCTCCTCAGCCGAGCACTTTCCCAAACACCGGCTGTGAGACGGTGACGCGGCGGACCATGGACAACAGGCCTGTCCGCAGAAGGCGAACTGGTGTCGTCCGACATCTGCTGCTGGCAGCCGCCTTCCTCGCCTGCAGCTCCCAAATACTGGTGGTGGATGCCAACTCGTGGTGGTGAGTAGTCGAATAATCAACGGTGGTGCATTGGTTTTAGAGAAACATGGATGAGCCATGATCTCGTAGGTCGCCTGGAGCAACTGACTTGCGGAAAATAGCATATGACATCCATCTCTTCATCGTTTTATACTATATAATAGAGTCTTTATTCTAAATCTAATCTAAACGATTTCTAACAACCTTAAATGTGCGTATTTGGACGTTTACGCAAGACTTACTTAATATACTATGTATATTTTTTTTGCCTCCAAGTTTGTTGATGACAACTGTAAAAACGTGAGCGATAGACTTCACTTTGTGTTGCCTCTTCCGTCTGTGTGTGTGTTTGGGGGGTAGGTTTGCGTCGTGCAGTGATGTTCCAGTCCTGTGGTAGAGCGCTAACAGAGAATGGAACAAATGTGAAGGCTCTGTCACAATATTTACCCTGGCTAAGCCCCAAATGGCACTGCAAGGCAGCCTACTGCTGCGCCCATAGGGCCTTCAATTAGCCACACTTGTTCTTGACTTACATCATGCAACTATATGCTGTTTAGTTCACTTTGTGTCAGTGTTGTGCGCGGGTTAGTGGAGTTCGCCTTCCTGCCAGCTTAATCGGAATAGAATACACAGTAAGTCTGAACTCATAGTTGAGTTTGATTTCCCCTCAGGATTGTACCCAACTGTACAAAAGCATCCTTAAGATAACACGCTGTTGCCCAAATGGTGCCATCATAAAGGGTTAACTGGCAGATGAAGTAGCATGCTACATACATTTTATCGGGATGCTGAATTAATGAAACCTATGTCTTAACTTTAAGCAGAAGTTCTTTCTGTGCAACTTTTTTTTTACCTTCATAGATTCATTTTATAAACTGAGATTATAAATGACCTCTGTCTCTCAGGTCACTGGGTCTGGCCCCAATCCAGAGGCCAGAGATGTACATAATCGGAGCTCAGCCCCTCTGCAGTCAGCTGTCTGGACTCTCTCAGGTAAGTCACCATCTGTGAGAGAAACACAGGCTCTATTTGAAATGTTTTTTAATACAAATCTCTAACCAATCTCCTTAAATGGATTGAGATCCACTCAGAACTTGACTTGATAGGCTCATATTTGCTAAGATGTTAGTTTTCATGTTGCGGTTCTACAACATCAGCACAAATGAAAAGAGTAGCATCTTATCTTCCTACCACTCATGAACCCTGACTGTGAGGAACTGGTCAAATTAAGGGAGGATTTCCCTACAGGGACCACTAAAGTATCAAACCATTACCTGGCTAATCTCTGCTAATCTCTCCTCTGCTGCTGCTGTACGGTCTGCAGGGCCAGAGAAAACTGTGCCAGCTGTACCAGGACCACATGAGCTACATCGGAGAGGGAGCCAAGACGGGCATCAAGGAGTGCCAGTACCAGTTCAGGCAGAGGAGGTGGAACTGCAGCACCGTGGACAACACATCTGTGTTTGGGCGGGTCATGCAGATCGGTGAGTTGAATCTTGGATTATAGAAAAGGAATCGTGAATATGAAAGAACGAACAGAAATGTTGCTGTTGTAACAGTAATCAGTTTGGGAACAATGACGATGTCACAGAAAATAGTGATTCTATCAAGCATGAAAAGGAGTTACTGTTAGCTGTAATTTTCATGTGGTGCCACTGACATTAACTTTATTTTGAAACATATAATGAGCACTGGCTGAAAAAAACCTCAGTGACAGCTGTCCAGTCCATCCATCCATTTAGATTAGATTCATACTAAATTATGGCAGTAATGCACCAGTTCATAGTCTTATTTTGAAAGGGTTGTTGTTGTGATTATTAATGTAATCAAAGGCTGAGTGAAAACACATAGTGTTTGGACAGGTTATGCAGATCGGAGTGTTGAATGTTTCACTGAACAGAAGAGGTCAATGGAGTTCAGTCAAATGACAGGCTGAAATAATACCATGTATTATTCTTTACATGGAATATAGCAGAGTATAGCGGATTGGTAGAGACATAAATGGTCCAGTGAATAATCAGATAATTTCACCCTGGTGAAATACTATAGAATAAGTGAACTGTTGTTTGTTTGTGTACTGGCATATTCTCAGAACAGACATCTGGGGTTGTGATCAGATATGAAATCAAGAATCACTGTGTTTATTATTATTTTTAAATCTTCTATAGTGGCTTATTATTTCAATATGCATGGTCCATATGTGGTCTGAGCGTTAAAGTAGGTCATAGTGCTGTTCTCGTTGAAGGGTTAGGTTTTGGTATTTTCTGCAGCCTGTGAAATTCTTTTCAGTAGAGTATTTTTTCTTTGAGGAAACAAATGGATTTGGGTGCTTAAAAAACGTCTATTAATCTATTAATAGCAATATTGATATAACTTATTTTGCCCAAAGAGTAGGTTTACTTTACTGCGCGCAGACTAAATATCATTTGCGCTTTGCGGAAGTTTAATCAAAAGTACACTTAAGTTGATTAAACACGAAGTAAAAGTACAGAAAAGTCGACATCAATACGCGTGCGAATTATATAAATGTGTAGCTGCAAAATCGTGTAATGTGTCTCCAGCCGTTTTATTAAGTATGCACGGGCAGCTCAATCCTGGATCAGTGTCTTGTGCGCCTAATTCTCAGCAGGCGATGTGGGAAAACTCTCATCAACAAGTAAGTGTCAAATCCGCTGCGGGCAGTCAGACGAGGTGTTTGCGCCTCTTACTCTGTCTCCGTCTCTATCTGCCTGTCTCTGTGTTGACAGTCAGTCTATCTCCAGGTTATATGGAGGTGTTAGTCGGTCCATTGTCCTGCGGCTCTTCTTTTGAAATGCACTGATGAGCTGACACCGAGCCGGCACATCCGGACCTGCTATTTGAAGTCTTGGCTCCGCAGCCTCATAAACGACTCGTCCCTTCTCTGTCTCTGTTGCGTAATTTGTGTGACTGTCCCGACTAGGATACTGCTCCTGAAACCTGAATGAAGAGCTCACACGCCTCAGTTTTGCATGCATACCTGCCTGTCTGCGAGGAGGATGTGGATTCCATATTATATTCGGTCACAGAGCGATACAGTAGGTTACTTAAATCACAGCATAGCATTTAAGTTGTAGTAGAATATAAACTAAAATCATACATCAGTGTGTTTTACAGTAATATGAAATAATCATAGATTCTATAGATGTCTGCATGTTTCTATTTATTAATATATGAGATTTGAGAAATTACTGATTTGTTTAAAACTTAATTTTTCAAAATTATCACAAAGAAACGAGATAGAGTTCCTTGCACATTACGTTGTCATCTTCTGTAGCAAAAGTTTCACAGTGAAAGCAAAAAAGAGCCACTAAGACTCAGTAGGCCCAGTGAGTCTTGCAGACATTCATGACTGAGTAAATATTGTCTCAGTTCAGTTGTTTCAACAAAGATTAGATCAGGCTGTAAAAATATTTTGAGTAAAGATAACTGATCATATAAAATGCTAAACGCTACAATTACAAGTCATAAAACCTCTTCTGATCTCTGCAAATGCAGCCTGAACCAGAGGTACTACGAGGCTCTTTCCTGTTCATATGCAAATTGTGGAGTTTCACAGCACTTAACCTCCTACCTGTCAGGACGTCGTCCTCGTCTTCTTTACTTCTTTGTGTGCTGGTTTGTGTATTAATGCAGAGAATGTAGGATATGCAGGTTGCGTTGTGTATTCCACATTGTAAAACGGTGTTAGAAATATTTAATATGTACTTGTCTGTTGAATGATCTGCTTCAGTTTAACTAGTAACAGTCTTATCAGTGAAACTGTAAATTTTCTGTGAAACTGACTATAAACCAGAATAATGAGCTGATGGCAGCTGACTGATGTTATGAGACGACTCAAATATTAGATGTGCTCCTTATAAATGATCATGTACTTGCACCGGGATGATTGCACCTTAAGTCATTAGCAGAGTTTATGGCTTGTATATGTTTGTAAGTTCAGCCCAGCCGGAAGGGTCAAGACATCTAAATTACAAAAAGAAACACGAGTTCTCACTTATCTTTAAGATTATCCACCCATGCAGATGTGTTTTTTTATTTATTTGTTAAGTTTTTACAACCATCTTTAAGATTTCTACTTTGACCCTCATACAACGGAGTTGATTTTATTAGCAATGCTCAGTACATTGAGAAATTACACATAATAACATACCTTTTCTGAAATTATGTCCTTTTCATTCTGGACAACACAGTCTCAACAGTTTTTAAAGGGACTATTTGTTAGGCAGGAAGTAGTAAAGTGTTAACCTGAGCAGCTGACCATGTTTCCTGTCAGTGAATTCACACACACACACACACACACACACACACACACACACACACACACACACACACACACACACACACACACACACACTAACAAAAGCCATGAATAAATTAAAATGATAGCCAGTGTGACAAAATGCAACCTACTGTGTGAGATTTCAATGTTTAAACGCATCCTTTAAGTCTCTTAATTATGTGTTTCACCTTTTCTTCAGGCTCTAGGGAAACAGCTTTCACTTACGCCATCAGCGCAGCCGGTGTGGTCAACGCCATCAGCCGGGCGTGCCGCGAGGGAGAGCTCTCCACCTGCGGCTGCAGCCGCGCTGCTCGGCCCCGTGATCTGCCGCGGGATTGGCTGTGGGGGGGCTGCGGTGACAACGTGCATTATGGCTACCGGTTCGCCCGGGAGTTTGTGGACGCCAGGGAGAGGGAGAAGAATTACCCACGTGGGTCACCTGAACACACCCGAACCCTGATGAACCTGCAGAACAATGAAGCAGGGAGACAGGTATGGAAGACCACACATACGTTTCTGGTAAATAATCTTTTTTAGAAATCAAAATCAAACTTAGGTTTGAGATCATGAAGTGAGTAAAGTGTGTGTATCCATGCTAATATATATGTGTGTCTGTAAGGAATGTTTGTGTGCATGTAGGTAGCCCCTGATGGCCTGACCTGTATGTGTTTGCGAGTGTAGGTTATTTATTGGGAAGTTCCAAATGGTATAACTGCTAACGCCCTTGGAGTCTGGCTAGGTCATAAGGTCACTGCACATTCCACCAGAATAACACACACGCACATAAGCTTATTTAGAGACACATGTGTAAATCCACAACACAATAAACAATAACATGTTTAAGTGTGCAATGGGAATAGAACAGAGAGTAGAGAGTCAAAAATTCTCTTAGTAAACATAGAATACACCAAGAAATGGATTAATGGATGGACAGATGGACTGATAGATTCATAGATAAATGTTTACAAAACAACTAACATCTTCTCTTTTGGATTTTTTTGTCCCTTGCTGGCTGCCATACAGAGACAATAAGAGGCTACTAACTGATCTTGGAGCTTATTTGGAAATGCTTTCAGGTGGGGGGAGAGCAATTAAAACAAATGCACTAAAAGAAACCTTTCACCTTTGACTGAGCTCTGCGCACACACTCACGCACAAATACACACTTTCCTTGTAAAAGTTCCATTTGCCCATTGTCGTACACACTGGATCAGGAGAAGGTGTTTATCTTCAGCTAGAGAAGATTTATTTAAGTTGTTTACAAGACAGAGACGCTCAGTGTGTGTGTGTGTGTGTGTGTGTGTGTGTGTCTTCATTTGTGTGTGCACAGCTCAGCTCCGTTTGATTTGTGTGAGACAGTGAGCCTGTTTTTTGGGCATGCATGTGTCATAGGTCAAAGGTGAAGGTCTGGAAAGGTTGTGTTTCTGTTGAGGGTCCCATTGGGGCTATAGGAAAGTGTATGAGAGAAAGATCTACAGCTACAGCCTTGTATTAACACACACACACACACACACACACACACACACAGCAGTATGTAACACACTTTTTGAATGACTTTTCCTGCTCTCTCCTGTTTGAGCCTTTGCTTTCATTGTTGGCTGTCCATCGGAACGGAAGAGAGGAGAAGAGAGAGATGAAAAGGAGAAGTGCAAGAGAGAGGAAGACAGTTTTCTCTACTTCGCTCCCTCTTTCGCTCTTTTTCTTTCATGGACACGCTGGTTTGTCCTAAGCGGGATTTGTCTTGCTTGGCTGAACAAGGCAAACCACAGGGCTTTTATAGAGGTGACAGGGGCGTGCTGCTGTGTGTGTGTGTGTGTGCGTGCGTGCTCAGCTTCATTTAATTTCAATGAAAGCTGGACAACATGGTCGTCTGTGTGTGTACAAGCGTCTGGAGACAGAGACGCAGGGTGAGGGATGGACCTCCGTCACACTCCCCCGACTCTCAAAGACTTCCACACACACATATACACACTTAAACGTAGCCACCTACTTCTACTGCCTCTGTTTCAAACAAATCAAATTGCGACATAGAGACCAAGACAATTAGACATACATCCCCAGTGTAAAGACAATAACAGTCCACTTTAGAGCCTCCTCTGGACACTCATGTGTTTTGAATCATGAACAGGAACTTTCAGCTTTCAGTGATTGATTAATTTCATAGACATTCCACAAAATAAAGCATCTTATGTGGAGGTGTTTCACTGAGAGCTTAGTCAATGGTTTGTTAGAGGCAAAATCCACATCCAAAAGAACTGAAATGAGCTCTAGTTAAAAATGGATGAAGACGGAGACACTGGGTGTTTGCTTACATAAACACATTTACACTTTTGACAGTATATATTCTTGTCTATCTTTATTCCTACTTCATTACTTTTCTTCACACAAAGGGTGAGCTATTTTCTCTATTTCTTGTAACTGACTCAGAGCGCACACACACACACACACACACACACACACTCCTAACCCTGCCTCAGCAGAACCTATTGTGCCTGACAGAGACCGTGTCCCTACCACCCTGGTTGACTGACTCAGTGTGTGTGTGTGTGTGTGTGTGTGTGTGTGTGTGCATAAGGTCCAGTGTCACTGCGCCCAGCAGGCATAATCTATCAAATAGCTCAGTGTGATGCTGGACACACACATTTGACAGCATGAGGTTACTGGCAGCTTGTAATATGTAATAATAATAAAGAAGTGTTTCTATAGCACCATTCATAAAAGGAATGTGGCTCAAAGTAATGAAACAAGTGAAGGACGTGTGCAAAAATATCATATCAATAAATATATTAATAAAATAAAGGACAGTACTAATTTTAATGAAGTCAGTATAGTGTGCATACATAGAGACACTACAACATCACACCTATTGAAAACATATTGAAAACATTTCCTTTTTACTGTTTCTCTAAACATCTCGTAAACCCCACAGTGGGGGATCTGAGTGACATGAAGGTTCATAAAACAACAAGGAGCCGTAAACAATTAGGAGTTCCCCCTGATGATGAATATATAAGACTAAAACTTAAAAAAAACAAACTCCCATCTACCCATCTCTCACTCTGAATCATAGAGAGATAAAAACAGAACAAAAAGATTCCTACCCTTCTACAAAACCTCATTGTACCCTGCTATCAGTGTCTCTCTGAGGGGTCACAGGGGTCAAATCGCAGGATTGGAGGGTGCCGAGTGCAATGCCTGCTGTGTAGTAAAGTAGAGGACAGGGGAGCAGGGGTGGGAGGTGGAGGTCAATGGTGTTGAGGATGCAAGGGTTAACAGAGGTGAGGAGGTAACTGAGCTGAGGCAATGTGAGGAGACGGTGGATTTGTGTAAGGAAACACAGGGGATAAGAAAAAAGTCCTCAACAGCAGTGAGTTGGTGTATTAGTACTTGTTTTAAAAGCAAAAGAACACAATGCATAATTAGTGTATAATGTGTGTGTGTGAGGAGGGTGTGTGTGGGATGCCTTGTTGACTGACTGCTGCCCAGCTGACCTGGTAAAGAGCTCCCCCTAAAGTTCACTGCTGCTAGACTGTAAATCTTGCATTTCCTGTTCTATATTAAGACAAAATGCTTCGTGATGTTGAAGGCAAGCCAAACGGTTTTTCCAACTCATACTAAAAAGTCACACTGAAGATTAAGATAATGGGGCAGTTTGCCTAAGACAAATTATTATTGTGTGATAACATCCCAGATAAACGGTCAGGATGTTTATTTAGGAAATTACAGCAGGATTTTCAGCTTTCTAGAAGGGGAACTCCATGTAAATGCACATTTTTAGACATTACATCAGTGCTCCTGCTTAATATTATTTGGACTCGGTGTAAAAGTAATAAAATAATGACTTTATTGATCCAGATCTACCCTGAGATGTTTCTGTCAGGTCGTGTCTTCACTGAAAGAGACTGGCTTCATAACTGAGCCAATAGTATTCAGTTTAGTTTGTGGTAGATCTCTAACACATAATCGTCTTTTAAACGACTTCTGACTACTTCTATACACGAACTGTGTGGCAAAGTCAGTTTACAATAGAGCCACATTTCCTCTGGTTGGTAGCAGCCCTTCTATTCTGAGTCAGCTGTTTGTTTTAGTTTGGTGGAGCAGCACTGAAGGGAGCGTCACAGAACAGACCATATGGAGCAGTGATTTTTCTTTGCTTTGCATTTTCTCTTTTGTTTATCAGTTCCACTGCATATGTAAACTGAGGAGGGTTCTGCACCAGAACTCAGTGGTGACAGAGTACTAGAATAAAAAGCAATATTTTTTATTAATTTGAAGCTGAATAAATATATTTGGAGGGCTGGCACATGTCTCTCTTTTATTATTTTTCCTTCCTTCCGATTTAATTGGCAGCAGTTGAAATTTGAGAGTGTGCATCACGGTACTACAGCAGAAAACCTATTGAAAGACATTTACCACTGGCATTTACCTTGACTTATTCAGGGCCAGTTTGTTGAGTCCATCTGTTCTGCATTATTGTATTTGAAGAGACGGACTGGTAACGTCTATATTCACCACTAGATGGTAGCAGCGCAGCATAAAACTTAGATCTGCAGCACACCATAACTCTGCTAGGTCAAAGCTGAGATCCAGTCTGTGCCAGAATTTCACCAAGTTTCCAACTCAGTTAGTGGTTATTATAGTTTTTATGTTTAATATTTGATTTTCAAGGAAGGGTCATAAAGCTGCTCTTAACGCTGACTTGTCTGACAGGTGGACTGCTGATAATTTTATGTGGCATTTATGAGCATCATAAAATTTCAAGCAGCATTACCAAACTTGTAAAGTGTTATGACAGATATGAGAGAGACCAGAAGATCAGTTGTTCACATTATGGTGGAAATATTTACTTGAGTTTTGGATGACTATATTAAATGGGGTTTTAACTTCTCTTTGTCTCTTTCCCTATCTCCCTCAGGCGGTCTATAATCTTGCGAATGTGGCCTGTAAGTGTCATGGAGTCTCAGGTTCCTGCAGTCTGAAGACTTGCTGGTTGCAGTTGGCTGACTTCAGACGTGTTGGAGAGTTCCTGAAGGAGAAGTACGACAGTGCTGCAGCCATGCGCATTGGACGCAAGGTACACTAACTCACAGCACAGCATCTCTTCCTGCAAAACAGAAGTACATAAAATCATTTTACAACAACTATCTTTTTCTTTATCTCATCCAGGGAAAGTTGGAGCTGGTAGATAAGCGCTTCAACACCCCAACACAGGAGGACCTGACCTACATCGACCCCAGCCCAGACTACTGCCTCCGCAACGAGACCACAGGTTCGCTGGGCACACAGGGTCGTCTCTGCAACAAAACCTCGGAGGGCATGGACGGCTGTGAGCTGATGTGCTGCGGCAGAGGATATGACCAGTTCAAGACCTATAAGCACGAGCGATGCCACTGCAAGTTCCACTGGTGCTGCTACGTCAAGTGCAAACGCTGCACGACACTCGTGGACCAGTTTGTGTGTAAATAGCAGGCTGGCAACAGACAGATGGAAGGGGATGAAAAAGGAGGAGAGAGGGCAGTAGATAATGAGCGAGGAAACAAGTAGGATGAAGGGTGAAGAATAGATGACAGATGATTTTTCAGGGTTTTGAGTTCCATTTTCTGACAAAGCTGCTCTTATCTTTTTCCTTCTTACCTCCAATTTTTTATCTCCTGCCTTTTGGCATCAAGTGCAAAAGCTGCATAACACCTGTGTGGCCCTTTATGTGTGTAAACAGAGAATCGTTGAGTGGACATATAGGGAAGAACAGAAGGCTGGAAGGAGAGACAAGTAGGAAGGAATGGGACACTCACCTCACCTTCCACACTTTTCAGACAACTCTCTGAGATTCTTGTTTTTCCTCCACTCCGCCATCAACTTCTGCTTTTCTTTATAATATCCTGATCACAACCCTGAAGTAAAGAGGGACAAACCAAATGGATTGACGAAAAAGGTGTTCAAGGATGAATAGAACTAACAGGAGGATCCTAAACCATGGACATTTACAGCTAGTGTGAGATGATGTGGGGAAATTAATAAATATATAATTAAGTAATAAATAAATATACAACTCTGATTGTTATTTAAAGAGACGCTAACAAACTTGCGACACAGTTCTGCTTATGTGTTTGGGAATCGCGCAAATCATTACAGACTATATGGAAGTTGAACCGTTTGAATGCTGATCGAGTGGTGTCACCCTGTCTGTTTCAGAGACCTGTTTGACCCTGCAAAAGAGATTCTGGCATATGTGAGCTGTGCTGACATTGAAATAGAAAAGCAGAAAAGTCCAGAGTAAAACAGCCAGAAGTCAGAAACTAGAGGAGGAATCCTTTAATGGTAGTGCAAATGAGAAACACGTGAAGGGAGGGAGTAGAAAAAAAGTGGGAAAAGCAACATAAACAACAAAACTGGATGATTTAGATCATTTTTTTGGACAAAATTCAGCTTCACAGCCATTTCAAACTGGATAATGTATATTAAATGTAATAAAATGCAGTAAAAACACAGAATCTTCAAGTCAACACTGACTCATGATGGAGGACACATGCTCTCCATTCTTCTCTGGGTAGCTAGTGCTATTAGTTGTGGCACCAGCGCTTGTGACAAGACGTGCGTGTCCATGCCTGGTGCGGCCATCTTGACACACCGGCAGTCCAGCTCCATGACCTTCATCTGACAGTGAAGCGAGCAAAGTCTCCATTAGTGAGATTAATGTGCTGTATCTGCCTTAATGAACTCGCACTAAGAGACATGTGAGCGCACCTCTTCATCTCATGTTGTTACGCAATTTGTTAAGTCAGCAACAAGCCCCGTGCTGTCGATTTGGCAGTCCTGCCACCAATTTAACATTGTTCTACCATGACTTTTGTCATTTGTATGGGTTGGGTTGAGAATATTGTTATGTTTGCAATGTACTCAAATCAATAGGCGCAGATAATAAAAAACATGAGTACTAAGTGGACTGAAGAGGACTGAACACGCTGTGGAAAAATGAATGTGTGTATGTGGAAAATACAGAAAGGACTGCAATTTATTATGGGCTACTTTTAAAAAATAGTACATGAGAAAAGAAAGTATATTTTATTATTGTTTTTAATTCTCAGTTTTCTATGTTTTATACACAAGTATTATTGTGTATCCTTTTGATAAACTAGTCTTTGACATCAAGGCTTTCTTCTGTTTTTGAGTCTGCTGCAGTTCTTTTATTTGGGAAAGTCTGACCCTGACCAGTGTTTTTGCTCTGTTCTCCACCAATCTGACGACTACAGACGAGTCTTTGTTGCTCAGTGTGTGTTTTGGAAAATGATGCCGCGGTTGCTAAATAGGGACAGGAAGTAAACCAGTACAAGATAAGCAGTACAATACTGCAATTCACAAAACAGAACGATTCATATTTGAAAAGGTACTGAAATTCGGGTAATGATAAATGTAAAACCTTGCCCACACACGGACTGTAATGGCTAAGTTGTTCTAGACAGGAGCACTGCTGGAATATGTTGTAATTTAGTTTGAAGAAAGTAGTTTGTCATATTTACAGTATTTTTGTGTTTACTAAATTAGAATCTCTTGACTTTGCCCTCTTCTGAAATACTGAAGATGGATCAGAAGAATTGTCTTTTACACTCGTTTTTCGATGACGTGTGGCAGTAAGTTCTCAAAGGGGAACACAAAACTGTCCGTAGTAATTAGAAATTCATATTATAGACGACAAATATGTGACAGTAAAACTCTCCTTTAAAGTCGGCAAAAACGTTTTATGCATAACTACAGTTTCATCGGAAACTTAACGCGTGTCACTGAAACGGACGTAAATGTTGACAGTGCTATGCTGTAGGTGATAAAATAATTCTAAAGGAGTGGAACAGTATATCTGAGCTGATCAAATACAAATGTGTATTTTTGCAGCCATTAAAATATCCAAATTTTTACAAGATGTCCAAATTTATATATCGGAGATTAAAGATAATATTTGCTAGATACATTTACAATCCATGACTTAATCTTCACATTTACAATTAAATTAATCTCAAACGACCGTCATCATCATCATCATCATCATATCAGTATTAGGGTATTGACAGAAGCAGGTAATGAGAAGGTTTTCATGATCATTGTTTTTATATGTATGTATTGTTTTCACACATGAAGTAAACTATTAAGTATGTTTGCTAAGTTGTGTGTGTTGTGCTTTTTTGCACTTGTATTGATATTTCACAGTTGATTTATGAAGTAATGGAGTTGGTCTCATTTAGTGTGCACGTCTGCTTTTGTGTATTTTATTCTCTCAGGTTCCTGATTTACCTTCTCACACCTCCCTGAGACCTTTGATCCCATCAGATGGACAAACAGCTTGTTCGTCCCTCGACTCTTCTTCTGCTCCACTGACACCAGTCTGCTTTTAATGTTGTGCTTCTGTCTTAACACAACATTTCTTTTGTCCATGTTAAAAAACTGACACTGACTTTACCGTCCTGTGATGACTTTATGGTATCACTAGTGTTACTGCTGCTCTCCAGCTTCATAACCCTTTACCAAAGTGACAGGTTGTAGGACTCACTCAGATGCACAGTCATGGGCAATTCTGTACAATGATGTAACTAAAAATCACATTACTTTTAGCTGCTCACCACTAATTGGATTAGACCACTGACCATAGCAGCATGGCCGACCTACTTTACTGTCTGTGTGTAATCCCCCTCACCTGATGGAAGACCCACATTTGTGCAATATGACTGATGTTTTCTCTCGTTCTAGTAAAAGCTGCTGCTTCTGATTGCTGTTTTAAATGCCATTGTTTACTATGCGCGTGTTGGATACTGTGTCACGTTGGATGTGTGTGCGCCTGTAGTGTGCATTTGCTGAAGATTAGACAAGTGAAAGTGTAGCCTGATGGTCTGTCTAATCCTTTTCACCTGAGAGCCATCTGTTGCTGTGATGCTGCTAATTTGCCATCTCTGACACAAACAACATTTGGGTCATCTCTCTTTTACGAGGCCTTTCCCATCATTGTTTTTAAGTAGATTCTATGCTGTTTCTGTGCATTGTAAAGTATAGATGTTGTTATGTTTGGGATGTTAGCTCTGACCTCTGGATGTTTTAACCACTTTACCATCAGTCTTTCAATCAGGTGAATTTTTCAACATTCTCTGGTGCAAATTGTACATAATCCAGTTAAAGCAGCAACAAATAGGGTTCTTTTGGAGGACATTTGTATCTTTCTGGATTAAGCCAACATTCTTCTTGTCCTCAGGTAAGGTGCTGCAGCTTTGACTTGGCTATAAACATTGTTCTTATCTCCGTCTGTCCAGCTTTAACTGTGCTGTTCATAGGGACACAGCTAAGCAGCAGACTCTCTGCTCATCTGCACACTAAGTAGCCTGAGACAACCTAACCGCGTTCAGGGATGAGACTAATGGGACCTAGCTGTTTTTTGACCTCTGATTCTTACCTGCAAGGCCTTTTATTGTTTTACTGCCAATTGCCTAAATGTGCAGCCTTACCTGCTTAGCAGCACGTTTCCCCATTCTTCCTTGTGTAGTTTGACTACATTGCTCATGCAATTCACTTTAACGTCTTTTCTCTTTGACGCTGAGCAATTTGTTGTTGGAACAGGGAAGTTAAAGGCGCAGGTTTCTGGTCCTGTTGTGTTCAATGTGAGAAAACCTCCAGTCACATAACCCTGTGATACATTCTAGATAAAAGCTTTAAAATAAACATCTATAACTAAATAAGGTCACAACCTTTAGTTATACAGAGCACAATAGAAATCATTCTTACTATAAAAATGTATTGGACACAATAGCATTGTTACTAGTTCTTTTACAATCCTGTCTCACTGAGACAAAGCTGGTTTTAATGATTTTACAGTAGATGTACACAAAAGGCCAGAGAGAAACTCCACACAGGAATCTTGTATGTGGTGTGTTTAGATTAGCCAGCAGCTGCTGTAATCAAGGCTTCCATAGGCAAACTCTCTGATGTGGATTAGCTGAAGTGAAGAAGACACAACCTAATTTATACACACACGTATGCAGTCTGTTTCTGTGTTGACTGCTCTGTTCCTGTCTTTTTCTGTTTTCTGTCCTTTTAAAATATCAACTCAAAAACACACACGCTCAGCCACTTATCTGCAGGCTCAGTATGCTTTTCGCCACCTCTGACTGGGGCAGTGTGGCCCCACTGAAACCAGAATATCTACTCTTTTCAAGATGGTGCAGGAGAGTCAATAAATGTATGTTGAAAGTTGAACACATCACACATTAATGCAACTTTTCTCATTCTAACTGACATTTTGATTAAACATGCTACAAATCTTTTTATCTCACTAAGATGTAGGCACAGACTGACTGATGTACATTTTGTGTTTATTATTGTTTATTTGCACCTGTGAGTATACAAATCAGTGTAGCAACATATACTACTGCTGCATGATGAAAAGAAGAGTATAATTAATCAACATAAGACCATAAAAAATAGTTTTAGAGGTCATAAGTTACGTCATTTTATGGCTGTTATTTAAAATGTAGATTCAGTTTACACTTTCATGATATTAATACTGCTCTTCATTTCACAAGCATTTAAAAACCAGTTAACCACCATCACCTGCAAATTAAATCCATTAATGGAGCTAGCATAAAACCCCTTTAAGGAATTCTGGGCGGCAAACACAAAGCATTTATTAAAATTAACTGAGACACCAGAAGATATGCAAAAACACATTCAAGGCCTCAAGGTAAGGGCGTGATATATTCTGCATGGAAACAATAATGTACTTCACTGGAACAGGACTTTTCAAACTGTATGCCACATTGCGTTCAATGTGTATTATTAACCTAACATTTTACACATGATTGCTTTACACAGTTATTCTCAGTGTGACAACTCTGTTTAACAGAAAGTTAAATAAGGTGGAATTAAAACTTCTGATGTGAATGAGAGAATGAGTTGTGGTGAACTTAAGAGGCGCGGTGGGTGTTAAACAGTTAACATCTGCTCTCCTCCGCTCTCACACCCTGTTTATAGGTGCACACGTGTGTCTTAGATCACTGTCTCAGTGACCACGCATGATCATGTGGGCTAAACCTTCGGGCTTGTTTGGCCGTGAGTGTTTATCATGGTCTCTAACTTGTGGTAAGTCGATGGCAGCATTGCAACAACTCTCACAATCTCTTTAACGCACAGTATTTACACAAATCACTGCAGCTCAGAGAAACTTGGAAGGGAAAAGTTACCTCTCATTTTCAAGGGTTTAACTAACTATAACACCTGGGCTTTGAATTCATTTTCAAGTCACTGACTGATTGCAGTCACGTTAAATGACCTGACAATTGCATTGGACTTTCACACATGATAGAGAAAGAAACATTTAAATGCACAACTAGAGAAAATATGGTGCAATGAGAAATCAAGGTTATCCAAACAAACTGTGATATTCTGCAAAATGCAGCGTACGTCACCTGAGTTCATTTCAGGGCTGTGTGTAGCTGAAGGTCTCCCTTTAGTAACCAACAATTACCAATGTATAAAAACACATAAGATCATTTAGCTAAAAAGGCACAAACATTTGCAATCAACTAGCACTGAAATGAATCAGGAGAACAAAGGAAAGTTAGATAAATTCTTACAACTGTTGAAACACTATCTATAAGAGATAATGTCTAAATTACATAATATTATGTTCCAGCGTACACCGAGTCCTTGGCACAGACAATAGTTAGTCAGTTATATTGTAAAAAAAAATCAACGACCTGAACCATGAAAGTGAACTTCAACAAAAACTTAGCTAGCCAGCAAGTTGAACTGATTAGCTGAAAACCTTTGTGGTGTAAATGTGGAGGGCGAATAGGGCAAGTCCAGTTAACTTGTAAATCTATATAATTATACTTATATAAGCATATTTATACTATGTTGTAAACCACTGAGAGTGCCGTTTAATCATCGCATTATCGTGTAGAAGAATGTTAAATATCACTCATCATTAAAAATTCTTATCAGTCAGGTAAGATTTGGCATTATAAATGTATTGCACCTGAACAGTAATTAGGTCAAAGTACATACAGTGGTGAGGTAAAGTCATACAGTGTCTCGTTAAAGATACAACTACTTGCAGCAGAAAGCAATGGGAGCAGTGTTTTCAGTATTTATAGAGTCATCACTTTCAAACGTATTTCTGAAACCTGTCCCTTCCTGAAAACAAAATGACATCTGTTGGAAAAACTTGTCGAACGTGTTTGGTAGTGAAACTGTAGACCTGATTAACCAGACCATTCAAAGCCTCCTGAACTGTTCTCAGTTTGGCAACACACCCAGCTGCCAGCCTCGCATCACAGTAGATCCATTTGCACAACCATGCAGTAAGAGTTGGCAATAATTGCTACACAGGTGGTAGAGAGTTATTGAGTTTTCATGCAGGGTACACCCATTGATACTAGGCCTTGGAAAGCAGAAAGGACAGTCCAGGTGACCCAGCAGGGCTATGACTCTCATTTCGATGTCGTTTTATCACACGACTTGCTTGCATCATTGTATTAATACCATTCATACAATTGTTGAAACAAGTAGTTGAGGATTCAGTTACTCTATTAACAGAAAATTAGCCTATTATAAGCAGCTGTTTTATGTCCTATGAAGTAGATATGCTAAATATTTGCTCTGTCCAGTTTCTTAGACAGGCCTATCAGGATTTTCTGTCCTTATATAATTAATAATTAATGTCTGTGTTTTTAATTGATTATTGGGCAAAGATATTTTCTTAAATATACTACAGTCACAATCATAGTAAATGTAGTAGTAAGTGTAACTGTGTTACACATATGGTATTTAGTTTGTTTGTGGATTAAAGGGCAGGTTATTTTATGTTCTAGATGTGTACGTTTGAACTGACCAAACATTGCCACTCATTTCCATGTGGAAGCTGCTTGTCAAACGAGTTTCTAACAGACTGTTGTCCACGTAGTTAAATCACCGCTGGATCCAAATGGAAAGAGACTTAACTCACACACATGCCTACTGAACCCTTTTTTTAGCTCAGCACATACATATCGCTGTAACTAATAACACCTTTTTCACAGTTATGTATAGAATTTATCAAACTAATTAAAAACTACAAAAACGTTCCCGTCTTCCTTTTCCTGGTCGTGTGATTGGTCGTTTTCCGTCGAGGGATCTGATTGGCTATCTGGCGGTCATGCGAGTGGCGTCACCGAGTGATTGCCTCCCCTCCGACGTGTGTGTGAGTCCAGTCAGTAACTGTTCAGAGTAGAGGGCAGAGCGGCGACTCTATAACTCTCGCTTACGGGACCAGCGTTACTCACATGACGGATTCCTCTTCAGACAACAGGCCCAGGTAAATAATACAACTAACACACGTCGTTTTAGAGTGTTATTTGTGTTGTTTTGTCCTTTTTTCAGACAGTTAAATTGAACCTAGGAGTTTCCTGTGGCGGTACGTTAGCGCCTCTCTCAGTGCAACCTGCCAGCTAGCAGCTTTTCCATCCAGCTAATTCTGGCTGTCAAAACAACAGAGGAGCGTAACCTGCTAAACAGTTTTATGTGTCTGCTTTCTCTTTACGAGGAATTATAATTTATTTAGAATCAATATTTCATATGTTTAATGGCTTATAGGTCGATGTGGTAAGCTGTCAGAATAAACACAAGCTTTCTTTAAGAGTTATGTAGCTTTTTTTTGTATGTAGCAGCTCTTGTTAGCCGACTAGCCAGCTCGCTAGGTCGGTGTAAACAAACCATCATCACAGCCTGTCGACAGGCAGCAGTCTCCTTCTTATTTTACCTTTGGCAACACAATATGTGTCAAACGTAAAGCGATGTATTATCACTACAGCTTGGCGTTATGCAAAAACAAACTCTCGTTTGTGTGCTTCTTTGTGTTTGAGGTGTGCATATTGTCGCTGTCAACAAGAAGGTAGACTGGCTGGAGTTTCGGGTTTCTTTGTCTTGCTCGCTCGCCAGTGTTGTGTTGACTTCTGTGTACTGTCTTGGAGTCGCATTTGTTTGTGTCAAGCGTTTAAATGTATTTGTTTTCGAGTGTGTATGGTTGAAATCAAATTTACAGAAATGTATCTTACAGAAAGATGCATGCAGCCGCTGTAAAAGTTAATGGTTTATTAACTTGACAGCCCACTCCTGTTTCTAAATGGAGGTTTTGGTATCTAACTTCTTGCTTTATTTTACCTAAACATTCTGTGAAATCAAACTTAGACCTGAGCTTGGTCAACAACAGTGTTTTTGTAACATTGCTGTGACTTTTAGGATTTAGACAATACTGCTTTCTGTACTATTTCATGAACTAGTCTTATGTTCCCATGTAGGGCAGGGCAAATTGAGCTTCTGTGGTTGAACCTCAAAGACTTAAAGAGCTGATCTGAACCCAATAAATCTGCTTTATTTGAAACTGTGGAGTGAAATTCATGTAGTAATTTATGGTTAACTTCATTAATGTGTCGTATTGAACATCTGCACATCAATATTAAGAGAAGAGACATTTATCACAGATAAGCTGACATTCACTATTGTACAAATTGATTATGATTGTTTTTAGCCAGCAATCTATTATTACTAGCAGGCAAGTATTAAATACCGATAGATGTCAGAGTGCTCTAATTTTATTTCTTAATAATTTCATAACTGAAAATACTGGATTTATGCCCATCCCATTTCAGCATGTTCTGAATCTTCAGTTTGCAACAAAGCATGAGGTCATGTCATAAATATTTGATGGGCTGGGTAGCTGATAGCCTATTTGTCTCTAGCCCAAACTTTATATGTACAGAAACACTCCTAACTCCATAGCCCCATGGATATTTCATGTAGCAGCATCTTTATTGGTATATGTGTTGCAACCCTTTTTGCATTTTTAATCACGGTTTGACCCTTTGGGGCTTCACATGTCACTATTTCAGAGTACAGGTTTGCTCCAATGCAACTTAACAGCGCCAGAAAGAACCTTAAACCGGTTATCTGTAAGTGTAATTACACATACCCATCCCTGCTGTCATTCTCACATTCCACTGGTCAGTATCAGTGTGGTTCCATGTCACACGCAGGGATGCAAAGTAGATCCATCTAAAGTTATAATAGCAAGCAACCTTGTTCAAATAAAGATCAACACTGTACACGCAGTGCCACAGTACTTATACTGCAAGGAGTTCATTTATCTGATGTGTTATCAGTTATCTGATTGCAACTTTCAGATTCATCCAACTAGAGAAATTGCAATACATTCCTGTTGGAATATATTGATTTGAAATTATAAAAAGAATGAATTCAGAACATGTTTTGCTGGAGTTGATATGTGCACTAAACTCTCACCCTGCTAGGCATGGCTACTGGGCAATACATCATATATTTTTTTACTAAATGTATAATGAAATCAGTCTTTGACAGTATGCCAGGCAGGAGAGCAGCTAAACATAGCTTCTATGAATAGTAGAGAATTGTCATTGCTAAATCCTACTGATCATAAGACAAAGTAGCTGTCTCTATTCTGTATACCTTTTATTTTCTCTGTCTGTGCTTCCTTTCCTTCTCTCAAATCAAACCTAAAATGGTTTATGTTGTTTCTTAAGTGAGCATGTACAAACGTAATACACTACAATATATGAGCTAAATGAACCTGTCACTTGTTAATTACACTGTCTATATGCACAGTAAGCATCTGACGTGAATGTTTTACTTTTTGGCATTTAATAGACCAAAATATGAAAAGAAATTAACTGAGATTAATATAGGATAGAATTGTGGCAGTTATAAAATAATTATGGTTTACTGAAGGAATCAAGTCGTATCTGTCCACATTCCCACGGTAGCCTTATATAAAGAATATATAACAGACAAGCCTCTTCATGTTGATTTTTAATAAAAACAAGACATAACGTTAACTACGTTATCTGTTTTTATTGAATGTACGAGCCCATTTTCTCACTCTGTTAGGGAACTGAGAAGAAAACTTGCTTTTAGCTGATTTAACAATTTTCTGAAAATCCTTCACACTGCAAAGATTAAAGAAGGTATCTTAATATAGTTAGTAGCTTTAGGTTACTCTTTCATCAGAACATTGAGAGTACCTTTTTTTGTCTTCATGCAACCCACCTTTGGATTACCACCAAGTGCTTGAAAACCACAGCATTAGGTTGCTGTGTGTTCATTTACCCGAAACCATCAGTGTACTGAACTTGTTGTGCTTTGTGTGTGCTCTGTGTTTAGATTGTAGTTAAGTACCATTTACTGACAAACAACAGTGTGTTTACATTTTTTCTGGTGGAAAATGGAGCACAATGTGGTCAGGTCTAGTTCCAGCCTAGGAACTGGAGGGGGTGGTCCAGATACATTTATACATTTTGCAGAAGAATAGTATGTTCAGGGGTTCACTGTTTTAGGTAAGAAGGGTTAAGAACTACTTTGCAGAGACAACAACAAACTCATTAACAGTGTATCAGATTGATTTATCAACCTTCACCACCTACAAAAAGTGTCAAGATGTGAAAGTTGATCAATTCCATCAGCCTGTTACAGGGATATTTTCTATGCTACAATGATGGGAGCGCTTCTGGGGGCAAAATCGTGTCCTTTTACTATTTGCTGGTGAGCTTGTTTTTGCTCCTGCTATTCTCAGTGAATGCAATTTACTTAATACCTGCTATTTTGGGGAAGCCACACAAAGTTTGTGTGGTTGTAGGACTAATCTGTTTGTTTCATATCAAGCCAAGTGGGGACTGTGATGAAGCGGCCCATCTCCTGTGGTTGAGGGAACTGGAATCGCCTAGTATACGACCTTTGCTTGTGCATATATGAATAATCTGTCATTATCTTTTTAGAGGAAATGTGGCTTTAGCCTATTATATGCCTTGGGAATATTTTAGTAAAATATTTACTCTTTACATGCAGTTAATGTCCATATCTTTTAAAAGTTTGTATTTGTGAAGCTTTCTGTCTGTGTGTATAGTGTGAATGAGAAAACAAGAGCGCGTATGTGAGTGTAGTTCATGTCACACTGCCTCTCATTGTTTATCTCGCCGTCATAAGACTGCTGGCAGTCACATCAGAAAATCACTGTTGTACCAGGACTGAGAGGTCACGTGGACACAGTCACACACACCAGATATGTTCTTAGTACTTAGATTTTGTTCAATGCGTGTTAAAAAGGCAACTAGGATAGTATGTTGATTTTTTTAAACATGCTAAACTGGCTTGTTGCTGCATAGAGCATCAAAGGCGCATTTTCAGTAATATCATAGTAGGGTGGGTGTATATGTGTGTGTGTTATGTTTAAGTATGGGTCTGAGTAGAACCACACAGTCCCAGTGAACAGTAAAAGCAGTCATGTGGTCTCCAACAGCAGGTTTAAATCATGGCTGTCCCCAAATACAAAAGGAGACCTATTCACCAACCCTCTGCCAGAAGAACTCACACAGTATAAAGCTCAGTGAAGTAAAGTTCAGCACCAAGTGAAAAGCTTTGACTCCACAGTGACCAATGTAATATTTAGGAAAGCAAATGTTATTTATACACCTGAAGAACAAGTATATTAAAAGACAGAAGAGCAATTGATTCTAGCAAGTAATTGACTGTAAAATGTAAAATTAAAATGACAATGTTTTAAACTTATGTTTTAGCACAGATAAGAGTAAAGGGTCATTTCACTGATGATAAACAAGATCAATTCCTTAGGGAGAAAGCCATAGAAACACAGAGGGGGAAAAAAAAGGTAATTGACGTCAATAGTAGTATATCTCTTTCTACCGGAGTAAAGAGGGTCAAGGTATTCAGACAATTAAAGTAAAAAAAAAAAGTCTTTACCAGCAATGAAAAATTCCTATGTTGATTAAAAGACTCCCATCACTAACACCATACCACACACGCGGACGTCTGAAGATTTGATTAATTCATTAGTATATTAAAAGAGTGAAAGGAGACCGAGGCAAACATGATATAAGATTAGGAGACATGTTAAATTTTACGTGTAGCTTAAAGGGCAAAGATCAAAATGTGTTGTCACAGGATGTTTTTGTCTTATCTAAGGTGGTTGATTCTGCTTCCCTATTAGAGGAATATGTGCATTAGTCAATTAAATCAATTATTCTGGCTCCTGTAAAAGAAAAAGTGACCTTGTTAGTGACCTACACTTAAAAGAGCTGAATGGCAACAGGAAAGTTAATCAGAATAACCCAATAATGATCAGCTACTCTTACAAGTAGTTTGTTTATCTCTCGGAAATTCACCTATTTCCCATTGCGTCTTTTTACATGTAAAAAGTTTGATTAAAATGCTAGATGCTAAGTAGGCACACCTGTTTTCAGCTGATTGTCAGATAGCAGCCTCCAGACACAATCTATAGGAAGTAAAGAAAAGATACGGGTCTACCTGCTTTGACCAGTTTTAAACTGATAGTCCTGTTTAGCCTGTTCGAACATGCTATGTTATGATGACCAGTGTGGACATCTGTCTAACCTGATAAACCAGGTGGAAGGTCAAGAGTTCAAGGTCATACCCAAGTTAGATTTCTGGTGTAGGTGATATCGCTTTACTGCTTAACCAACAAAGTTAAATAAACTCATAATAATACTTATCAGTCAAATATTGTACCTACTGAAAGTTATTAGACTGATTTATGAAGGACACACTGACCTGTAGTAAGTACTTTACATATTTGGTAAACCTGAAGCGTTGAAGCAGCCGTGGTTCACCTTGCTTTTATTGTTAACCTTAGCTTGTGCCACTGTTACTGTTACTGTTATTGTCTATGTAACCATATGTAATACATACATATGTGTGGGTCAGACTAACAGAAATATATGCACTGTTCCACCGCGTGCCACACTGTGTTTCGTAAGTGTGTGATAGAGAGAGAATGACATAGCTGGTGATAGGCCACAGACTAATCTGATGAAAAAGCTCAGACACTGAGCACATAATGTAGGGGAAAAGGTTTGTTGTTTGAGTTACACAACTGTGTAGTCAGAAATAAGGATCTAGAAGTGGATAAATGTTCTAAAACACCCCGTATTAACCCTGTATCAACTTGTTGACGATGCACCTGTGTTCAATGTAATCAATAATGTATTAATTAAGAACGTCTTTAGTTAATAGGCATTTGAAAGAAATGAGCATAATAGTGTTTGTAGCATTGCTCAATGTTAAAAAATGTTACAAAATACAAAAACATGGTAGGTGTTTTTAAATGATGTCTAATTCATTCCTTTCCTGCTCAGTCATTGTTCTTTACTCGACCGGCAACGTTATTAGCCCTCTCGCTCCTCCTTATCTCTCCACATTTCTCTCTTTGCTCAGTCAGATCTGGACACAGAGTACAGTCTGTCTACAGTACACGTGTAAAAATGACTTTTATTTTTTTTGCCTTTGACCTACATTTGATTTCTGCGAATGAGAGAAAAAGGGAAAACACTGCCTTCCTTAAAATAGTCTATGACCCACGAGTTAATGTGTCATTACAGAAACACACACACACTCACGCATTCTCCAGGCACAGCTACATGTCTGACAAGTAGTTGATGCTGCAGGCTGGCCTAGTGAGTCATCTTCTTCTCTCCCTTCATATCGCTGCTTATGTTTTTCCTTTAGTTAACACAAGTTGTACTTTCACTGCCTCCTGTCCACCGCCTTCATCTGGAGTTCAGATCGTGGCAAAACACATTCTTCCTCTTGGCTCCTGAAGTTAATTGTATATAGCTTGTATATAAGCAGCATTCACTATCATTTAGCTAACTGCCAAGGGCTTCCTCTTCTGTTAAATATAATTTTTGCAAGCGTGACAGATGGGCTCCTTAACCAAATTTGGGTCCCTAATCCACAGATTTAGTTCCAGAAATGGCACTTCTGCTTCTTTTTTATTCCACTTCACTTTTTACAGCTGTTGACCGGGTTCCACACTCACTCTGTACCTTGAGGTGAAAAAACAAATCAATTCTCATTGACATTTGTAGTCAATCTGATTCTTTTTCTTTTCGCCGTCTTTTTTGTCTTCTGAATTCCTCTTGGGTTTTACTGTCAGTTGTCAGGATTGATTTTTGGAGCCACCTCTTCACAGCTTTACAGTGACAATGACTTCTGCGCTGCTCTGGAGTGAAGATAGCTGTCTTGTGCCTGTGTATGAGAGAGTGAGACAAATTTAGATAGATGGTGACAACGAGTGTGAGGCAATGCTGGATACATGCCTGCGTGAAACAGTGCACATTAATAAATGACCTTGTGTGTAGCCTTTTAGCATGCTAATCTTTGGCTGTTAACATGGTCCTAGTTACCATTAATCCCAGTACAGCAAGTAAGTACAGTTTAGGGTTAAAAGAGATTTGCTCATTAGTTTTAGATGTATGCTGTCATGTAATTAAATGCTGCTATCTACACTCAGTGCTACCATTAGATAAAGGTCACAGGATCACCATCTAGTCATTAGTATTCATCATCTATGGATGATGAATGCCTTTTTACCCCTCATGGAAATACAGCTTGAAGTGATGGACCAACTGATGGATTATCATAAAAGTGGGTAAAAGGTGATTAAAGATGGTCAGTGTAGTTACGTCATTATTATTTATATCAGCTCAGATGTTATTATTGGTTGATATCTCTTGTTGACTATGCAATGTAGAGGATAAGAATGAATCCGCTATGATATCTGCTTAGTAAATATGAAGCTACAGCCAGAAGCCTGTTAGCTTAGCTTAGCACAAGGAGTGAAAACTGTTAACAGTTGGCCTGTCTGTAGCACAGTCTTGACTTCATTAATTAGTATGTAATCTCATCTCTCTAAACTCCAAAGTGTCAGAATGACAGTTTGGTGTTTCTGTGCTATATTAAGCTAAGATAGGTGGCTGTGTTTCGTCTTCTTATCCAACTCTCAGCATGAAAGCAACATGTGTATTTCCCAAATGACAAATTGTTCTTTTTAAAGTCTTCTATTTATAAGAAACACACAAAAAATATTTTCCCCTAGGATACATTTCATTTGAGTGCAGTTCTCTGATAAACATCATGACACACAAAAGAGCAGCAGCCAACAGATTTGTTTGGTACGGTAGAGTGATCGAGTGCGGAGAGAGATTATTTTTTTGATAGTTGGCCCTCAAAGGCCAATCAGTAGCCTTCAAGGCCCGTACTCATGTAAGACGCTGAACACCTTTCACTTTACTTGGTAATACGTATGGTAATTCTAGATAACAGCAGCAGCCTTGACATGCTAAAAACCAGTTTGTGCTGCAGGTCAATTACAGATTGCCATGTGACCACCTAAAAAACTCACAGCAAAGCATAGCTATTTGAAAGAATTATTCCAGTGTAGCAACATTAACACAAACAAAAAATGTGTTTCTTTGACCATGGGTTTGTAATTCTTACCTCTCACAAGCCTATCTAAATCCCAGACTCGAAGGTCCCATCAGTAATGTACTCTAAAGAACTATAATGTTACGACACAAAAAAACTTTATATGGCCCATTCATATGGCATAAACACCGAACAGTCACATACTGTATTGTCAGTACTGGAGATCTTGACCTCTAGGTCAAATCAATAAATCAATATTATAAGCTCAATAGCATCCATGGTTGAAAGACAGTAATGTTTATAAGTGGCATGATTGAAGTAGCCCCAGGGCCAAGAATATAAAATATTTAAGTGAATAGTGGAATTCAATGATTGTACCGATTATTGCTTCTTAAAGTGCACCATTGCTGACAGCGTGCAGTTGTTATTGCTTCTATTAAGGAAACAGTTGAAAAGCAGTGGCTAGTGAACAGTTTCACTAGTCCAGAAAGGAAAGTGTTGCTCAAGGCCACGCCAGTGGGGATTTTAATTGAGAGCACTGCTGAAGCTCTTTCTTGGTTTGAGTATTGTTGGACTGAGGTTTACCCAGTACAACACAAGCCTGGTTTCTTTCAGCTGATTCTGCTGCAGTTTTTATTCGTCCCTGAGGAAATGTCACTCAGAGGCAATTTGGCAGTATTTTTGTGTTTTGAAGAAAAACCAAGCAGATGGTAAACTTGTCTCTGTGATTGGTTAATTTCATGGTGGTTGAGTGTGGAAAATAACTGAACCTCACCCCAGGATTGTATACAACATCCTCAAGGCTTTTATAAGCCAAGAAAATAGTAATCATACAGTTACACGGCATGAAAAATCTTGATGAGTCATCTCGCATCCTGTTGTCAACACACATTATGTGTCAGCTGTTCCCTGAGAACTGAAACTTTAACATTTGGATTTGGCTCAGAACCTGGGAAGCCCCATTTGGTTTGGGTGTGTGAGAATAATTTTTTTCTTTTCTTTTTTTTCAGTATGTTCCATTTTATCTCAGTAAGGGTTCAGTATGTTCTGTTCTGCTGCTTTGGTTGTGCATACACAGAGTTCCACTGAGTGTCTATGTGTGTGTGTGTGTGTGCTTGTTTGCTCAATGGTTTTGACACCCCTTATGAAAAATGTCCTAACGGGTTGTAAATCATGCAGCTATTGTTGCAAAGACACTAAAAATTGCTACGCAAGTGTTTTCCAGTGCTTTAATTGTCTCACCAAATGTTTTGGCTATTTTGTCACCACATTGGTTCTGAGGTTGTTTCTGGTTTTTATGTTTACGGTTAGTAAAGAGATATATTTCATATCAAGTCAACCATAGGCTGAAATAACATTTTTAGTATATTATAATTATATATATTATAATTATAATATATTATTATTATACTATTTGAGTATAATGTATTTTGAAAAATGTGTGTATATGTGTACAGTATGTACACAGTAAGATCTCATGCCATTGTCCACACACGTCTCTGTAATGTTTTTCCCCTCCACTGCTTACTAGACCCTAACAGAACAAAACTTTGCAGCTATTTCAGCTGTCAGGAGAGCCATTTGTTCTTGTGTGGCAATTAGGCCGTATGACTGTTACCTTGAGTGCAAAAAAACCCCATCAAAAGTAGTTTATTCCTCTTTTTCTCTAGGTAATAGAAAACCCAGCATGGAATCTCACTTTTCATCGTGACGGAAAATGAGTGTGCAGTTACTCAATAAATTTTCAAAAATAGTGGACTGGGAAGAAAAACAGCGAGGAAAAGGGGAGAGATTGATTCGACCATCACAAAATATTGAAGTGTTTGATTTCCATGAGGGAACGTGCCCACAGGCCAGTCAGCTCAGTTCAGCTCAAATAGGCTTCTTTATCATCATCGCAGCACAGAATAATGGCAGTGCCCGGTGGTTAATGCTACCGTTTGTGAAGCTGTACTTTTCCTATGACTCCTTAAATGGTTTTCCATTATTTTTCTTTTGCGTTGCCTTTTCTGTCGTCTCTTTGTCTCGTTTAGCATGCCGATGTTCTTTTAGCGTCACCAGCTGTGGTTTGATGTTTCTTCTTCATATGAAAAACCACACGTACATGCCTCTTTTTTTTTTACACCTCAGAAAAACATCCAACTTCATGTAAAAACCCAGCGTTTTACTTTTGATTCTACCTCTAATGAATAAACACAGTGATATGTCAAGCAGTGCGCGAACATCGTTGCACGTCCCCGTGAAAGTGAAAGGTGGAAGCAATCAAATATGTAGACACTTCTTATCCTGTATGTTTTGTTTTACATACAATTAACATTTTCACATTCAAAAGGTGTGAAAACACAGCAGAGCCAAAAACGGTGGCAAATAAACAGTGTATAGTGTCAGTTTTACATTTGCTTGAACGTGTTAGCTTTCTTCTTTATTTTAGATCAGCTGAATTGCTGCCTGCATGCTTACATCAGCCAATTATAAATGATGTCTTTAGCAGTTTGTGTGTTATGTTTACAAGTACATTCTGTGGTGTGTATGTGCATGAATTTGTGTTGCTGTGCTTCTCAGAGTATTATTCCCTAATGTGTGTGTGGTAGCACAGGAGTGTCCTTTAAATGAAGTGGTCCAGTGCTCCAAGGCATGTTTACATTGATTCAGTCCCTCTGGAGCACTGTCTGTGTGTGTGTGTGTGTGTGTGTGTGTGTAAGAGAAGTGGGGAGAGTATAAGACACATGAAGAGAAAACATCTATATGCTTATATGAATGTACAGCCGTTTACAGAACATTAAAGCTCTGGTTGTGTGTGAGTGTTTGGAAGCTTGCTGCTGTAAAAACATGCATATATGAATGGGTCTGGGTTATGTACACATGATTAGATATATTCCTATGAAGGCTAAATGTTTTACAAGGACAGAAAAACAAGTCTTGTAAATCAAGGACTATTTGCTCCAAGCTTAGGCTGTGGTTAAGGTCTTTACGTGTTTAGTAACATCATCGGTACAATTTCTTTTTGCCATCATGAAAATTTCTTTCAGTTTGTCCCTGGTTTATATTGAGAGCCAAGGTCATTATGTCATATCCATACTAGCCTGTGTTCCATTAATGTCAAAAACTAACTGTACAGTTTTAAGGAAGTTAATCTACAATTTAGTTTTTAGCACCTAAAAAACTACCCTTAAAACTACAAGTGCACTGCACATTACGTCATAGTAATGTGGTTCCGTCCGCATCCTTAAAGCTCACTAAAATTGTCTTATGTCTGCCATCTACAACTTCTACAGCATGCTGTTATTTCTATGCTGCTGTCATTACAGACATGTCTTAACTCCCTGTGACCAGTAGACTTGATAATGAGCCCACCTTCTGGTTTGATGTTTGTTCAAAGCTAAATTTTAAACAGTGTAATATTTCTATATAAAGAAGATTCTAAGTGGTTAGAGAAAGACAGTGGAAGAACAACTGCTTCCTGTGTGTGAATCCTTGTTCCTGTCCATGACCGCTCTCGCAGCAGCAATTTGCAGTTCCTAACTGGTAGCCTGTATTAGTAAATGTAGAATTTTAAGATTGTGATATCATGGGCAACTGCTGAACATGATGCATTTTTATCTCTAATGCAGAACTCAGGAACAGAGGGCTGTGCCTCAGTCTTAATATATTCATGACACTTACATCTGAGTTTCCCCACAATTTCATTTTATTTTTGGTGGTGTCATCAGTTTGAATAATTGAATTAACATTAATTAGTGACGGATGCTGCCGTATGTTGTAGAGCACTTTGGTCTTTACATTACAGATGGCATTGTTAAAGTAAAGACTATGTGAGGGAAACATTCATTTACATATTACATTTATATGGTTTAATTTGAATATTTAATTGTAGTATTTTTGTTTAGGAACCTGTTATAGAATATATTATTACTTGCAAAAATAACAGCTAAAATATCTGTGTTATTTATTTAGTTTTTGTTTTGGTTTGAATTCACTTTAATTTTGATTTTAAATTTAAGGATAAACAAAATGAGACTAACATTACATTCCTTTACTGTTGTTTCCTCCTGCTTTTCTCACTTAATTTCTTTCTCTGTCTTTCTCTCATTTCTATCTCTCTCCAGATCACAGAGTCGTAAGTGAAGGTGTCGCTCAGTCTAAAGAGTTTAGCCCCCTCACTGGAGTCCAGGTTGGTCACGAGTTGTCATCTGTACCTGATTATTAATTTTACCGTTACTAATGAAACAGATTCAAGTAAAATAAGATAGTAAACAGACAAAAGACAATGTTAAGTAAAACATGGCTTTTCCTGTTCTATTAGGTTTGGTCTCATCTGGAGTTTGCCAACATCATCCTCAGAGTCTTCAGACCTGTCTCAGCTGAGTTTTCTCCAGTTGTCAGTGGAGGTTGGTCCAGCGTTTCAAGCTGGACGGAGGAGAGACGAGTGGGGCCGAGGGCCCAGCCTTTGTGCTGCGACACAGAACTTCAAACCTAGTAGAACACCCGACAGATAGCACACATACAGATCCCATGAGTCCTCGGGAGGAAGGAGACACACCCACCTCAGGTTCTTCAACCAGTCACCTCAGTGCCGCAAAGTGCCACTCACACAATGGGGTGAGTATCCAACTCACACACACACACAAACACACATATGCCTGCTGTTATCTGGTTGGTCTGGAGCCGTGTGGTGTGGTATGGGTCGACTGATCGCTCAGTAAAACTATCCCACCAAAACACATGCTCGCACATAAATAAGTAAATAGGTGTTGTTAGCAGGGAAGGGATCATATTCTGTAACTGAGCAAAGTTTGTCTGTATAACAACAGGAAAATTGTAGCTAAAAGGAAAGTAGAAGTAAGCCATCTCACACACACACACACACACACACACACACACACACACACACACACACACACACACACAGACCCACAAACCTCAGTAGAGAATGAATCACTTGACTCCAGTCTGTGTCCTTTGTGTGCGTGTGCGTGCGTGCTAAGTGCTACGTGCTTTAGCTTCAGTGTCCCTTTAAAGACCTAATATGTTATCATAGATCCAAAAAGTTGATTAAACACTGGAGTTAATTAAACACCAGAAGATAGCTTTGGCTAACTTTTAAAAGGAGTCTGTTAAAGTTAAGATTGTAATAGATTGTTTTAAGAGGGTTCTGGGACAGCACATGAAAGTTCATCCATCCATCCATCTATTTTCTTCCGCTTATCTCCGGTTGGTTCATGATGGCAGCAGGCTAATCATGGCAGACCAGACATCCCTTTCCCCATCAACTGTTTTCAGCTCCTCCTGGGGGATCTCAAAACATTCCCAAGCCAGATGAGAAATACAGTATCTGGTCAAAAGAAGTCGGATACGCTAATATTTCTTGTACCACCATTTGTTTTTATTGCAGCAGGCATTCGCAGTGGCATTGTTTAAGCTTGTGTAATGTCACCACATTTATTTCCATCTAGAGTTGCTTTTGCTGGGGGCTTGTATGTGTTTTGTGAATGCATCACAGTGTAAAGTCTTCTCCAGCACATCCCAAACATTCTCAATGGGGTTAATGTCTGGACTGGTGTGAAAATGATGTCTCGCGCTCCTTGAACCACTATGTCCACAGTTTGAGCCCAACGCATCCTGACATTGTCATCTTGGAATCACTGTGTCTCCACCTGAAACACATTAATCACTGCAGTAATTATCCAATGGAAGGCTCTTACCTGTTTGCTTAGCGAAATCCAGTTGGCGACTTACTTTCTGGCCAGTCAGTGTGTAATCCCTTTAGCATCTTGTAGGTCTACCCGGTGTCTTCTATAAGCTGGAAGTGCCAAAAAAATGTCTAGAGAGAGTCATCCTGATCAGATGCCCAAACCACTTTAACTGGCTCCTTTTAAAGCGAAGGAGCAGCAACTCTACTCTGAGCTCTAATAGTGAGCCTAGCCACCCTATAAAGGAAATTCAGCTATTCATTTCCCAAAGCACCTGAGACTTTGATCATAGGATGACTGATAAAAATCAATCTGGTACAGTTGAACTCTACTCCCACTTGTGAACTTGACCCCAAGATACTTAACTCCTTCACCTCTGGCAGCGAGTTTATTCCTTGCCTTGAAATCCTGTTCTTGAAAATTACAACGAGGTACAACCCTTGTGGAGTTCAGGGGCACCTCAGAAATAGATCCTGAAGGAGAATGAAGAATATCCACCACCACTCAATATTAACACCCTCAACGCCTTCAAGGCTTTCAAATTTGTAATTAACAGTGCATTATAAGATGGTCTTGGCTCAGCTTTATGGATGTTTAGTTTATTCTGAAGTGATAAGAATATTGAGCATCTAAAAATAAACCTTTTATGACTATAAGCTGAATTCTTCCTGGAACTTACGATTTTGATCAACTTGAGCAAACAAATGTGCCACACACTGTCCTTCAGAGGCATCACTTATGCTCCGATTTAGAAACTGCTCCACTGCTGACTTTGAAAAGCAATCAGCATATAGCCGTTGACCTGAAACCCAATAATGTCTAGGTGTGCACCCTCGTGTGTGTTTCTGAGCATCCTTGTCACCTGTTGTAACGCAACACGGATACCAGAGAGGATACCAGGGGCTCCCTGCCCCAGTGAGCAACCAGGTTGTCTATATAGGCTGCACTCTGAATCTTTCAGCATTTTGGGTGTTGCAGTGTTTGTGTGTCTTGAAATGTTGTGAGAGGCTGGAGCTTTGAGGTTGGAGCTTTGAGGGTGGCATAACACATCCTGTTTCATATTCAATCACACAGGAGAGGAAACAATTATTTTTTATTTCATTTTTATTTTGGTAATTTGAATTATTTGTCTAGAAATATTTTACAATTTCTGTAGTTTTTTAAATTTTTGTTTTTAATTTATTGTTGGTATTTGCGTTTCTTCCATAACACACCTCACAGTTACAGAAAATAATTTCCGAACAATAGCAGTCTTGAACTACTTAGTATGAATTATTTTATAAGATAATTTGGTGCTCAGGATTCAAAATCGACCACTACTGGTAAAATATGGCATAAAGGTGCCTCTAATAAGACTAATGCACCAAAACTCTAGTGTTTGGTTTATATACCAGGCTTCCAGTGTCATTAAAGTTCAATTAAACTTCTTTTTACACATCATTTAATTCAGTTTAGCCAATAAGGATTTGGAAGGATTTTATCTGTTGTGTGATCAGTTTCAATTGAAAGTTTGTATTGATGCAGCTAATGAAATTTAGATTTTCACGAGACTGGAGAAATGATTAGACTGAGAAAAGCAAGCAGTTAATTAAAGGAGTTGATCCAGAGTCTGAGCATGCTACTGTGTATTTCACTCAATATTCAGACAACAGGGTCTCTTTATGATGTCAAACATGTAATGTTTCAGATAAATGAGAAGAGGAGATTGTCAGCCAAATACTCTTGTGGAATTTCACTGTGCACACCCTTTGACCATGAATGACAAAACAAGGGGAAATACCAGTTAGCGGTGAACAAACACCTGTGATTTTGGGCCTTAGAGGCCTCTAGACATCCTTTCTTTGTGCTGACGTTTTTTTTAACTGCTTTCATATATCAATGCCTTGTCTGTTGATGGTGGATGTAACTTTCAGTTTACTTCCTCTTATTGTGCCTGTTACACAAAGTCGCACTTCTTCACTTATCCAAGCATTCCTAGCAGGGGTTGTGAAAGTTTTTGTTTTCATTAACAACATACAAAACAATTATTGTGAGATATAAAATAAAAAGGGTTTATAATATGGCTATAGGCTAATAATATAGGCTAATAATATCACAGTTGACTAACAGCTACAGTTATGATCACAAATGAATAGTTCAGCACTTCGCCAATGTGTGCATGTATGGAGCAAACTGTCATTTCTCAGAGTCAAATTGTTATCATCTTGAGAAAGCATTTTGAACGTGTGAGTCACATGTTAAAGATCTCTGCCAGTAGTGCACAGGGGTTACACTGTACAAGGGTGAGCCTCTTCCCTCTTCGTTATAGATTCAGGCTCCCTCGCCATTGGTCCACAGAGTTTCAGCTGTATCCTGAACTTGACTGATCTGCCCACATGTGACTTTGTTTACCTAAAGTCTAATGTTCCATGTTTCGCTGTAAGAAAAGATTTCTCTTCGTGTCTTTTCTTCACTCCCTCCTCAGACTTACTGCCTCTCTGGCTGTAAAGCTCAGCAGAACTAATTAAGGCAGATATTCCTCATAACATACACATAAACAGAGTATCTCAGGTGTCTGTGAACAGTCATTAGCATGTACATACAGAATGGTAAATGGGTCAGAGGGGAGCAGGATGGATGTTTCTTCTGTATGTGTGTGTTGGACAGAAGATGAGATGTGCCTTTAGGGACCTTTAAAACAACCACCTCATTTAATCTTAAACCGGTCTGTGTCTCAAGTGATTTCCTGGTTCTCCTTTGGTTCTCATGTCTGTATGTCAACCAAGACTTACTGCCCGATTCATGGATGAGTGTTGTGTTTGTGCTTTAGTGTACATTTTTTGTATTTTTATCCATCATCTGGTTTTAAAGAAGATGCATGCCCAATGAAGCTGCTATAAACTTACACTGAAGCCAGTTGTTTACTTATGTTATCAGATCTGTTTAGAGGCTTTTTTCCCAGGAATTATTTTCCTAGAAAAACGAGAACAGCACTCTGCTGAAGTACTGAGTTGATGGTTACCCGGCATGTGTAACTGTGGCTTTCTGTCAACAAGCATCCAGCCTGGCTGCAGTAAACTCCAGACTGTTTTACTCATACGTGAGCTGTTACAGTATCTGATGACCCCCCAGAGCCAAGGGTGGACATTTCCCCAAAGGATGGGATCATATCCTTAACCACACACACAGACTTCACTCAGAGTGAAATTTGACTCCATAACTTCTGCCATAATTACTTCTTGGAGACCACGCAGCTGAAGCCGAGTCACTTGTGTCTGACATATCCAAGTTGAGGGTGTGTGTGTGTGTGAGTGCCTGAATGTAAGCACATTAGTGTGTTAGGGATAGCCTGAGAACCTTAACCAGCTTTACTCCTTCAATCCTTCTCCTGTCTGCATCTCTATTATATCTTAATACAGCAACACTAGCCATCACCTGCTGCTAAACCTCAACACTTGGTTGTCAGTTTAGTGCAGCTGAACTGATGATTCACAGGAGAAAAAGCAGTTTCTGTTCCTCTTTGCATCCGGTCATTTTTCAGTGTTTTAAACTTGTTTAAGTTGCTGTATAAAAACATCTACATCTTTCTGTTCACAGCTCAACGTTCTGTGTTACAAATACTAAATAAGAGACACACAACATGAGTATTAAGCACACCTGTTCTAGAGATCAGTGAGGAAAACACCCGTTAGCAGAAATTTTAACTTTTTCACAGTTTTACTAGATGTCAGTGCCGTCCTGTGAAAACCATGTTTCTCCAAAACATCAGCTATCTTTGTGGGTATTGCTTGCGGTTGTATGCAGTTTTAATTCGTTTAGTTGTTGTAAGAACTTAAATACCATTTGATAAACCAAATAGGATAATAAAAGTATGTTTGTAATGTACAGTAGATGCTGCTACGGTGCAGTAGCTACATGCCACATGCTACCAATTTAGCGATGGCATATTGAGTACTGGGTACACTTAGAGGACACCATGTTGGACCACACACACACACACACACACACGCACGCACGCACGCACACACACACACCGTCAGAGCTATTCACACCCTGCAAGAATAACCTGGCATCATCTGGAGCTGAATCTACACCTACATTACTTGCATGCATGGATACACATGAGAGGATATTAGTGATAGACACGAAGACCGCAGAGCACACGTGTCTCCTTGGCAGTCACCAAGTCTCCCAGGCGTAGTGCACTGCACTCAATCACTGACACTTAACCCACACGTACACACACATGGTTTTACAGTTGCTCGCCTTCAGGTGTGACTAGCTGTGTGTGTGTGTGTGTGTGTGTGTGTGTGTGTGTGTCCTGTCCTGTCCTGTCCTGTCCTTGTAATACTCAGTATTGTATATATGTAGGCACACTGTACTGTGCGACTAACATATTCACAGTTTGGGAACTTATATTATATTATATATATATATATATATACACACACAAAACAGTACTTCTCTCGCTTTCTGCACCTTGGTCTGTCTTGTTTTTTTCTAATTTTCTCACTTGTCTCACCTCGTTCCTCGCTGTCCTCCTCTTTGCGAGTAATAAAAAGAGCAGAAGGCTAATCTCTTCTAATCAGAGTAATGTGGCATGTATGTGGAGGAGGTTGTGTTTGTATGCTTGTGTGTGTGTGTGAAATTAAAAATAAAATAATATAAATCTATTCTGTGTTTGTCTGTAGGTTTTAAATACAGGCGTGACCCTGAGCCTTATCAAATCCAAACACAAAATTACCATTTTTATTGTATCAGTGTGTGTGTTCAACGCTTCGCATGGGTCTGTGCGTTTGTTTCTGTGCGCGTCAGTTATGATTAATGGCTGTGTATTTATCACAGACTGCTAACCATATTAATTCTGTCCCTGGTTTCACAGCTGTGACAGCTTTTTTGTTAGATTGGATTCACACTGTCTGTCTAACCTTCTATTTATAAATGCAAGGTTAGACAATCAGGATCTATCTGTTTATTTGAAGATTAGCTCTATGTGCTCTAAGTCAGAATGTTTGAAGAAACAAAGACATTTTTGTATCGTCTCTAATTATTTTAATCTTAAGCAAATGAGACAATTGTTTGCGTGAAAATGTGTTGCTGTTTTTTTTTTTTTTTTTAATTTATCTTGAAGATTTATTGTGTGTGTCGTCAGACTTCACTTGTCAGTAGCATGTTATGCAAAAGATCAATGGTGAACTTCGAAGGAAGTTTTCTTATCATTTTGAATTTAATTTGCATGTGAAAGGAGCATTATACAAATGGGATCAATAGTTTGACACGTGTCTGAAGTTAGTGTCACTGTGTTCCTTTCAGAGTGTCCCAGAGTGCGATGAAGCGAGAAGAATAAGTGAAGAGGATGACAGAGGAAGAGAAGAAGAGGAGAAAGAGCAGGAGGAGGACGAGAAGAGCGATGAAGGTTTCATGGGAATGACTCCGCTGCTGGCTCACCATGCCATGGAGAAGATGGAGGAGTTTGTACACAAGGTACTGAACACACACACACTCACAGTCCCTCTACAAATATTATGTAATGCTGAATTTGTTTGCCACTTTTGAAACCACATCAAGAAATACTTTATCTCAGCCTCCCTTAACTTATCTGTGCAGAAGTTTATGAGCACCACACCTTTAATTCCAGTTCCCACTAAATTTAATCCTCCCAAGAGCAGAGTTTGTTTTACAGAGGCAGTTTTAAACAACACTCAATAAAACCACATAGTAAAACAAACCAATACAACCATATAATTATAGACTGAATGTTGTCTGAAAAATCTTTTTAAAGGTTTAACAATTTTCTTTTTTCTCAGACTGACAAACTGGGTGAGAAATACAGTTTTATCAGAAATTAAGTAGTGGAAAAAATATTTCACAGAGTAAGTTTATAAAAAACTAAATGAACAACTAGGCAGGCATGCAGAGATGGGAGTAACTGCTTGTAAGATGACACTGCTAAATGTGAACTCATATGAACTCTCAGTACACCAGCTTGAACTAATAGTCACGCACACACAGACACACAGACACACACACACACACACACACACACACACACACACACACACACACACACACACAGACGCTCTCAAGTCCAAAATTGCAACCAGCAGGTTGTAAATTAGGGAAGTTAATCACTCTGGAAAGAAACTGTCAAAGCATCATCTTTCGTTTTCTTCTCTCTGCCAGGGGTGTTCAGTGTATTTATTTACATCACCAGACACCTACACTACACAAAAACGCACACACATTCAATAAAAAAACATCTGCTTTAGGACATTTAAATTTGAATAGGAGTAATGTTTTCATTCTCTTATTGAAAACTTTAATGTGATTTATTTTTGTGTCATTTATTAACTAATCAGGTGTGGGAGGGCCGGTGGCGTGTTATACCTCACGACGTGCTCCCCGATTGGCTGAAGGACAATGACTTCCTGCTCCACGGCCACAGGCCACCTATGCCTTCGTTTCGCGCCTGCTTCAAGAGCATCTTCAGGATCCACACAGAGACAGGGAACATCTGGACACACCTGCTAGGTAAGGCACACACACACAGTCCCTGGCGCCGTTTTAACCTGTCGATCCGCTCTGTGCCAAATCCAAACACATTCAATAGACCGATCTCAACCCAAAACTAAAATCTTATCGTTTTTTTGTGTCTGTATCTGTAGCGTATTACTCAGTTAATCTTCATATTTACTCTGACTTGTTAGGTAATAAATCCTTGAGTAAACGTTTGCACAGACATGCAGCAAACACAGGCTTTTGAGCTTTTATAAGGTCCGGTGTTGAAAGTTTAGCTGAAGGGTTTCTGTAAGGAAAGATGATTATTAAATTCCGTGGAATTGTTTTGAATTTTCTGTGAGCCTCGGGAATTAGTTGGATTGTTTTTTTTTTCAGCCTTGATTCAGAGAGGAGACAAAAGACAAAGTCAAAACACCTTTTGTAGTTTTATCCTGGCTTGAAGCTGCACATTACATTTTATTTCCTCTGCTCCCACATAGTGGTGTAAGAGTGGTACTACATCTTAATGTCAGATTTTGTGAACATTACAGAGTTTAACTTGTTTGGTGTGTTTGATTTGGTAAATCATATATAAAAAAACAATATATCCAGTTAACTGTCGGGCAACAGTAACAGGTGAAATCTTTTTTTATTTTATTTAGCGGTTTGTTAACATAATCTCTCTCTCTCTCTCTCTCTCTCTCTCTTTCTCTCTCTACCTGTTTCTCTCTGCAGGCTGTCTGTTTTTCCTCTGTCTGGGTCTGATGTACATGTTCAGGCCCAACATGTCATTTGTGGCGCCGGTCCAGGAGAAGGTCGTGATTGGAATGTTTTTCCTGGGAGCCATCCTCTGCCTGTCTTTTTCCTGGCTCTTCCACACAGTCTACTGCCACTCCGAGGGTGTGTCTAGGATCTTTTCAAAGTAAGACACACACTGATTTTTATGTCCAATATTATGTAGTAGAAGTTTAGCAGTTAGTGCTCAAAGACACATCATCAAACTGGTTTTCTGTCTCTAGGTTGGACTACAGTGGGATTGCCTTCCTGATCATGGGCTCATTTGTCCCCTGGTTGTACTACTCCTTCTACTGCTCTCCTCAGCCTTGTTTCATCTACCTGATTGTGGTGTGCATACTGGGACTGGCTGCCATCACAGTCTCTCAGTGCGACTTCTTCGCCACACCACAGTACAGAGGAGTTAGAGCAGGTAAAGTGATGCATCTCAGCATTCATTTTTTTTTGTTCTTAAAGTTTGTTCCAATAATCTGTAAACTTGACTTCCTTTTATCCATCAAATTCATTGTGTTATAGATCTGATTTTAAAATAGTTTTATAGTAATTCTAAAATGACCACATTGCGGTAAATATCTAACATAGTTTACACGCATATTTGTCCAGACTCTTAATAAATTCTGCATGAGTTCAAGGGGATCTTTGTGCCAGATGTCAGTTCACAAGGATAGAATGAACGTGAAGTTCACTATGACCTTGACCTTGATCAGTTCACTATTGACTCCATCTGGACAGTTGTAACAAATTTGAAGAAATTAGTTCTTCACATATTGTGTTTAGAAGAAGGAAGTGAACAGACATACACATGTACAGCCTCATGTACCATAAGTGTCTTCAGAGAAACAGACGCTTCACTTCTGAATGACCCTGGCTAGTTAAACAACGAGGAGCACTGACGGTATAATGTTCTTGTCTTGTTCCTCTTATTTATTGAACTTCTCTTTGTTTGTGTGCGTTCAGGTGTCTTTGTGGGTCTGGGTCTGAGTGGCGTGGTTCCCACCCTGCACTTTGTCATCAGTGAGGGTCTGATCAAGGCAACCACCATTGGTCAGATGGGCTGGCTGCTGCTGATGGCGATGCTCTACATCACTGGAGCCTGTCTGTATGCCGCTCGCATCCCAGAGAGGTTCTTCCCTGGAAAGTGTGACATCTGGGTAAGTGGTTAATAAACACACATACATTGACTGGATACAGTGTGAGTGATGTATCATTCAGTTAGAGACCATGTTAAGTCTAAAACAGTCCCAAAGTAGAAGCACTTTCTTCCTTTTTTTACCACTTTATTTCACTGTTGAACTCTAAAACACATTCATTTACTATATTTGTCTCTGTCTTTCTCTCTGTTTCTTAGTTCCACTCCCACCAGTTGTTCCACATCTTCGTAGTTGCTGGTGCTTTTGTTCATTTTCACGGTGTGTCCAACCTTCAGGAGTTTCGCTACACGGCTGGTGGGGGCTGCACCGAGGACGGCGCTCTTTAAGGGAAACACAGAGTGACTTATTGACTCACACACATTTTACAGAGAGGCACTGGTTCTGACAATATCCACAGAATTACACTCACTCACACATCTTCGTCAGATGTGCACATAACACGTAAGACATGCACACACACTCTCTCTAAAAACTGAAGAGACCAAAGTGGCTTGTCAGGTGTGTGTTTGTGTGTAATACACAGGATGATCTCCCAGGGGGCACTATTAAAACTGACTAAGAGGGGTTTTTGTTCTCTGTCTGTTCGTGCCCACCTCCTCTGGTTCTGTGTGTTTTATAAACCAGTTTTTGAGATTCTACTCTTTCCAGGAAGTAGCAGTCGTTTTGCTGAATGCTGTTTTTTCAGGCTACATTTTAGAGCATCCAAATACAAAAAAAAAGGAAAAGAACTGAGTGGAAAATTTCTTCTGATTTCTTCTGTGAAGGTTGTAGTGGGAGATGTTGGGGTGGGCAATGAGTTAAAAGTCACTTTTAAAAGAACCCTTTTTTCATGTAAATAAGATTTCTAAATTTTGGGTTATAGATTTGTATGAAACATATGAAAAACAAACAAAAAAAGTTATAATATGATGGCGAGGATAAATAAATATGTTAGAAGATAAACTGATTAAAGATAAAGTGAAGCGGTGTTATATCTACACTTGTTCTAGCAGTGAGATGCAGTGGAGCAAATAATAGATTCTGCAGTCGAAGAGAAGTGCTTCAAAATACTTCGTTAAGTCTGTATATGCATGACGATTTAGAGTTGAAGAGGAAATAAGGCACAACACCTGAAACTTAGCAAACATGCAGTGGCTTCAACTCACTGGTATTTTGTCTCTAATGCAGGTAGGAAGTGACAGCCTAGTCACTTTTCTGACAGCTGGACGTGTGTCCACTACTCACTTTTTTCCAGTTTTGTGTTGAAGCAGTGACCTCGTGTTTTACATCAGACCTGGGGCCTCATGAATAAAAATCTTCATGTGAACATTTTTGTGCTTAAAACCAAATATAAAGTCAAAACTATGAAACAAACGTCATGTTGATATGTAGCCATTTTTTTCTGTAAATTGTCTTAAATAACTACATATAAAACTAATTTCTATTCTTCCAATATAAGTTTATTTATTTTTTATGCCATGCCCTTAAACAAGGCCTTAAAACATATAGAGGGTAACGCTAAAATATTTTTATAAACAAGGCCCCAGAGTCAAACATATCATTTTGTACTGTAGATTGCAGTATTAATGCAGTACAGATTCAGCTCACTGTAGTCCTGCTCCTCTGCGACACTTGGTATAAGTCACCTCCACATAGAATCAGGATACGAGAAAATCCATTTTTCTTTCTGATCTGATTATATTTTAATTTATCCATATCTGTTGTTCGTATTGTTAATATTGAAAGCTTTAATCTTTTTTTCCTTGTTCTTTTTTTTTTTGTTGGTTTATATTGTTCAGCCACAGATCATCATGTGAGATGAGAAGCATCTCTTCAAAAAAAGCTAATAAACAAGAAGCTTCCTCAAATGATCTCACAGTGTTCTCAGAAAGCTACCATAACTACTGCAAATGTAGCCTCAAAGATTAAGACAAAACCAATTTCTTGCAGCTTCACAAAGGAAACATTTATATTACAAGCTTGTCATTAACTATTTTCTCTGATTGATTTAGATTTGTGAGTTTCTAAACTATTTACATGATCAGTATCCTTTATTTCCATCATCCTTTGCTTTGCAGAAAATATTAACAAATCTTATTTTCACCTTCTCTGTTTTTTCTTTTTCTCATTTTCTGTTTTTATCTTATCTACTTGATATTAATTTATTTCTCTTGGGGAGTGCATATTGTCTGTTGAAGCACATGTTCCGTTCTGATGGGAGGGTTTGATTGCAATAGACCTTTATATCTGCTGTATTGTTCTAATTAAAAAAAAAAGTTTTTTCAATCTGCCATGTTGTCTTACTGGTTGTTAGTGTGTGCACAACACTAAAACATAACAATAAAGTATATTAGATAAGGAGCTAAAACATTTTTTATTCTATGTTTTTAAAAAACCAGCTCAGTTTTGGTTGCCTTTTTATGTATATCATTAAAGAAATCTAAAGAGGAATGTTAAAGGTAATGGAAATTTTGATAATTGATTATGTCTTTCAAATCAATGCTACCTATGCTGATGTCAGGTTTGTACCTTCAGCTTTACTGTTATCCTGAAGAAGCTTATAGGAATATACAGACAACAATGAACAGCAGTACAGGGAATAGAAGCAATATAGAATATTTATTTATTTTCCTTCTTCTGACATTTTATATAACAGACTACAATAAGAAGTTAGCTACGGTCATGTTTTTGCTAAATATTAAATTTCCTCATTTTCTTGTGATGTAAGCTCCAAACAGGCTAACCTGCTCTGGTTTTACGCATGTGTGATTGACAGGTCAAAGGTCATCTGGACCAAATAGCGTTAGCATGCTAGCGGTTGACAAAATGGCAACGGACGAGCCGCTGCGGAGTTCGTAGCGGTTAGCAAAACATACAAAACGCATACGTGGCTGGATCTGTTTTTACAAGAATGCAAGTGCAAGAAGTTCATATGACATATGTCGGAAACAATGAGTATTTTTTTACAGCAGGAATTTAGGAAAGAAGCGATTTCACAGCACGGCGGCTCCATCCACGTTTCAGGTGAGCTTTCCCAAGTCATTAACGGTTGGTTGCAGCAGCTACCGTTAGCTAGATTTATAAGATGCACATAGTTTACGGTTTTATTTCTGCTATGGGCAAACGTTGAACTGATTGTTTAATGTGGTTGTTGGCATAATTAAATGAATATATCAGTTTCTCTCTACCTTGTCTTAATCCATCGTTTAATTTGATGCACCTGACGCAGCGGGAGTTTCCTCCGTCAGCATTAAGCTAACAAACAAATTTTCTGCTTGGACGTGTTGAAAGCGCTTAGTTCTTCTTTATTTTAAGATGTGAAGAAACAAGCAGTTTAGGTGTGTGGGATGTTTGCCCCAAAATGTAGATTTACAACACATGTTGTTGTTGTGAGCCGTTGATCTGATGCTGGCTTCTGGTTTGGCAGTTAACCTTAAGGGGAAATTTAAGGGAAAACGTAAGTTAAAGTAGAGAGCTACATTTTCTTTTCTTCATATCTTATTGTTGTGAATCTGTGTTAGATATTTAAAATAAAACTTTTAACGCTGTTTTATAACCTACTTTAGTGTAGGTTGAAACTTAAACTTGTCAAATCAAATCCATCAGTATAGGAAATAAAAATAATAATGAAATCATAGGAAAGCGTGTGACATAAGTGATAAGACAAGTTATGTTGACTGCTGTGGTTATTCTGACAGTGCTGTTTTTAGATTTAGACAGTGAACATGTATAAGCCAGTTATCAAGTGATATAGATAATACAGTTATTAAAAACCTTATTTTATCACTCACACTAATTCTATTTCTGTGGCAGTGTATGTTTATTGGAAAGCCACGATGTAATTAACTGCATCATCCCAGTCCAACCATTTTGTCTGTGTCACACATTTGGTAAGATTATTAAAAATAAAAGTTAAGGATTGCCAAGCTGTGTGTGGGTGAACTGTCCACTAAATGCTGATGCTTAATGTAACATTGGGGGGAATTTAAAGAAAACTTAACTGCCTATTTAGGAAGCTGTCAATTTGGAAGCAAACTTCAGTCTTAAAGAGTTACAAACTGAGTTACTGATTGTTTTGATTCAAAAGATTCTTTCTACATCTTATCGTTGTCATTCTAGGTAAACCTGCTTTGCTCTGTAGATTATCCTCAAATAAAATAATGTTTACTAAAACAACAAATAAACTGAAATAAATAAATCTTAATAGTTCCTTAAAATACTAATATTTTAGATAACTAATCCATGTTATCAATAGATATCTAATCTGAAACGTATGAAATCACTAATGAACTAACTCAAACTAGAGAGAAATTATCATTAAATTCAGATATGTAATCCAAATAAAAACAAATCTTATTTTATTCATACACAAGATAATATTCATAGTCACAAGAGATGTTTGGCAGAACAAAAAAATCCGTTATACTTATATATAACTCCCCCTAAAAGATCCCCCTAGGATCCCTGCTAGAAATGATAAAAAGTATGGATTACAATTATAAGAAGCCTTTAAAGACCAAATGATGACCAAATAATGACCGTTTCTGTTTTCACAATTATGAATAATTTTTTTATTATTAATTAAAAGAAAGACAACACTGCAGTAAAAATGATAAGCTTTTCATTTAAACACTGATCAAAGTACAGTCAGAGCAAAAATGTGTGGTTATTTTACATTATTTAGTTCATGGGTCACCTTTTAAAGTGAGGATGAAAATTTCAGTGAAAAGCCAGGTTGTTGATAGAATGAGGTCAAGTCAAAAATTAGCTTGAGGGACTTTATATGTATGAAGACGTGCCCTCGCCTTCAGCAGATCATTATCAGGAAGCCCTTAATGTATTGAAGGATCTAGTAATTTGACATGTGATGACTGTTTTCAACGTACTGTTAATCCATATATGTTTGGATAGGTTTAATTGCTGTGGTCTTGTACCACAGTGACTTTGGCTCTGCTGATCAGCTAACATACTTTTTGAAAAATGACTCAAAAATTTGAATGAAACTAACAAGTGTCATAAGGATTGTCCATGGGATTGTTTTAAATTATGAATTTGTTCACCAAGAGCTCTACATCAAAATCTGCTTTTAATTAAAATCAGTTTTCCTTATGTAAATAACTCCCTTTACAAGAATTAAAATGACAGGTATTGAGTAATAGATTGTAATATTTGTTCTAATGGCTGGATAATATTATTCATCCATCCATCCATTATCAACCGCTTATCCGAGGTCGGGTCGCGGGGGCAGCAGCCCAAGTAGGGAAGCCCAGACCTCCCTCTCCCCGGCCACCTCCTCCAGCTCCACTGGGGGGACCCCAAGGCGTTCCCAAG